>JASCQY010000477.1:4943994-4975647 GCA_030264315.1 Sardinella tawilis
AAACCTACCTACCGACCCAATTTTTTTTTCATTCTGTTGTTACAGCAAACAAACATATTTTTAAGGATGGCCTCATTTTTTCCATATTCTTCATTATAATATGGCCATACTGTGTGTGTGTGTGTGTGTGTGTGTGTGTGTCTGTGTGTTTGTTATCATCTCACGTTTGGGCCACCCGTGTCCACCTCTCTCCCCGTCAGCGCACTTTGACCACACTGTGTTTGTGTAAAGCCTTCCACAGGCCCATTCATCACTGCTGATGGAGAGGAAGCCAGGAAGTTTACTGCACTTGGGGCTGCAGCCATTTAAAGCATGATGCCATTTCCCTTCCACTCTGGTTCCACCGTTTGGAAGATGTAGCAGCTCAAGTTACAGCTCGAGTGGACTGAGGAATACTTGACTTGTTACAGTAGTGTGTGTGTGTGTGTGTGTGTGTGTGTGTGTGTGTGTGAGTGAGATGTTTCTATGGCGAACAAAGTCATTTTTTGTATTGGTTCACAAAACTGGTTAGGTAGAAGAAAACTTCTAATACATACTTGTAATACTATCCAAACAGCTTTTTATGCCAGAGGTATGTACTTTATGTCAGAGGGTGCTCAGTGTGTCTCTCTCTCCACTGAAAGGGATTTTTTTCCACTTAAATTTATTGAAGTCAAGTAAGTCATGACTCCCTTGAGAAGGCAACTCCCTCCCTCCCACACTGTGTTAAACTGCCGGCCCACTACGAGCGCCGCTCCGTATTTGTGTGTGAACAAATTATCACTCCTATTAATCTGCTCTAGTTGCTATAGGGATGGCCGGCTCACGCCAATACAGAACGCCTCCCACAAACACACGCATCTCACACCATCTGGTGCCCACCAAGGACTTGTGTGTGTGTGTGTGTGTGTGTGTGTGTGTGTGTGTGTGTTTTGATGTGAGCGTTGCCGCCTTTGTTATATTTAGTGTGGAATGCAAGGGATGCTCAGTGCCTGGTCTGTGTTTATGTTAGTCCGACAGCAAAGGCCTCTTCTCTGTTCAGCACCTCCAGATGAACTCTGGCTGGGAGGCAGGTTGGGTGTTAAGCATTGTGTGTGTGTTTGTGTGTGTGTGTGCGTCTGTGTGTCTGTGCGTGCGTGTGTATGTAGGTGTTTGTGTGAGAAAGAGAGCAGCATTGGAAAATGTGTGTGTGTGTGTGTGTGTGTGTGTGTGTGTGTGTGTATGAGAATGAGAGAGAGGGGCATTAGGAGTGTGTGTGTGTATTGAGTGTGTCTCCCTGAGTGCAGAGGGATGTGACGCCTCCCCACTGTTTCCGCCTCTCCACCTGCTTACTCACACCTGTCACTGGGCCATCCACTTGTTGACAGGTTAATGACTCCTTGACTTCCCTCCCAGCAGTACCTGTCGAACGGGGCCAACCGGAAGGCGATGTGACCTCACTCCCGTGTCGGAAAGGTGTTTCTCAGACATTCAGAATAATAACTTGGGTAACTGGTTTCATTGTCTAGAGAGTACCTTCTCTCAGGAATGTTCTAGCCTTGGATTGGGAGTCTATTAAAGTTCAAACCAGACCCCCCCCCTCCCCTTCCTCTCCTCAGCCTCGCCTCTCTGTGAGATGCAGGACTTGAGACCCTCACAGGAGCCAAGAGTCGTGCTAATTGACCCCACTGGGAGGTTTAATGGGAAACAAACAAACAGGCATCTCTGAATGTGTTTTTTTATCCCCTCTTTCGGTCTTGTTTCCCTAATGTACAAAGTGACACAAGGGGCACCTTCCCAAATACTCATGTGAGGAGTTGTTACATCAGCTCAACAATTAATCCGTGATTTAGAATGTTTAAACAGTGTGTTTGTCGTAAGTGCTAAGTGGTAAGCAACTGAACTTCTTTTTTGGAACTTGAAGACATTTCACCTTATGTCCTTCTTCAGTTTTTTTGGACGAAAGCTCTAAAAAAGAGGTCCAGTTGCCTTAGCACTTATGACCACCGTGACCTGGATGAATGAGAATCGTCATAGATGTTTGAAACAGCATGTTGCTTTTAATTAAAAAAAAACTTTCTGAAGAGTACTAGAACCGAAGCCTTATATTATTTAGGTATCTGGTGGTATTTTTGTGTGTTTCAGACCGGATGTCGTGGAAATGTAAATACAAGAGTAGTCAGGTCTTATTTGGAACAAAACACTCGTTGTCCCCTGTTTGGCATTCCAGAGAGAAATTGTTTTGTTGGAGAAGCCATACAGACAGGCATGAAACTCTAACAGAATAAACCTGTATGGCATTATGCAGTTCACACCAAGGCAAGATATATATTGTTGAACCAGCCTATAGTTCCATCCCTCATCACCATTGTGTTGTATACCTCTAGTATAGACCTATACATTATCCAGAATGACTGATGGCAGTTGTCCTTCACAATAGTTTATCTGATTCTGTCAGGTGAATATCATGCTTTTTGCACAGCGAAACCTGTGTCCCACGTGCAAATTCCTGTTGTTGGGAGCTGTTGTTGGGGTTTTTACTTCATGTGAGTGAGTGTGCATTACGGCAGGATTACGTCTCCTAGCCTACGGCATCTGCGGTCAGTCTTATGATGGATTACTGGTGGTAAGACTACTAATGCTGATTCACTCTAATTGTCTGCTCCTGTCAGCGGCCGGTGGGGTTGTGTGGATTAGCATGGCTGGCACTTGGGGTGGAGGGCATGGTGCCGAGCCCAGGGGGGGCATTCATGACCACCCTCACTGATGGGCAACTGGCCCAGGCGTTAATCTACCTCCGCTACCATCTTTACCCTTCCACTCACTCCGGTGTCAGCTCTGTCCACAAGGCTGTTTCAGCTGTTTTTTTTTTTCTTAAACATCGGCCGTGTTTGGCTTTGGGTATTTGCAATTTGTTGCGTTGTCACATCAGTTATAAAGAGGGTTTTTTATGGTTTAAATTTCAAACAAAATGTCCTTATACTTTGAAGTGATGTACATGTGTACTGTAGATCAAAGTCTTTATATGGCAATTGCATAAGTATCTCAAAATAAAAAAAAAACAACAACAGTCCTTTTGATATCTTTGCACTTGATGGGAAATAATGGTCTCATGTGCTGGACTTTGACACACAACAGCCTAGTTATGTATGGTCACGTGTGATGTTTGTGTAAGCCTTTGATTGTATGTTGTCGACGGTCAATGATTACCCAGTGCCCAAGGTCAGACAGGAAATTGTAGCCCATGCATTTAATGGTCTCAATCTCTGCCCATCGCAAACAGCACACAAGTGGGTAAGGTGCAAACCCCAAATGGGTTAGACAACAGTTGCCCAAAAAACACTAAAAAGCGCGGTTGGGAAGGCAGGTCAATAAAATGTCCTATATAACATGGCAATCAAGCCCTTATCAGAGGATTTTATGGGATGTGTAATTGCCCTCTGCTTCCTTTTTTTCCTCTTTTTCTCTCTCTCTCTATCTCTCTCTCTCTCTCTATTTCTCTGTCTCTCCCTCTCCCTCTCCCTTCCATAAAGAGATTGATGCCTTTGAGCCAAGATAAGCGAGGTTGAAGATAACCGGTTATGGAAGTGTAGAGCCTTATCTTTGGGCATTGTGTGTTTGAGGTGTAGGCTGGGGTGTGGTGGGCACCTAACACTTGTGTAAGTAACCTCTCTGCCCTCACCTGCCCCTGTGGAGAGAATGATGTGCCCAGCATTCCCCATGCTTCTCTATGGAGGAAAGGGTGGCGGGCTTCCAGGTCACGCAGACCTTGTTTGCAGATGCCGTTTGGCCATGTCTGGAAAGGGGTGGGGCTTTCTGTAAGATCCACTGGGACAAGACAAGGACCACTGTGAGATTTTAAGCCATGACCCTTTAATTAGATTTACTGGGTTCTTTCTGTAAAACTTGTGTGTGTGTGTGTGTGTGTGTTTGTTTTTTGTTTGATTATTTTGTTTTTTAAAGTTAAATTTTACTTAAATTAACTGGAGCATACCCATAATTAACCTTGGCTTGCATGTTGCCCTATCTTTATTATTTGTTATGGTTACATAGTTTCGTTTTCGGCTTCTTTTATGCAGAACATTAAAGTGTTTTGCTCGGTAGATGGTGGTAGGCTACATCTTTATGCTTTACCAAGCATTGTGTTTTTGTGTGTGTGTGTGTGTGTGTGTGTGTGTGTGTGTGTGTGTGTGTGTGTGTGTGTAGCTTACATGTCTACTAAGTGCTGGGCTGCATGTGTGAG
Organism: Sardinella tawilis; assembly: GCA_030264315.1. Lineage (NCBI taxonomy): Eukaryota > Metazoa > Chordata > Actinopteri > Clupeiformes > Clupeidae > Sardinella > Sardinella tawilis. Next base: position 4,948,196 of record JASCQY010000477.1, read on the forward strand.
GCATTAAAGATGCAAGCCATTGCTCACATTTCAGCTCCTCAGACCTTCCCCTTATTGTTTACACATGCTTTGGCAACGAGCGGATTGTTCGTATTCCAAACAAAACCTCGAGCAGCGGTGTTGCCGTCACATGCTCCCGTCACCTCCCTCCTCCTCTCAGAGCGCATGGCATGTGTCCTTTACGTGTGGTATGTCATGGCTGCCGCGCCGGTGATGGCGTGCCGCAGGGGTAGCCGTGTCGGTGTGGGTGTCATTATTACTATGGGGATGGTAGGGACATTCCTCCATTCCGCACTCGTGGCACGCGGGACTAGGTTACAGAGCACAGGGACATGCATGCGCTATAGGAGAGCCTGTACGGTGCTGAAGCGAATGCTTGACATGCAGGGCTGTTATTAGAATGGCCATGAGCACATGGACATCTGCCCTTAAATCAAGCCAGTTCACACTGGGGTGTTTGCTTCCACATATATTCACTTTTCCTGATCGCCCATTAGGCGTCTGTTAGATTTGTTCCACCGTCAGTTATCGTCCACAGCACATTAGCATAATATTTGCCTTCATGGAGGTTTAATCCATTGTGGGATGATGCCTATGTGTGAAGAATGTTGTTTCATGGAAGTTACATTTGTGACATTGCCAATTAGCTCTGTCAGTTTACCACTGAACCCTGGCTGTCAGTTGAATGGGAATGAATTATGATAACTATGTAGGTCTTAATGAGCTGTAAATGTGTCAGTCTGTTCATAAAAGGCTTTAGGGCTTATGAGAAGCAATTTCATTGAGCCTTTTTTTGTATACATTTTTTTCCTCTCTCTCTTTTCATATGAATAATTGATATTTGAAATGAAAGTAGATCATGAGAGGTCAGGTGTGGCTTTCAGATATATAAGTATAAAAATGAATGTTGCAGTAATGTGGGTCATTCCTTACTTGCTTCACTTCTTGCGACACTTTGAATATCTCCTCACTCACATTTACTGTAACAATGAGTGAAGGAGCAGCATAGGCCCTCTGTGAAAACAGGTTTCCAACCAGTTTCATGTGTGAAGTGATTTTTCCTTTCTGAAAAAATTGAGTGAAAAGAATGATGGCCATATATTGTGCTTTTAACACATTTGGACGTTCCCTGTTTGTGTGGGAGAAGTGAGCTTCAAACAATGCAACAGGGAAAGATTATGGCTGAATATTCAAATCCTAACCTCAACTATGTTTTTTCAACAGGGAACTTTGAAATAGCACTTTGTGTTGGTCGCCACCTAGTGGTGTGATATTTGCAAACATCTCGATGGGCATGCACTAGAAATGCTTACTACATAAAAGTAGTTCTTCCCTCACGGATCATTTCACTCAGGCTCTTGCAACCCCCTTTCCCACGCACAGACACTGCATATTGTGTGCCTGCAAACCATCACTGAAGTCTACATAACTACATTGCTTGTGATTAATAGCAAAATAAATGCAAACACTACATTTGGTCAGGTATGCAGAACAACATACAGTGTGGGGTGCATGCGGGGGACCCGGAACCCCTGAATTAGTGTGACTAGGCCTAATTCACAGACCTAGAAAATGGCCACTTGCTTTTCATCTAACCTTTGTAAGTGCATGCAAGATGGATTCACAGCTACAGTAATGGTTGTCATGTAGAGGTTGTAAGACTAATTTAGGACCACTCTCAGGTAAACACAATAAGCCCAGAAAACTCTTGGAGGAATAATCATGAAGTTAAAGTTAAAAATTCTATTTTTAATCTAAAAACAATCTTTAATCTCGTTTATGTACTTGTATATGCTCCTGTGTGATTTTCATTTTACTTTGTGAAATACTGCAACACTGGAATCTGCCATTGGGGGTGAAATAAAGTGACTTGCTCTGATCAATCTAATGTCAGTTGTCAGCCTAATGGCAATTCAACACGTCCTTTTAAATAACATCTCTGTTGTTCACATGAACAGTACTCTAAGTAAACTTTGACTCTAAGTAAACCACACATGTTTGTGCAGGGATGTGGCACAGAGGTAGACAGTTGGCCATTCATGTTTTTTTTTTTTTTTTTTTTAACAAGGCTCCCCTGTTAAACTGGTTCCTATCTGCAGAACTTGCCCTGAAGAAACAGGTGTTTCTATTTTACAACAAATGTTGATGTATTTCTCTCTCTCTCTCTCTGTATGTATTTATCTACAGGTGATAACTTGTTTTGGGATCTCCGTGTTCAGCTGTCGCTATGTGGGCTTTGCGGTGGTGGCCCTGCTGGTCGAGATCAACTCCATCTTCCTCCACCTGCGTCAGGTGCTCCGCATGGCGAGCTTGGCCAAGACCACCGTGTATCGTGTCAACAGCATGCTCAACCTGGCTACCTACATGGTCTTCCGCATCACCACGCTGGCATGGATGACCCGCTGGCTGGTGCTTAACCGCGACAACGTGCCCCTGATCAGCTACACAATAGGCAGCGTGGGTCTGGCCATCATGACGGCCATGAACATCGTGCTCTTCTACCGGCTCACACACAGCGACTTCCTCAAGGGAAGCCGTGAGGGCAAGAAGGAGAAGGAGACGTAGGAGCTTGCAGAGAGATAGTGGTGGTAGTGGTACGATGCCCTCTAGTGGTCATGTCTATCACATGCCTGCCTGTACACCTTCAGTGCTATACAAATCATCATTCCTCTTCATGCACCTCTCCTCCTTTCAACTACCTCCCTTTTCAGCCCTCCAAGGACCCTCAGCACTTACATGACTGACAAGTCATTAAGACAACTTGGAGTCTCTCCTCTAAATCTCGTGGCCTTTTGATGCATCTGTTTGCGCAGGCATCTTGAACGAATGGACAGTTTGTTCTAGGACAGAGTTCTATACCATGATGTGGGAGGGATTCCAATAACTATTTCAACCAATAACGTCCAAAAACAAGGTTGTGGTAAAGTTAGAAGTAAAAAAAAAAAAAAGAAAAAGAAAAAAAAAACGTAAAATCTCATTCCTGTTGCCTTGAATACACCTCTAATGGCTCACTGACAACTCTTATTGAAATTAATATTATATGAAAAGGATATTATTTATTTCAGTGCTAACATGTTGCTTATTTACCTTTGCCATTTTCCTGCACTGAAAACGTAACATGAATTATACATAAACACACGTATTTTATTATTATAACGATCTGTATCACAAATGCTTAAATGATGATGACATCCATCAGCTCCCTTACAAGTACTTACAACTGCTACCTCAGAGACATGTAGCGGTTTCTAAGCTCCGACTGCTTTTCCATTTTCACACGCTGTCCTCTTTCTATCCGTCTTTGTCTCTCTCTCACTCTCCTTCTTTTTCTTTCTCTCTTCCTCCATCTCTCTCTCTCTCCCTCTCTCTCTCTCTGAAGACTAATCTGTGAGAATTTCTTTAAAAGTATCTGTTCTGGTTTGGTAATGTGACAGCCGATTTTGATGTGACCACTGGAAAATAGCTGCCTGATTATTGAAGTGATTTGTCTTCGTGGTCTTCCCTTTCTTTGGTCACATTTGATCATCCGTGTGAGAACGGACAACAATCAGACCATTGAACCAACTGACAGAGAAACAAAGAAATGGCTCCTGTTTGGGGTGCATCGCTCTTCAGAGGGCCTATTGTACTGAGGAGTTGAAATCTAAATGCTGGAGCTGTGCTATTTAGACCTAACTATTGCTATGGCTACCACTGGAAACCAGTGGAGAATTGTGATTCTCCATGCGTTAATGACCACAAGTGATGCCAGATTGTTAAACTGAACAGCAGACGAAGCGAAAGAAGGCAAAACCAGACAGTGATAGCCCTCTGTCAAACAGATAACAGCCCATAGGGGGCGCCCTCTGTACCTCGTAACAGTCTCAGCCAAGATATCTGTGGCCATGCAAAAGCCTCCATTCAGCAACCTAGTAGACCTAATGCCTAATGTGCTCTCAACATTTTGTCAGAATGCTTTTTTTTTGGAATTTTTTTGTACATGTATAATTTATTTGTACTTGTGTGAAAGTGAAAGTTCATGGTAATTTGAATTTAAAATCGTACTTTTGAGCACTTGATAAATGAGAAATATTGTTCTTTATGGTGGTCTTTAAAATGTAAAGTGTGAAGTAAAGAAGTCCCTTTGGTTAGTTGGAGATTTGGATGCCTGTGTGACATGGGTGAATGCCACTGACAATATTATTTGAATCTAGCTGGAGTATATGTGAACTGTTGGCATTGTGTTAGACAATATAGCCAAAACACTGCTGTCATTTAGTTTAAAACAGCTATCCTATTACTGTCATTAATTCTAAAGAGATTTGTCATTTCCCTACTAGTCATTGACTCCAGGTTTAGTAATCAAGTGAAGAAGTAGTCATTTGTTCAAGTGTATGTCCATTATAATGAAGTGCAGAAACCCATGATTAAAGGAGAAGTTCGGTGTGAATCAATCCATAGCCCTGTTGTTCAAGGTCACTGAATGTTGTTCATTGGAAAAAGAACAAAAAACTTTGATACGGTGTAGACCGAATAATGAACCGGGCAACTCACACACTAAGTAAATGGGGCATAGGGTTTTACTTTCAGTTTAATTTCGCTATGCCCCATTCAGTTAACAATAGTTATTGGTTTATAACTCTGCCTATGTTGCATCCATTTTTTCATTCTTTATTCTACAGACAGTATTTAGTGACCTCTAACAACAAGGCTATGGATTGATTCACACTGAACTTCTTTAAGTCGTTTAAGATTTGTGTCCCGGAGTAACTTATTTGGCAGCTTTATTTCAAAGTATCCTCTGTCCTTGAGCTAAAACAGTGGGGTATTTGTTTATCTTTTTCACGTGTATTGATCTCCTTGCTGTAGGCCTACATCACATCTAAATTTATAGCTTTTATAGGAAGGATAGTAGAACAAGTCGCGGAAACCAACAATGTTGGTGTACACTTGAATGCTTTGTTTACTTTTACCAGTTTGACTCGAGTTTGACTCAGTCTTTTTGGCCAAAGGCACTCGCTAAGGGGCGGCCAGCCCAAATTCTGTTCCATTGGTTGATAGTGATGTCCTGTCGCTCGAGGTTTATTGCATTTAATGTTACTTCTTTTTTTTTTTGGCGAGTGACTGTGTGAAATAAATGCACAAAACAAAATAGTGCAGGCATTCTGAATGCTTCAAAGGTTTAGGTCTACAAAGCTATGAGAGTTAGAACACAGGTTGGTGCCGTCCTCCTCCTGACTGCACACAGATATCAAACTGTTATTTTCATACTGGTGTTTGTAAAATGTAAATAGCATGTTAATGTTATTTTCTTGTTTGAGTTGTGGTTTTGTAATTAATGAATCCCGATTTATATGACATTGTCATGTTAAATGTAAAAAATAAAATGTTATTAACACTGGCAAATTTAGTGTGCTTTGTTTAAAACCTTAGTACGGAGGCGTACATTAGCTCTAGTTCTGTCTTCACTTCTCTCTTATCACACAACTAAATGTGAATATTTGTGGAAGCAAGCACAGCGTGAACTGACCATGGCTATACAATACAATATTTTGGGTTTTCATTGAAAAATAATGTATAACTGTAAAACCAAATACCATTTCACCACTGGTCCTTGAAAGGGCTATGTTGTTCATAACTGTGATAAATATCTTTCCCATTATTGAAATGGATGTGTGAGTAATTCAGTTGTTTTGCAGATGACCTCTAGCAGTTTGACAATCTGAGCTGTGTATCACCAGCTACCAATTCATGCTGACACATCTTTTCAGTGTTAGGTCTGCTGATCTTCTACACAACTGGCCACTAAAAGATTGCATTCTAGTTTAGTCCATGATTATGCTGCAAGCTTCACAATTCCATTAGTAGGCTACAAAGGGACAGCCTGCATCCCTATGCAATCTGAAGCTTGTGCAAACCAGTGTCTAAATATTCACCCACTCCGAAATGCCACATATCTCTCCAGTATAAGATTTCTCCAGAGTATTTCACTGTATTATTTTTCTCTCACCAACGGTAAAAGTGAGCTTTCTGGAAAAAGAATGAGAAAAGTGCTCTTAGTACTCAAGGTATTATGGCCAAGTTTTCATTTTCAATGAATGCACATATCGATCGCGGGAGGAGTTTTGGGTACAGTGTGGGAGGAGTTGCCACCTATCCAATCAGCCACCACGCTGAGGAGAAATCGTCTCGTGCGTTCCGGTAACGATGCGTTGTTGTCGTCCCATCTTTGTGCACTAGGCATCTGCATGAAGGGAAACAAGACGTGCCCAAAATAAGTGCTTATGGATGCGGGTGGCCGATGGAGTGTATGTGCGTAGTTCTGTTTTTTTTTCTTCGTGACAGTAGCCTATAACGCACACAATTTAAAACTCTAGTGATAGTGGACGCATTCTGGTGAGGCAACAACATTGTCATCTGATTTTCTAAGCAATTATAAGGTATACGGATGCTGGGAGGTTGATGTGCCATTGGAGGCGTATCGATTGATGCTGCGCTTCAGTGCCGTGTACCAGGCGTCTTCGAAAAGCTCGGCATCATGCGACCATCCATTAGAAAACACTCTGTCCGTAGGGTTTTGATTATATTAAATCCTTAGATACGCTGAACCAGTGTATCTTAATCGCGGAGAAACGTGTCAACAACAAAAGTAAGACCACGGTATGTAAAAAGCCTTATTTATGCTCACGTAAAATTTCGTATTTGTAACGTTGTGTGGCAGATGCTGTATGTGCTGTGTGTGCCAGACAGTAGGCTATAGGCTACAGGCTTAGGAACTCGGCCTATTTTGTATTCTATGTAAAGTGAAATGATGTATTAGCCTTATCTTTCATATTGTAGACGTGGTTGTAATCTGTAGCCTAGGTGGAATTGTGAAACTTTGCATTTGCAACTGCCAGCTGTCTTGCTAGGGTGCTAAATATAGGCTGCAAAGCCTTGTTAATATTACAAACAGGCCTAGAACTAGACCCGAATTCCCCTGAACTGTTGGCTATAGAGATATCCCAGAAGCCAGTTGCAAAAATGTGTGAGCTCTATCTTCTGACAGCGCTTCTCAGACATACGCACACCACTTATTCGTAACGAAGGTGATAGGAACATACTGTAATTCATTTCCAGGTGTTTCACTTGGCTCTGGTTAAGAGAGACGTGGGACATTCTCGTTAACATGAAAAAAATAAATTATCATACTGTATACCGGTTGCAGCAAAATATAGAATGGAATGCATTTCATTTTAGTTATCCCAAATTTGTCCTTGTGAGGCAGGTGGGCAGCACACGGGCCATGATGGAGAGCAGTTCCTTGGCCCGACAGGTGGAGAGTGTGGAGAGGAACATCACCTTCCTGCGGCAGGAGCAGCTGACACTGCTGCATGGCTTGCACCTGGAGATCCTTAGTCTGGAGAAACGCTGCACAGGTCAGACAGTCAGTCAGTCTGACACACACACACACACACACACACACACAGACACATACTCTTTTTATTTTGTTGCCACCCCCGTGCGCACTCGGACATTCTCAGATATTCTGTCTGCTGCCTAAGCAACCGTCACTTCCAGTGTCTAACTGTAGTCGGGAGAAAAGTTAAAAGAGCATCAGCACACAGGCAGACATGCCGTCTGTTATGTCTGCGGGAATTAAAGCAGTGGAGAGTTAATGGCGACAGTCTCTGCTGCAAAGCCATTAATGCAGAAAGATAATGTGGTATTTCTGCCGTTATTATCCCCCACTAAAAAAGGGCAGGAAGAACATAATCAGTGCACACACACACATGCACAAACACTCTCACATGCACATTGCCATGAATGCAACTTTGCTCACAGACACTTGGGAACAAATGAATACCCCTACAGTACACACTCACACACACACACACAGACACACACACATATCCTTCTCCAACTTACAATTCGGCATTATCCACAGTCACATACGCAGGCTGCACGTATCTCATCAGACTACCCTCAGCCTGTTCCTTCCTGTCCCATCATCAAACAGCATAATATTTCCCTTTGGTGGCGGAGGAGAGCAGAATGTGCCTTTCAGGCCCATGTGGGAGAGGCATCTCACGCTGAGCACTCCCCACCTACCAGTACAGCAGCGGAAGCGCATGGCAAAGAGGCTAAGAGGCCACAGAGCAGCAGCAGCTCCACGCTGCATGAATGATACATGCGCTCGCCCTCCCGTGCTGTTAGCACCCATTACGGGGAGGCATTCACCGCGCCCAGCCCTGGCCCTGGCAGTGTGTTTAGCCCTCCGCACAGGCAAGGGCGGGTTATGGGGCCAGACTGCGGTGTAACTTGCCGCCTGAGTTGGAATGTGATGGCAGGTGGTGTGATGCTCACACAGGCAACAAGGGACTACAGGGAGGAGTGAGAGAGAGAGAGAGAGAGAGAGGGAGAGAGAGAGGGAGAGAGAGAGAGAACCATGGGTCAATAGCTTCCTGGCAGTGAGAGGCTTTTGTTCCCCCTTTGCTTTGAGTCATATGGTGTAAGGCTCGTCAGTTGCCCTCTCGCTGCTGGCATGGATGCGCTGAGCCAGCTAGCATCAGAGGAGGATGAAGGATGCTGATCTGTCTGTCTCTCTCTCTCTCTCTCTCTCTCTCTCTCTCTCTCTCTCTCTCTCTCTCTCTGTTTCTCTTCCCAAGTGAAAACCTTTTTAATGTTTATTTTTCTCAGTACTGTGAGCTCCAGGGCAGGGCCAGAGTGATAAAGATCTCTCCCACTTTGGGACTGCTGAGCGATCAGAAATACAATCTAGTGTGATTCAACGCACCACAAAGCCAGCCTGCAATCAAATTTAACACGGCCATAAAAAAAAGGCTTTGACAGAGCCTGGGTGGAAAAAGGAACATAACAGGGTCGTTTCTTTACTGAAGTCCACAGCTTCTGTAGATTAAGCTTTGTGTCATTTATCTGGAATACAATCCTTCTCAGGGACTGCTAACTTCCATTAACAAATGAAAACACGACTTTTCTATCAGTTCACATTCACAGTTTGTTTGAATGGCAGTAGTTTTTCAGTTTATCAAACAGTCATTATTAAAACAACTTAAATGTGCTGAATAGTTGGTGAGCTAGTGCAGTATAGACCATTTCAGGTTCTAATTCCATAGCTGGACAAAACAATAACATTCTATCTTGTTCCCCAACAACTTCCTGTTACATTAACATATGTTAAACAGGAAGTCCTGGGGGACCAGCTATGGAACTAGAACCTGAAATGGTCTATATCCATGTTGTTTACTATAAGGTATGCATCCTATTTTCTTGTTTTACTGCTGTGCTTTGTAGAGCTTACGCATGACCTGAATACGAAGCCACCGGGACGATCACAAACAGGTAAGCAAAAAATGTCTCTTTCTTTCTCTGTCTGTGCTGTGAAAGTATAGGCTTTGTCTTTGTGTGTGGAAGGTATTATTTTCGTCATACTGTTCTTGCTGTTGTGGCGGGTGAGCTGAGGACAGATGATGATGAAACAACCACTGACGGCAGCCAAGCTATGACATTTGTTATAATACACTAACAATAACACTGAAAGTGATGCCAGGTTTCAAAATAGAAACCTGTTTCAGATAATCTCTCACATACAGTACTGCAGACAGGGCTGCTCGTGATTAACTTCAGATTTAGATGGATTGCCCAAATTCCAAACATTGTCTGACCCTGAATTTTAAGCATCCATGTTATCATCTGATTAATCAAGCATCACAATTTCCACAGTTGATTGTAGTTGTGGAAGCGATGCATGAAAACTGTGTTGTTAAAGCCTGAGTAAAACTGGACCCAAAGCAGCATAAATTCAGCTTCATGTCCATGGCCAGACATATTGTTATTCCACTACTGTATGTTCACCACCCCCCCCCCTCTATTTCTTTTACAATCCACTCATCCCTCTATCCATCTATCCATCCACCCATCACTCCATCCCTCCATCCAGCCCCATAGCATCCACTCCTGCCCCCACAGATCGATGCACAGTTTTCTCATCCTGTCCTCTCATTTTCCGAGCAGTCCCACAGGGGATATCCAATTACCGTCTTGTTTTTTTTATGCTGAGACTGTGGAGGCGGGCAGAGCAAAGGGCTTGGGGGAAGGTTTCGAGGGTGGGAGGAAGAGAGAGAAAGGGAGGAGAGAGAAGGGAGAGAGAGAGAAAAGAAAGAGACATAGATGACAAATACATATGGCTGGCTGAGAGGAGATAAGGTTCAGAAAAGCAGTAAATTTGTGTCATGATTCATGAAAAAAAACAGAGAAAAGGTCGAGAAAAAAGGAAAGTCCAGAATGATGAGAGGGTGGGGATGGGCTTTGGGGGGAAGTGAATGAGTAAGAGCGATGATGAGATTGTGTTGCATTTTCTATACTGAGCGGATGACCTCATCCTTGGTGTGGTCACCCACTCTGGTGGGCAGGTATAGTAAGGGGACTGTAAAATGGGCACAGGCAGAAGCCAACCCCAGTAAGGTGGGGAGGGTTGAGAGAGAGAGAGAGAGAGAGAGAGGGAGGGAGGGAGCTGAGCTATGAGATGAGGCTCTGCAGAAATAGTCTTGGTTTGCAGCATTTCAGGGTCAAACAGATTATAAGATTTGCTGAAATTGGGATGCGCTCTCAGAGATGGTAATTGTCATGCTCCAAGGAGCTCATTATAAATAGCCTGCTAGATGATGATTCCATCATCTCAGTGCGCCTCTGGTGAGCCGTGGAGAGATGGGAAACCTACCGAACGCTGTTTATCTGACTTATTAGTCACGTAATTGCATTGCACTGATTGAGGAGAACCAAAATGACAGTAGCCATCTGTCTCTCATATTTCATTGGCCCTTGATCCATCTATTGCTTTTGTTATTATAACATGTTGAAAATGTGTAAGATTAGCTAGTGGGAACACAAGGAATCATAAAGAATACAAAAATCTTCAAGTCTTTAAAAATCCAGAATCTCCCTGCTTCATTTAAAGAATAAAAACAGTAAACAGTTACACGGTCTCAGCCCATCGCTTAACAATTTTCTTATGAAAGCTAGGTCAGTCACGATAAGCCTCTGGATAATTTCTCTTCAGGATGGACAATGAAATATTTAAGTCTTTAAATGGACAAAATATTCTGGATTATTTCTGATGGATGTGCTCTGATTGCACTCTCTCACAATTGCTTTGCTTTAGAGAGTCTTGAAATATCCATAATGTGCCACTAGGCATAAGGTCAGCTGTATAGTTTTCCATGGCGATATGAAACGGAATGTTTACAGACAAAAAGCCGATGATGAGGACATTCACTCCTCTTCGTGTACTATGTTGATCTGTGGCAACATGGCTAGCCGAGTATAATTCTGGCCACTTCACTGATGACCTCTGACAGATGGCAATCGCCACAGGAACCACAGTTCACATAGTCTGGGTGGGATTTGCCCGTGAATTCTGTAATCCCACCCGTGTAAGCGCTCAATCCTTTGCCTCTGCCTTTTGTCTGTTTTTTGTTTTTCTCCACATGTGCATCAGCCAGATTTGTGCTTTCAAGGCACAGTGAGCCCAAAAAAAAAAAAAACCCTGTGTAACCGGCATCGTCTGCTGCACACAACCACAGTGATTGATGGGATCATATGTGACATCTGTGCAGGCCTGTCTGTTTCCCCAGGGGATGCGGTCTGTTGTTTGCTCCCTGTAGACTGTGAAGCAGGATGCAGCGATGGCAATTATTGCCTATTAGGGTGTTGTGCACATTACTCATGCTGTATGTACTTGTGTGTGTGTGCGCATTCGAATGCTATTGTATTAGCATCTGTGTATGCGTGTCTATTTGTTGATGTGAGATACCTACAGTAGATGTCTGTGTGTTTGTTGTTGTGAATGCATGGTTGTGTGTGTGTGTGTGTGTGTGTGTGTGTGTGTGTGTGTGTGTGTGAACATGTGCCTTTTGGTCTACGACAGAGGTGTTGGAGGAGGAGGAGATGCTGGAGAGTCGGCGCCAGGAAGTGGAGGGCTGCCTGGCCGAGCAGCAGAGTGCCCTGGAGGAGCTGCAGAAAGAGCTCAGCCACAAGGGGGTGCTGGTGGGTGCCCTGAGGGCCAGTCTGAAGGACAAGGAGCGCAGCTTCCTGGAGGACCTGAAGAGGCACAGCCACCGCACCACTGTGCTCACCACCGAACTGCAGAAGCAGACAGAGGCCGCTGCCTACCTCTCTTTGCAGCTGCACTCGGCCCGAAAGAAACTCAAGCATCAGCAGCATCAGCAACACCATCACCAACACCACCATAGGCAACAGGTCTCTCACCAAGACCCACAAGACCCAATTGGATCCCCTTCACCCGGCCCCAGCGGCGCGTCGGCGAAGCCCAAACGCCGCAGCGGTGGTAGCAAGCACTCGGCGACGCACATCCGGGCCGAGCGTGCCAGAGAGTGTGTGCCACGCGAGAAGGTGACGGGCCCCGAGGAGCCCAAAGCCATGCCCGACCCGGCGCTCTTCTTCTACCCGCACAGATACCGAGCCCGCGGCCGCCACGCACACAGACTGCCCCAGGAGGACAGAGAGGGCCTAGTGAATGCAGACGCCCCTGACAGGGTGGTCCCCATATTGGCAGCGCCAGCTGCATCAGCCACCATTGCTGCTGAAAGCAAGGCTGAATAAACAGCCTGCTTTGCACCTATTTGCATTATCTTAAGGACTTCTTCAGTTTGTATTGATTACCTCTGTCTTGCACCTTGATGTATCAGAGATTTGTTTTGCGATTATATCTCTTCTGTTTGACTTGTATGGTAGGTTTTATTTAATATCAAGATATTTCAGTTTGTTCAGGGCAATACTTTGGCCTAGATTATCTTATTCCGACTGATATCCTGCTTATATTTGGTAAACTTGGCCAGCACATGTCCAGTTCAGAAATTCAGCTTGTTTGTCGGTAGAATGGCAGTGAGTTCTAAAGCTCCTCAAACTTGGATTTTCAGCCTTGGATGTTGTGTTGATAATTGCATATAACACTAAGTCACGGTATGTCCAAAGCACGTCAGCTCTCTGCCTGGCATTAATGATGTAATGTGAATACCCTGAGGGTGTTCTACTGGGTGTACTACTGGGGGTCAACTCCACCATTTACACTTTATCCATTGAACAGACACTGCTCCTCAGCTCTCTGAAGCACCATAGTGTGTGAACTCCCCAAGTACATGTGTATGTGACCTTGGCGTTGTTAGCATCTTGTGCTAACAGTTGACATACTATAGCTGCTTTGCAGTAGTCACAACACCAACACATAACAGCCAGCAAAACTGGAAAAAGTAGCACACTGGAATAGTGAAGGAAAACTGAACATTAATCAGTCGAAATAGTAAATGTGAGCGAAACTTTCCTAAAGGTTGGCTGTGGTGCACACCACGGTTGGTTGGCACCACTCATTTGTCTGGACTTCATGCCAGAGCATTTACACATGTTTAATTTGTTTGACTATGCGATTCTGTGTAGTTGAACATTTTAAAGCAAGTGTTTGTTCTTGTTAGATGGCTCGTCTAATATTGCCATTTGCTAGGCTGTGTGTTTGAACAGACGGGACATTTACTATGGGCTTGTGTACAAAGCAGTCGTTACTTAGAGGCCAACAGTATCCAGGAGATGTTCACTGCATTGGCAAAAACGCTTGCGACACTGAAAGGCTCCTTGGTTAGTGACTAGAGCAGTTGAAAATTGGGTGTGTGCAATGCAGTATGCAGCTGCACTGACTTCAGTGGAGGACTGTTAGCCACTACATTTTGTCAGTGTGTAGTGAGTGTACACAAAAACTGTTTATGTGTGTGTGTCTTGGTGTGTTTGAGTGTTTGTTGTGATTATGGGAGGACTGCCCTCAGGGATTAAGGACCATACAGAAAATTTGTTTATGGTACTATCAGTGCTATTGGAAAAAAAAAAAAAAAAACGTCTGCTACTCGCTCTGTCCACAGCGCTTGGCAACTATGTGCCCAGAGCACAAATGATCGTCTTAGTTGGTGATAGAACCACCCTGTTAGCCAAATCCTATAGGAATGGATGCAAGCAGGTTCTCACTGTGCTGGAACATTATGCCCTCCAATGGTTAGATAGTGCAATAACAACTTAGACATGTTAATAGACCCAGGGTCTATACAGAGGAGACTAGGCTGTTGGCTATCAGTTACAGCTCACTTTTATTAACAGTTGTAAAAAAAAAAAAAAAAAAAAAAAACATTTATTCAAAATTATATAGTTCAAAATCTGGATGAGCAAGTAAACAGATCTGCACTCACTACTTTATTACATACAAACAACATCACAGAAATAAATCATAACCATAAGGAGCACAGTTGCGGCTGGAATGGGTAATAGCACCATTTGGATTTGTTGTGGTTTTCTTAGACCAGGATGTGACGTTGTGTTGTGAGTGTGCTGATAAACGTGCAGTTATATAAGATAGAACACAGAGCCTTATATACTCTACTACTACTACAACTAGGCTGTATAAACTATTGTCAGTGATTGTCATATCCGTTATATCCTCATTACTAAAGGAGGTCATTTTGATACTATTTACTACACTAATTATGACACAAAATTCTATGAAGATGCAGCATTTTCTAAAGGTTTGTCTGGATGTATTTAATTTTTTTTTCCCTCACAAATGAAATGTTTTTTTTGTTGTTGTTGTTGTTGTTTAAAATCTGAAATGATTGATTGCACTGACTAACTTGACAATTGAGAGTAACAGAAAGAGCAGAAGTCTTTTAGTACTCAAGAGCTGTCTTTTCACCATTTTATGTTTTTGCATTGGGTCATTCTAGGACAGAACTTCCAAGTTTGTTTGTACACATTGGCATACAAATGTCATGTCCTGGCTTTATGCTGTGGAAGAAGCATCAGACATTTAAGTGGTTTGGCTAAAACAGCTTTATGGTCATCAAGTAATCAGACTGGTGAAAGCATCTTTGCATGACTTGCACTAAGCAGGCACTAATGTGGTTGCACTGTCTCAGAACCTTGATATGCTTTTTTTCTCGAGCTATAGGCCTAGTTTTCTATTACAGCTTTTAAAGAATGATCACAAGCTCTTTGCATTTAATATTAACAAATTAAATATTGTAGTATTTCCTTTGTTGCATTGTGCTTTCATGTTTTTTTTAAGATTTTCTGTAGTCTTATGTATTTTTTTTTCTTTTACAAGAGAATTTTGGAAATTACCTTAAATATGAGTGATAAGTATTGAGAAAATATACAATGTTTTGTGGTAAACTTCATGCTGAATGGGTTGGATTTGTTTCATAAAGAGAAGTTACAGTATGATAGCCATCCCATGTCAACTGTGCTATTCATCAGAAGGTTAAACCGATTGCCCCTTGGAATGCAGTCTTCCTCTAAGTGATGGACAATAAATACTCAGCCTGTTCTGAATTAACACGGGTATTGAAAAGACAAACATTCAAAAGATAGTTTTGGGTGGATGTTGATCCAAATCATAACCAAAAACATTTCACACAATGCAAAGTATGTGTATTGTTTTTGAGCAATAATCTGCATTGTAGTTATTTTTTGCACAGAAGGCAAGATATGCAGTAAACGGCATAACACTGACAAAACAGAGTGTGGTGTTTTCTTTCTCCCCAACACATTGTCTTTAGATGGATGTCTGAATGGTTTTGTTATTGTAGGCTAATGATCTTTAAAGAAAAAAAATATATATATGATTTTATTTTATATGTATTTAAATGCATCAGTATTATTATTATTATTATTATTATTACTATTATTATTATTATTATACTGTATTATTCTCCTCATGTCGAAACCGTTATTTACTCTAAACTGGCGCAGGAGACTTTCCGTAGATTTCAGGGGGTGGGACAAAACACAAAGGCAAAGAGGTCAAGAGGAGGAGAAACCACGTGTGACAGCTAAGAGTAGACTGGATCTGTCCTTCTTCTGTGGAGTTGTTTTTGCAATAGCGTCCAACTGACCGTACCCTCTGCATGTAGCTTGCTAACCCCGTTATCGAGGACAACCGTCAGATTTCCTTTTCAGCTAAAAGCAACGGACATCTGTTGCTGAATACTTCACCTAGTGAGGCAAGTGACGGCAAAATCATGGTGAGCAAGACAGATGACATCCCGGCATCAGTTCCGAACTGCAACTCCGTTGATCCTGCAGAAGGAGACACGCCGGATAGTAAAGAGACTACCAAGACATCCCACAAGGATCCCTGTGGCTGTGGTTGGTTGCTTCTCATTCATTTGTTTTGCACTTGCTAATCCATTGTTGTGAAACTGTCAGGACAACACAAAAGCTGTGTTTACCACAGATTTAACGTTAACGTTAGCCAAAGTTACCCATCCCTGCGAATAGCAAGCTGGCTAAAGAGCATCAAGGGTAACGGTAACATCAAAGTCCCTGCTAGCATCTACTTCAGCTAAGACGTCTGGATCAGCCAGGTGTCCAGCTTGGTCACTGACCAATGGGCTGTGTTACTGTATTGTTTTTTTTTTCTGTCAGTAACTTCACTAGTTTGGACCAGTTCATCCACTAACTTATGTTACAACCAAGTATTGTTTCTTGGTGGGAAATTTTGCTAAGAAAACATGTTTTACCAAGACATTGTTTAACTGATTGACTTAAGTCACCACGTTAACTTTAAAGTATTCCGTTGACATTTTAGACACGTGTATCGATAATGTTAGCAATACCAAGTCAACAGTTTTGATCTTTCCTGAAGGTTGATTGCTAATGTTGATGTTAAATCGTCGCGGTCAGCCTTTATGCTATGGGTTTCAAGCAAAGAACCATGTATTAACGTTAACGTTAGGTTGACGTGAAACTATGATGTGCCGATAGGTAATGTCAACATAGTGTTAGCTAACTTGATATTTTATGAACGCTGAATTGTAGGCTGTTGCATGCGTCTGTGTCCAGATCAGTTAAAGGTGAAACAATTGATATTCTTCTCATTACATTTGGTGTAAACGTTACAGTACATTTTGGCGGTGCACTAATGTTCACGTTACCTGCAGGCAGGGCATGTAGGCTAACAACTCTTCAGCACATTACTCAAGATAGAACCGGTAGCTAACGTTAGCCGACAGGAATTGCATTCAATTGCCACACAGCTTAACCTAGCCTCCGCTAGGTAGCTTGCCAGTTAGCTTTTTTGAGGCTACTACTGCTAGCCACTCGAACCTTTTGGGGCAAGCAGGTACGTCACTGTGGAGAAGTAGTTTATGCATTAATAGGGGCAAACGAATATGTGCATGCAAAGCTATGACAAGTATCAATGGTGAAATGTCAGATCATGGGACAAGATGTTGCCAAGTCCCGATGCACATGTTCTGTAACAGCATGTATGATGAACGAATGAACTGAAGGTCACCTTCAGCGGAGCTTAACAATTTAAAGCACAATGGGGGGATGGTGTTTATGTAAATACAATGCTAAGAGAGTGGCAGACTATATGAAGACGTTAATTTGACGAGTAAATAATTATAAACGTAGACGATTCCTCTCCTAGCATGCTAGTCCCATCGAAGTCATAAATATCCCCGTGTGCATGAGTATTCGTTTTCAGACTCCCCTCCGGATTTGAACCAGAATGGTTGTTCATCCCGCGACCGGGAAGCGGAAGTCCTCTGTGTGGAAAGTCATGGTGCATGCACAGTGATAGAAGGTTATACTTGTTCTGTAGACGGAATTCTGTAGGGTAAGTGTGTCATTATCAAAAAGTTTGTTTAGCCTTGCAGTGAGAGCAGTCTCATAATTTTGTAGCTTTTATGCCAACGAGAGAAAGCGTGACTTGTCTTCGTATGACTCTGCGCGCTGCGTATGGAAGCCAAGTTAACGTTATACAACTTGAGCGATCTCATCATTGTGCTGTACTGCATTCGTCTCACATTTGGCAGCACCTTCAGATCAACTGTCACTGTGACATTAAAATTATATATTCACCGAGCAGGTCTGGCTAGATATCGGTGCGCGTTGAACCCCCATTAACATTAAATGAGAAATTGCCGGTGATCTAGGTCTATCATTTATCTTTCCGTCCTTCTACTTAACCAAGACCTTGATCTGCCTGATTGTGCCCACTTATTAACAGTTGTGCTATGATCAGTGATGTGGTGATGTTTATACCTTTGACAGCATTGCCTTGTCCCCTTGATTTTGAAATGACATATTGGCATTATCAGTCAAATAGTTGAGGTCTGCTGCACTGCAATATTCTGTCTGTATCATCTGGGACTCCCAAAAAAAAACAGGTGGGCATATATTGACCTGATTGCTTTATTTATATTCCATGCTTGAATCTAACCTGTGCAAGTTATGGTATTGATAAAATATTCACATTTGTCTGAGGTTACAAGGCAGCAATACAGCTGAAAGGTTTCAAGTTTGTGGGTTAGATTTGTCTTGATCAGTGGTGTTGTCTTCTTTTGGAATTCTCTGTAGAACAGTGTATTGAGCCAGGTGTTTTGACAGCCAGTGTCTCAGTGAATTCATGGTAGACAGAGCCTGGCAGGGGGTCTGGCAGTGGTCTGTGTCCGAGACTTAGCTCCTGCAGTGGCCCTTGTTTAATCCACACATAAGTCATTTTGTGTGTTGCCAAGGTTGTTGGCAGACCACTGAGGCTTGGAGGAACCCTCTCATACCTGGGTCAAGGTGTCTTCAGGCACCTTTCACCACATGCTTTTCCAAGATTGTTGACATTATATTAAATTACATTCAATTAAATCAAAGCCTTCAAGTTCATGGTATGTGTGACTAAGACAATCAGTTGGTGCTCACTACTATTCTGACTGCATATTTATGCCTTCCAGGATGTAAAACTGGAAGTCATTATTGCATTGCGTCATAGTGGAAAGAAACAAATTGGCCTTTGTTACCAGACATTCAGGAAAAGAACCACTAGTGCTAGTATTGCATGAGTAATTGTGCTACAAATTTAGTTATTATAACTAGTAAGAAGATTGTTTGTATTTTTGCTGTCTAAACTATTAAAAGTTAATGGCCCACTAAAGGTAGCCATCTCTGCATGACTGCAAGCTGTTGAAGCAGAGGCTGGGGACAGATGTGAGACCCCAGCATGCATTTTGAGTCTTTAGACTGCAAGTTTGTTATGATTTGACAGTCCACGTTCGATTAACCCCAGACTTCTTGGCCTTTGACTCGCTAAATAGGGTCAGTAGGTTTTGTGTTTGATTGAGGCATTTGAACACTGCTTTTATCTGACCCCAGGCATAGAGGGCCTCACCCCCCCCCCCCAGTCTTGTCTGAATGATTGACCAGAAAGATCAGAAACATGCTTGCTGTATATTAACCAACAGTTTGCCTTCGCTATGAGGTCAAGTTGAGTAAATCCTAGTCAGACATTGATTGCAAGTCATGCTTAAAATATAGTTTTTTTTTATATATATATGTAGAGATCTGAACTTTTCATATTTGGATCCAGTCCGCTCTGAATTGTTAGTAAGAACAATGGGTATTGCATATTTATTTGAATGGCAGATGTATTAGGCTTGGCTACTTTTTGCCAGTCAGTGCTCTATTCAGCATTGGAATATTAGGCTAGTAGAGAAGGTGCTGGCAGTTCTGTTAGGAAAAGTTGGCCCTGCTTTAGTGTAGTTGATCTTGTGTCCATTTAGATTCATATGGAATTAGATTCATGGAATTTCGTTAATGGAATCATGCAGAGTGCTTCAGCACATGCCAAAAAAAGTCGACTGTGCATTGAAGTGGTGTGTGTGTGTGTGTGTGTGTGGGGGGGGGGGTGGTGTTTGAAGGACGCTTTTTGTGTAGGTGAATGTAGTATAGAGCCTTAGACGTCCCTCACCCATGGCTTCCTCTGATACTTTCACTGCACTGCTATGCAGCTCTCTAAATAATTGCCTCAGAATTCAGTCCAGTGCAAAACCTTGCCTCAGTGAATCAAGTATTGTTCTAAGGATTTAAACTCTCTCCTCCCCTCCCAACCGCATTACCAGCTGACTGACCCCAATACTTGCTGTATAACCAAGCAGGAGTTTCAAGTGCCCAAAAGAGTAGTCAAACCGCTGGTGGACAAGCTAGGATCCCCCTGCTGTGTGTGTGTGTGTGTGCGCGCGTGTGTGCGCGCATGTGTGTATGTGTGTGTGTGTGTGTGTGTGTGTGTGTGTGCTCGGGCGCGCTTGAGAGGACCAAACAGACGTTGGGATGGCACTCAGGAGAGCGTGACTTGGATCAAGGGTGGAACTAGGGCACGGGGACTGAGAGCTAGGCTGATGTAACCCCGGCAAATCCTCCAGTTCACTAAGTTGAAGAGGCCAAGAGGAATCCAACAGGACACCCTGAAACCAAAGTCCATCCCTCTCAGTAAAACCAGTCTGCTGTTCTCCGTGTGAAATTCCTGAGTTGCTATTTTGTCTGAGGAGCAGGTGCCATTGTGTGATCATTGTGTTTACATTACAATGTAAGTCTATCCTGCGCAATGATTCCCATGCTCTTCGTTTGCTTTTCTAAGTGCTCTTTTGTGCAAGTGCTTGGGGCCAGACGTCCCTCTGCTACCCACGGTGTCAGAATGTGCTGGACTGGGAATGCCAGCTGTTTGTTTCTCTGCAGCGCTGGGCTAGCTGTGACACATGGTTACCCTTGACTTCAGTCAAGGACAGAAAGCAGTCGACTGAAAGAAAATAACCTAGCATGTCTGCTGATCTTCGGTGTTAAATTATATATTTTTTTATTTGTAGTTGTGTT
Organism: Sardinella tawilis; assembly: GCA_030264315.1. NCBI lineage: Eukaryota > Metazoa > Chordata > Actinopteri > Clupeiformes > Clupeidae > Sardinella > Sardinella tawilis. The sequence continues at coordinate 4,968,875 of JASCQY010000477.1, forward strand.
ATCTGGTAGAAGCAATGCATCAGCCATTATTAGTGAAAAGATGGGCCCTGTTCACCTTTTGTGTGTGTGTGTGTGTGTGTGCGTGTGTGTGTGTGTGTGTGTGTGTGTGCGCTTCTTCTGTTATTGTGAGATTTCTTCTAGACTAGCATCATAACACCTTGGCCCCTAAAAAGAAAATTCATGATGTGCATTAACGCTTCAAGTGTAAAGCCTCCTCTCCCCCTTTTGACATATCTGTTGTCTGAACTGTTCGCCATGTCTATGAAAATAGAGCTAAGAAATGTAGACAGTGTGGGTGTATTGCCTTAAATTACGGCCTTGGCAGACAACCTCCATGGTCACTCCTGTAAATTGTATGCCCACAGTTTGGTTCCATTCCAGTATCCTTCAGTCTGTTACTGACGGCTTACTAGTCGGACACAAATGTCATTATTTTAGCTAAAATATTAAAAACGAAAACACTGATGCGATTGTAATTCCATAGATCACGTCGTAGTTGTTTTAACCAGCACACATGCACTGGTGTTTTTGCCATGTGTCTCCCACAGGATCTTTCTAGACTACGGTGGGGTGGTCTCTAGAATGCCTGTGGTGCACAACCACTGGTTTGATTAAAATTTTGGTCTCCATTGTTTCCACAGCAAAATAGACCTAAATTGGCGCTAATGAAAGAATTATAATGACTGTAAATGAAAGAACCTAAAACATCAGTATGTATGCACCTGATATGGCTGAAATATGTTTTTGACCTATATTTAGACTATTGTGCTGCAAATTAGACTATGGTGGGCTGCCGTTGTCTAGGTATTGAGTGGGAAGTGTTGCCACCACTCTGAGCATCTCTCTCTCTTCCTCCCTCCCTCTTCCTCTTTCTCTCTCTCTCTCTCTCTCTCTCTCCGTCCCTCTCCCTCTCTTTCTCTCTCTTTCTCTGCCATGACCTCTCGCAGTGCACAGTGCCGACACAGCAATGATGAATGGCAACGGGGGCCATGACCACAGCGAAGAGGCCGATTCCAAGCAGGAGGGCAGTGGCGCTGACGCAGACCCCGGTGAGGAGGCCAACGAGCAGGAGGTGATCGTGATCCAGGATACAGGCTTCACCGTCAAGATCCAGGCCCCAGGCACCGAGCCATTTGACCTACAGGTATCAGCCCTAACCTACCTACCCACCCACCCCCCAAAAGCCTGGCTTCAGTTTTGATCAGTGTATCAGTAATCAGTTATCAGTGTTCATCTTATCAGATAGTGAACTCTACACATTGATGGTGGGGGTTGACAGCATGACTCTTGTCTGGCTGGTAGGTTTCTCCTCAGGAGATGGTGCAGGAGATCCACCAGGTGCTCATGGACCGTGAGGACACCTGCCACCGCACCTGCTTCTCCTTGCAGCTGGACGGGAACGTGCTGGACAACTTTGCCGAACTCAAGTCCATCGAGGGCCTTCAGGAAGGCTCCTTACTCAAAGTGGTAGAAGGTAAGTTTCTCTCATTGTCGGTGCAAGATGGTAAATCACTTAGGATTGTACGTGATGCAACAAAGATTCTTTTATCAAATATGTTGATTTTGTCTTATTTGCCATCCTTTTTCACGTAACAATGATCAAATTTATCTGCAGTTTGCATTTCTCAGAACATCCATGTCATATAGTTGTATAGTACCATGTTCTATAGTTGTATGGGACCATGTGCTTCTGTGTCCGTCCCCTAGAGCCCTACACAGTGCGTGAGGCTCGTATCCACGTACGCCACATCAGAGACCTGCTGAAGAGCATGGACCCGTCAGATGCCTACAATGGGGTGGATTGTAACTCGCTGTCTTTTCTCAGTGTCTTCACAGATGGGGATTTGGGAGGTAAGTGTTTGCGTCTTTGTCTTCTAATGCTGTCTTGTGTGTCTGTCTGTCTGTCTGTCTGTGCTTGTTTCCTAGGCGCTTGTCATCAGTGAAAATTGCCCATTAGCTCAAAGAATACAAATGATTTTTTTAATCTCATCTTGAACCCCAATCTTTGGGTTGTTCATCTGATCATCTCATCAAGTAGGATTGCCAGAAGGATATATATAAGTGCCAGACGCAAATGTCTGTCTCACTAAGGGTAGTGTTTGAGGATGACCCCAAGTGTGCTGTTTTGCAGATAGTGGAAAGAGAAAGAAGAAAGGCAGCGAGCTTGAACAGATTGACTGCACCCCCCCTGAGCACATTCTACCAGGCAGCAAAGAGCGCCCCCTAGTCCCTCTCCAGCCACAGAACAAAGACTGGAAGGTAGGCCTGGGCCCCACTGCAACACTGCACCAATCTACTGCAGACGGATATCTGGTTGAAGTTCTCTCTCTCAGCTGTTATAATGATGCCATTTTCTTTGGCTTGTATAGTGGTCTTGATGTGTGCTGTCTGCCTAAAAGACTTGCTATGCTGTCATGGATAGAAAAAGCATGCTTAGTCTTAGTTATTTTGAACTGTATATGTATGTTAGAAATACAGTCCCCCTCCCCCCAATTTATTTGCAACATATTTTAATGAATCATATTATTTTCTTAATTCTCTGTGAATTGGCATAAGAAAACAAGAAGCCACTACCACAGAGAAGTGTTTCAGTTGGTCTCAAAGAAGTCTGCATCCCCTTTTCAGCCGCTCAGTTTCTAGTCTCTTGTTTGTGTCGTGTTCAGCCACTGCAGTGCCTGAAGGTTCTCACCATGAGTGGCTGGAATCCGCCACCTGGCAACCGAAAGATGCACGGAGACCTGATGTACCTGTATATAGTCACTGCGGAGGAGAGACACGTCAGCATCACAGCGTCCACCCGTGGATTCTACCTCAACCAGTAAGTGCCCAGTCATCTGTTTGGGTTGATGGGTTCATGTCAGGGAAGGCAAAATCACAGCGTTCTCTCTCTCTCTCTCTCTCGCTCCCTCTCTGTGAAGTGTCTCTCTTGTCGTCTCACTCTTGCACTGTGGCTTGCACTGTTTTCACTTTAACTGATCTTTGCAGTTCATCCTGAGTTCACAGTGTGTTGGTTGTAACTGTGCTTGTTTGTGTCAGGTCTACCACCTACTCGTTCAACCCTAAGCCAGCCAACCCCAGCTTCCTGAGCCACTCCCTGGTGGAGCTGCTGAGCCAGATCAGCCCGGCCTTCAAGAAAAACTTCACCGCCCTCCAGAAGAAAAGGTGAGTGCTGCAGCAATGTCGTCGTCCTCTTCACAATATATATTTATTTGTGTCAATTATTAATTGAAGCAAAACAAGGCAAGGCATATAGGGAATTTCATACACCAAAGATGCTTTTTACAAAAATAAAGACACATTGATAATCAAATTGTTTTTATTTATTTTCATGACAATGATCCGTATATGTTAAGTTTTTTTTAAATGTGTTTGTTGTTGTTGTTGTTGTTGTCGGCAGGGTCCAGAGACATCCGTTTGAGAGAATAGCCACACCTTTCCAGGTGTACAGCTGGACGGCTCCTCAGATTGACCATGCCATGGACTGTGTGAGAGCAGAAGACGCTTACACATCGCGCTTGGGCTACGAGGAACACATACCTGGGCAGGTAGGGTGAGACATTAGATGCCTGGCATCTAATACAGCATCACCACAGAGATATCTACCTAGTATTGGGCCGCCATTAGTTTTCAGTATGGGGTGATTGATTGATTGATTGACTGATTGATTGATTGATTGATTGATTTTGGTCTGTCTCAGACTCGGGACTGGAACGAGGAGCTTCAGACAACCAGAGAACTGCCCCGAAAGAACCTTCCAGAACGGCTGCTAAGAGAGCGTGCCATATTTAAGGTGAGTTTTCAAGAGTTCAACCCGACCCTTTCGTCCTCTTCAGCTCCTCATGATGCTGTTGATGTTTCACTGAGCAAGACAAGCCCAATGGCAGGCTGCTTGTGACTGTGCAGGTTGGCCACCATCACTATTTGATTATATGTGTCTGAACGGGTGAATGTGAGGTGTGACATTTTGAAGCTTTCTCTCAACTTTTTTTTTTTTTTTTTGCCATGTCATTTTGGCATCTCTCCCTTTTTTTTCTCCTCTTTCTAAAATAGTTTTTTTTTCTCTGCGTGTTCTGTTTTGTGTCTGTCGGTGCTAAGTCGTATCATTGCCCTCTCTCAGGTCCACAGTGACTTTGCGGCGGCGGCCACTCGTGGTGCCATGGCCGTGATCGACGGCAACGTGATGGCCATCAACCCCGGCGAGGAGACGCGCATGCAGATGTTCATCTGGAACAACATCTTTTTCAGCCTGGGCTTCGACGTGCGCGACCACTACCGCGAGCTGGGCGGTGACGCGGCGGCTCACGCCGCGCCCACCAACGACCTGAACGGCGTGCGCGCTTACGGCGCCGTGGACGTGGAGGGCCTGTACACGCTGGGCACGGTCGTAGTAGACTACCGCGGCTACCGCGTCACGGCGCAGTCCATCATCCCGGGCATCCTGGAGCGCGAGCAAGAACAGAGCGTCATCTACGGCTCCATCGACTTCGGCAAGACGGTGGTGTCGCACCCCAAGTACCTGGAGCTGCTTGAGAAGACCAGTCGGCCGCTGAAGGTGCAGCGGCACGCCGTGCTCAACGAGAAGGAGGCGCCCGTCGAGCTCTGCTCGTCCGTCGAGTGCAAGGGCATCATCGGCAACGACGGACGCCACTACATCCTGGACCTGCTGCGAACCTTCCCGCCCGACCTCAACTTCCTGCCCGTGGACGGCGAGGAGCTGCCCCCCGAGTGCCAGCGGCTCGGCTTCCCGCGACAGCACCGCCACCGTCTGGCCTGCCTGCGCCAGGAGCTCATCGAGGCCTTCGTAGAACACAGGTACAGTAGCGAGATCACATGACATGGAAATGTGTTAATGACGGCTAATAGTGATTACGGTCATTAAAGCTGCCTATGTGGTTAATGATTTATTATTACGAGAGTATGGAGGTCAATCATGCATGTCGTTCCATAAGAATTATTTATAAGAAACACCACTGCTGATTTGTATGGAATTTGCTGTATATTGAAAATATATCACGGAACTAGCCTGCACTTCTCTTAGTGGCTCAGTGATTACAGTGGTGGCAGTGCAGTGGGTTATAATATAATGTAACCATTTAAAGGTATGCAATTAAGTCTGATTTTGGCATCAGGCCTCCCCCACAGGGATATATTTTTTTTTTGTTTTAGCTTTTTTTGTTATTGTTTTTTTTTTTTTGGTTTGTTTTTTTTTCCCTCATTTTTTTAGCTCTAATATCTGACTGTGGTGTGTGTGTGTGTGTGTGTGTGTGTGTGTGTATGTACCAGGTACCTCCTGTTCATGAAGATGGCAGCACTGCAACTAATGCAGCAGAAAGCCAACAAGGAGAACAAGACCGCAGCCGTGACTGACGGTAGCAATGCAGAGCCCGAGGCCTCTCCCTCAGACGCCGCTCAATCCGCACAAGCCCCCGAAGCGCCCGCGCCTGTGTCCGCCTCAGAACCCGAGGTGACCCCTGCCGACGCAAATCAGACCCCCGAGTCCCAGCCCGCAGAAGCGGAGGCAGAAACGACCACGACGGCGCCGACAGACGCGACAGCAGCTACAGCCGAAGACACAGAACAGGTTGAGACGCCGGCCGCCACTACCAACGGCACACCTGAACCTGTGGCCGCCGACGGCCAGGGCAGAGAGTGTGAGAGCCCTGTGGAGGGTAAGGAGGCTGAGGAAAATATCCCGGGCTTAGCCCAGGCCAAAGAGCTGGCAGAGTCCTTAGCAGCAGAAGATGGATCCAGTATTGGTACGTCCAAAGCGACCAAAGTCACGCGAGAACGGGAGGGCGTGAGGCAACACGGGATGCATGCAAACATGGCAGAGAAATGCACTTAGCTGCTAGTCTTTTCTTTGTAGTCTGTTCTTCTTTTTTTTTTTTTTTCTTTTCAAAAACACGGTCACATCGCTCTTCTCTTCTTGACTGGGTTCGCCCACTGAAACACACTGTATTTCTGCACCAAACTCGGGTGTCCCTGCTGTGCTTCTCTCCGCCATGTTTGTTGCCCCTGACTTTCTCACCTCTCTGCTGTGGGGATGATGTGTTCTCGACCCCCCCCTCCCCCTCCTTTCCGATTGGCATGATGGTAACAACACCTCCCGCTGGAATCCTATTCGTCTTTCTATCTCCTTTTAATCTGACTGCTGTAATCCAGTAACATTTCCCTCATAACTCCAAGGGTGCTTGATTTGTTGGTGGTTGACACACTGAAAATCTTCCTATTGGTGACGGCATGGGGATGGTGATGGTGGTGTCAGGATGCGACTGATCTCTTCCTAGCTGTGAACTCTGAGGAGTTTGTTTTTGTGTGTCTGTGTGGTGGTAAGGTGCAGTGGTGTGGGTTGGTTTGATTAGGACTTGAGTAGACTTGAGTTAATTTCTACACTAATTATTGTTGTGGTGGTGTTACATTCCTTGTTGAGCACTTGATGTCAAGATGTCAAGTTTTAGGTGTAGCGGAAGACAAATCCTTAAAGACTTCTACGTTGTATTTTCTGCGTGTTTTTTGCCTGCAGACCCCAAAAGCCGTGAGGTCGTCCTCAACGCCTGCAAAGCTGTGGGCTCTATCAGTGACACTTCGTTTGACATCCGCTTCAACCCAGACATCTTCTCCCCAGGTATGTGTTGGCACTGGGTCCTGAAGTTGCTCTTCCAGAATGATCCATACCCTCGTGCTGACCTCCTGAGCCTCACTCTTTCTTTCTTTCTTTCTTTCTTTCTTTCTTTCTTTCTTTCTTTCTTTCTTTCTTTCTTTCTTTCTTTCTT
>JASCQY010000477.1:5045485-5058927 GCA_030264315.1 Sardinella tawilis
GCGGTGGGGGTGGGGGGTGGGGGGTGCGGTAAATAGAATATGGGGGGTGCATCGAGCAGATTGCAGGTTAATGGCACCAAATTTGTGTCTAATTGCATTACAGAATGCGCTCGAGCTGGTTGATTGCATAAATGGGGCCCCTTAAAAGGCAGGACAAATTGAGGGGTTCATCAGAGCTCATTAGCCTCTCTCAGACTGGACGTGGCCCTTTAGCCACAAGGGTGGAACGCCCACACACACACACACACACACACACACACACACACACACACACACACACACACACATGCACACGTGGTCCTTGCCCCGGGTGTAGCCAAAGCTACTGATAGCTGTGAATGAGCGATACCGGCCGAGCTCACAAGTTATTAGTCCCTTGTCAATCACCCGTCCCCTCACAGGCCAGACATCTCGCTGAGTAGGCCGCACCCCCCTGGAAAAAAAAAACACACAAACAGACACACGTACACATACTCGCTTGCTCACTCACTCACTAACTCACTTGCTCACCCTCTTCTAATCATGAGGTGTCAGAAATCCTGTCACGTTTCATCAAAGAAAGTGCTTCATTGGCCATCTTCCAGTGAGCGGGTGTTTTTTTTTTTTTTTTTTTTTTTTTTAAAGCAAAAGCAAGGGTGTTCCCTCCGGTTCCTCTGTGTGTGTCTATGTAATGAGAGTGTAATTAATATGCTAATGCAGTACTCTTACACTTTCTCTCTTCGCTTTTCCCCTCATTCTCTCTCTTTCTCTCTCTCTCTCTTTCTCTATCTGTGCGCTTTTATCTTAAACATGAGAGCACTCATCAGTTGAAGGGCCAGCACATTCCTTACATATTTCAACATGCCTAGAAGCTGACCCTGACTCCCTTCGTTCCCTTTAAATCTGTTTAATGTTTCACTTAAATAAATCTGTGCTTTGTAAATGTGTTTCTATATATTAATCTCAAGTTCGCTCACACAAAGCTCTTTTAGACTCATTAAAACTCATACTGTCTATACATACAGTACTATATAACTATATACTATATACTGTGGAAGCTTAGCTACTTTTTGAATCTAGCTCCTGTAATGTGTATGTATGTGTGTCAAGGGTTCACACTCACGTATGTGTGTCATATGGAAGTCATTCATTCCGTGAAGGCATCTCTCAGGACTGCCGCATTTGCCTGACATATGTTCACGAGTGGGCGGTGTTTTCATATCGCCGATATTTATGCATGACATGTTTCTTTGGCGGAACGTTCCAGGCACACCACGCTCCATTCACAGTATGCAAAAATAGAGGTTTAACAATAACTTGGTGACTGAATTAAAATTAGACCACGGCCGACAGATTATTTCGACAGACGTGTTTTGTCTGTTGATGCGGTTGATCTGTTGTGAGTATACCAGTGTGAAATCTAAACAATGACAAACTGATTCACCGTTAAGAGTGAAACTCTGGCACTTAAAAGAGCGGTGTTGTCCTTTGTTGTTGTTGTGTCTGGGCTGTGCAGCACGTCTGGCTTGTTTTTTTTTTGTTTTGTTTTTTTTCCTTCACCCCCTACATATGTAGGTCAGTGGAGCTGCTCTGCCCATGCTGCCCTGTGCTTATGTGGGTCTCATATGTTTCTCCTGCAGGTGCGCAAAGTGACCCACACGGAGTTCTGTCAGGGACGCACCATGCGCTGGGCTCTGGCGTGGAGCTTCTACGACGACGTTTCCGTACCGGTAAGCTTTACGCACTCGCTTGGCGATCAGAGGTCTTTCGTAGAAATTTCTCTTTTAGGATCACAGTATTAGACAGACCAAAAAAAACACAGCACCACCATTCAAGAACATTCTGTGTGACAGACAGGGTGATGATTCTGGAAACATCTGCTGTTCCCCTTTTTGTTTGACACTGAAACATCAGAAGACGACAACAACTACACAAATGTACCACTAAAAATGCACTTTCATTTAAAATTTAATCAGAAACATTCTAGACCTCAGTATTTCAAAACTCCAAAGTATAACGTCTTATTTGGAAAGTATGATGACTCTTGTAAAGGAAGCCACCACGGACTTGAGCAATCTCTGCATGCCCTAAAGGTCACGGTGGGGGGTCAGAGTGGAGAAGCCGCAGTAGCAGAGACACGCATATGTGATGCAGTCCAATTCTGCCTCGGGCCCTTCCAGGCTGTTCCCAGTTCAGCCGTGGAAACCCCACCTGCTGAATATGTAGATGCCCCCTTCCCCATCTCCCCTGTGTTAATAATGCATTCCCCCTAGCCCTTTCCATTTGGCACACTTAGACCCCCTCTCCCAGGGTGCTCGGGTGTGGAGTTTGCGTTTCCTAATTCGCGGTAACCCTGGCAACAGTTGCCGGGGTGGAGGGGTGGAGCACAGAGCAGAGCCAGAAAGCCTCTCAGGGTAGAAGTAGTGGAAGAAGAGAAGGAGGAGGACAGAAGAATGCGACGGCGGAGGAAAAAGAGGGAAAAAAAAGGGGGTGATGGGTAGACTGGAGCTCCAGGGTGTGTCTGCGCGGAAAGAGGAGGAAAAGGGGTGGCGTGTGAAGGATTGTGGAGAGGGTCCTCCGAAGAGCTCTCCACCGCCCCAGATGTCTTTTTTTTTCTTTTTTTTTTCCCTCGCACACCCTCAAAGGCACTTGAGCAGAAACATTGGCCTACATTTCTTCCTCTCTCTCTCTTTCTATCTCTCTCTTTCTCTCACTCTCTCTCTTTCTCTCTCTATCTGCCCCTCCACCCACTCACCGCTCCTTTCCATGTTCCCACCCTCCTCCTCCACCCTTCCTGACCCAGCCACCGCTGCTCCTGTGTGGCTCGCCAGCGGCTGTGGTTCGGCCTGAAAGCCCTGCTTGGATAGGGCTGCACACCTGTGTCCACACACACCACAAGCAACACCTCCCTCCCTCCCTCCCTCCCTCCCTTCTTTTCTCTCCTCTGCCTCTCTTCCTCCCCCCACCCACCCTCCATTCATCTCATTCTCTCGCTTTCACCTGCTTCTGCGCTGTGTATACATTCATCTCACCCCCCCCCCCCTTTCTTTTTTCCCCTCCTTTCCTCCCTCCATCCATCCCCCAACCTTACTCCCTTTCTCTCCCTCCCTCCATTCTCAGGCCTCACCACACACACACACACACACACACACACACACACACACACACACACGTGCAACCTGTTTCCTGCTCGGCTGCCCCAGTCAGAGGGTGTGTGAATCCCAGGCTACGGCCCATTAGCGGGCAGCATGGAAGCCAGATCAATCTGGCTGACAGCTCGATCTTTTACTCGGACATGAAAACTTACAGCAGGGGAGGCCGCAAGAGGCCCGCTCCTGAATCAGATCTACTTCATTAAAAAAAGAAAACCACCAAAGAAAGAAAGAAAGAAAGAAAGAAAGAAAGAAAGAAAGAAAAGGGTGACAGATAATGAAAGAAAGACTGGCCCATAAGAGACCATGGAGGCTTTTGTGCAGGTGTCACAAAGAGGGAGACATGGCAACGGAAAGGCTGGACCTGGAGAGATGTGCAAAGATAGAGGGACAACAGCACAGCACTACACAAAGACATGAAGCACCAGAGGAGATGAGAGGCTCCTGGACGTGTCATCTGATGTGCGGGCATGCCGGCCCAGAGGTCCAGCACTCGTCTGCTAGGGGTCAGAGGTCACCGTGGAAGCCGCACAAATCTGGGCAAGGATTGGCTATGAATAGAGGAAAAGGGAGATGGGGGGAGGGGGGGGAGGAAGTAGGGTTGAAGAAGCCCTCCTGCCACAAACCCCAAGGTTAAATAGTTATCTCTCTGCCTACACCAGTCATGCTTGATAATTGAATAATGACCTTATTTTATCTGTCCATACCATACTTCTCAATTACTTTTTTTTTTCCTGCCCCCAGTCTCCTAGTGAAGTGTATTGCTGGTGGAAGGAGGGGGGGGGTTGTGGTGGTGATGGAGGGAGACTCAGTCCCCCAGCTGGGTTTGAAAAGTGGGGCAAGGGCAGAGCTGATATTATGGTATGGATTGTAATGCGTATTGTGTCGCCGGAGCGCTGCTGTCATCTCACCGGAGCCCCGGCTTTTGTCTGGGGCTCTTGTCACCACGACGCACAGCAAGCGCTGCCTGAGCTGCAGGAAAGATGAGGTAGGGATAAGTGTGTCAGATAAATAATGGACCATCCCTGACCAGCAGAGAGAGGGAAAGAGAGAGGGAGAGAGAGAGAGGGGGGGGGGGGCAGTAGGGAGTGAGTGAGAGAAGGAGAAGGGAGGGAGGGAGAAAGACAGACAGGATGGAGGGACACAGAGAGAAGAGAAAGATAGAGAGAGACAGCAGGGTGGGAGAAGGAAGGGAGAAAGAGAGACAGGATGGAGGGAGAGAGACAAAATAGGAAGGGAGGGAGGGGAGTAAGAGAGAGAGAGAGACAGGATGGAGAGAGAGACAGGATAGAGGAAGGATGGAAAAAGGGATGGAAGGAGGGAGAAAGGAAGGATAAAATGAGCGAGAGAGAGCAGAGTGAATTACTGTAGAGGAGGGGCTAAAAGCAGTACCCTGATAAAAAGACAGAGATTTGTGAGTGTGTGTATGCGCGTGTGAGTGAATTAGTGTGTGCGTTCATGCGGCGTTTGTCTGCTTGGCAGTGTGTGTGTGTGTGTGTGTGTCTGTGCGCAGTGTGCATGAATACACAACTCTGTGTTTAGGATGTGCTGTGCTCAGACAGGCCGGCCTGATGGATTTTATTGATTTTTTTTCTCTCTCTTGTTTTTTTCCCCCCCTCACTGTGAGCAGAAGGGTTTTGGAACGGGGGGGGGGGGGATTGTGAGGATTGTGAGTGTGTGCATGTTTCTGTGTGTGTGTCTGTGAGAAACACAAAGAAATGTAATCGAAAGAGGCAGCCTCTGCGGCCCCCTTATTAGTCAGACAAATTAAACATGGAAATCGTTTGGCCATACGGCGTGAGAGAGAGAGAGAGAGAGCAGAAGTCATTTCACTTCACACTCACTCAGATCATCATTGGTTAAAATGAGGCCATTAGAGTTCGCCTCAACAGAAACACAGAAACACACACACTCCCCCGTGTCTGTTCCTGTGCTGATATCACTACAGTAGCAGCAACACCACCACCACACATACTGTACAGTGCCTCTGCATTAACACCCCGAGATGAAGGACATGTCAGCACGCCGCACCGAATAAACACCAATGTCATTGCAGGGGCGTGGGGCTTGGAAAAAGTCATGGAACGGGGCCCCCTTGTGCTGCTTCCGAGAATAACACCATGAGGATGTCATTTGGCGTGCGGCTGGCCAGATAGTTGTCACATTGTTAGCAAACTTTAATGGGAAAATCTCTAGGAAAGCAAAATGTTTGAAACTGGAATAGGCCGTTTTTTTTTGTTGTTGTTTTTTATCCTTTTTTCTCTTTTTTTTGAGCTGGTTAGTGGTTGGGGTGTGGTTGTTTGTGTGCGTGTGTGTGTGTGTGTGTGTGTGTATCTCTGACCAAAGGCAGAGCGCTCTCCTCGGAGCAGAGCTCTGCTGATTGATGGGGGATTAGCTGAGCAGTCTCTGCTGTAATGTGATTAGTGTGACGTGACGTGAGGCGTCTGAACGCTGGGGCTCATTTAGTTAGAGCAGCGGATGCTGGCTGGGTCACAGGGCAGCACTAAGTTAGTGGAGGGAGAGAGAGAGAGAGAGAGAGGGAGACAGAGACAGACAGAGAGGGAGGGGGGAAAAAGAGAGGACTGGGCCAAAAGGGTTAATGAGAATGGGCGAGTTATGATCCTTTTAGTGAATCGCATACACACACACACACACACACACACTTGAATACACATATACTGTATACACGTATATTCACTCCCTCAGTTAAACTATTGCGTGCAGTTTTGTTCAGTTTCTAGCTGGCAGTGAAAGGCTTTGGGTGTGGAAGCTCTGGTCAGGGGCTGAGTTAGAGGGTGAGAGTCATTGGGGAACCTGCAATGGGCTTTTTGCTTTTGGCTGTCTGTGTTTGATTATGTGTGCTAGTCCTTGAGACTCATGCTGCAGGCTGCTCGACCTTCTCTTAGACCTGGAGACCAGCCACTCACGAGACTAATCCAGCAATGCCTTTAAGACAATCCCTGTGCCTGCCTTTCTCTCTCTCTCTCTCTCTCTCTCTCTCTCTCTCTCTCTCTTTTCTCTCTTCTCTCCTCTTCCCTCGCTCATCTCTGGCACTTGTTCTCTTGCTCTGCATAATGCTGCCAGTGACTCAGCCAATGACGTGTCTTGGCCTTCTGGGGGGAAAAAAGGCAGAGATGGGAAGACATGACTGTCTTCATTTTTCTCTCTCTTCCCTTCACACTCCTTCTCTCTCTCTCATTTTCATCCTTTTCTCCCTCCCTCCCTCCCCACTCTCTTTTTTATCTCTCTCCTTCTTTCTCTCTAACCCTCTCACAGTCTCTCTCTCTCTCTCTCTCTGTTTCACTCCCTTTCTCTGTTTGTCTTCCCCTCCCTTGTGCGTTTCTCCGCCTCAGCTTTTGCTTCCACTGGTTCACCATATTTTCTTATCACCTTGTCTGCACTCTGCATCATTGTCGTTTTGATGGAGATCAAATCCCTTGTCTGATAAATGGCTGCACTGCCTTGTCATGCTCGTTTGCCTGTGTGTGTGTGTGTGTGTGTGTGTGTGTGTGTGTCTGTAAAATACATTTCTCTGTTCTCCATTCTAAGAACCACTCTTGGTCTGTGGCATGTTTATGAGTATTCCTGAGGTCAAACCAGAGGATGAACTGTTTGTTGAGACGGGGGGTGTTGGTCATGGTTTATGACTTGTGTTCCAGTGTGTTTGTGAGTGTGTGTTTCTTGTCGGTGGGTGTGTGTGTGTGTGTGTGTGTGTGTGTGTGCCTGAGTGTCAGAGTGACTTGTGAGAGGGCCCTGGATATGTGCGGAATGCGGGCTATGCGGGTGCCTGAGCTCTCGTGCCAAAGCTGCAACAACAGTGCTCTTACCCCCTGAAGGGTAACCGAATGTTGTCCTCCCCCAGTGTCCCAGTGGCTTTGGCCTTGTTTGCGGACGATCTCTAAATATACTCATAAATCTTCCATTAATTCTCAAAGATAATTATTCTCGGCCCATAATGTGGTGCGTTTTAAAGAGCTGTGTGGTGAGGAACAATAGAGTGTTTGAGCTCTAGGCAGCCAGAAATCCTGCTGGTTGTCTTCCTGCGCTCTGCAACGAAAAAATAGGGGAGGGGGTGTTTTTGCTTTCTCAGAGGACAAGGTCAAGGGTTGATGCAACTGGGGACCATTCACTTGTGTGTTGCTGCCCCCTTGTGGCAACCAAGCCACATTGGGGTTTTTTTGTTCTTTTTTTTTTTTTTTTTAACCCTGCAGCCTGTGAAGGTGCAGTGGATTGTTGTAGCAGCACATGAGTTGAATGTGGTATGCGCTTCCTTTTTCTGTTGCATCATTGCTTTGGCTCTTCTGGTATGCGGGCATGCTTGAATGAGAGCACAGGGTGCAGTGGCCACAGTATCAGTCATTGTTAAAACTACTGATGTCATCTAATCCAGATTCCTGTCTCTCTAGATATGGACGGAGTTGAAGGCACTGTGTGAGAATTATCAGTGGTGCATGTAATATTTTTAAGATGATGATTTCCTAAGCTGACAGGATAAATTTACATGTACATTTTGTACATAAATGTATGTACGGCACATAGCTTAAATGAATACATTGTTAATGTGCCTAATCCTTGTATATTTAAGGACACATCTTTCCCCACCTATTTGCACTATCCCCTACTGGTGTATATTACACCAGAGTGACTGGACACTGGGGATCACTCTGAATGTCTATTTCATTGGTTGTGTCTGTCGCGTCTTTGTGTATGGTTTAATTTATAATGTATATGTATGTTTGTGTTTTACAAGCTACAGGATGTATACATTCCTTTTGGATCAATAAAATATCTCTCTCTTTCTGTGTATGTATGTATGTATGTATGTATGTATGTATGTATGTATCTGTCTGTCAGCATTGTGGAAACATGTACTGCACATCTCATGTGGTTGAGGTTTAGGTTAATGAGGTATTTCTACAACATTCACCACTACATTCGCTGATATAAAGTAACCATCAACCAAAATAAACACTAGCGTTGGCCACCATTTAACTGCAGTCTGTCTGCTGTGTCATTTCAGGACAGTGTTGTTTGTGTTTTGGCCTCAAGCTCTGTAATCTGAATGTCTAATGATATCTTTCTCCTCCTCCTCTTCCTCCCCCCCTTGCCTGTGGCCCAGTCTCCCCCGAGTAAGAAGCGCAAGATGGAGAAGGCCCGTAAGCCATTGGCCTTCACCATTCTGCAGCCCACGGTCCGAGAGCTTCAGATCAAAGCCTCCTCTTTGCCCTCCTCCTCCTCCTCCACCTCATCTTCCTCTTCCAAAGCCTGCTCGGAGAGCAGCGATGTTCACACAGTCACTGTCTGGATGGAGAAGACTCTCACAGACCTGCGGGTACGATACCAACACCCACACACTCACACTCGCCCAAGACGCTCCAGTTTACTGCAGCTGATGCTGAGTTTAGTAATGAAACCTACTTCAGGATGTAGTTTCATGGTAGGTTATTATACTGTAGGTTATTGCAGTATATAGATAGAGACGTAAATCCATGATCTGGTAATGGCTATGATGACCAAGATAAGGTTGTAGATAAGTGCTGATTTGTAACCTGTGGTCATTATAAATCATATGCAAAGTATCTTTGTGTTTTGCATGTTTTGAGAGCTAGACGTTTCTCTCTCTGCTCTCGCTCGCAGATTCTTCACAAGCGTGTCCCCAGCGGCGAGGCCGAGCTCAGTCTTTTCCTGACGGCCGTGGAGAACACCTGGGTCCACATGCGGCAGAAGCGGCGCGAGCACAACCGGCATCAGAAGCAGACTCTCTCCCCTGGTGCCACCATCCCCCCGGCAGCAGCTCAGGGCTCCGACACAGGATTAGCAACGGCGCCCGTGACCGAGAAGAACCAGGAAGAGTCTCACCCCTCAGGGGACGTGTCCCAGTCAACCCCAGAGGGCGAGCAGGGAAGCAACGGCCACGCCACCGGAGCACAGGCAGGCGAGGCGGGGGAGCCAGGGCCACTGGACATCAGCATGGAGTCCCCCAGCGTACAGGAAGAGGCACCCGCCGCGCCAGAGGTCAGCCACTCCATACAGGAAGTGGAAGCAGAAGCCGTCCCTGGCCAAAAGGAAGCAGATTTAGCAGCAACAGCAGCAGCAGCAAGCCCCCAGCAGCAGAGTCCTGACCGGTTGCAGAGCTTCCTGTTGAAGAGCCTGCTGAACGTGAAAACCCAGGGGGCAGACGTGTTGGTGGAGATGCACTGGGTGGAGGGCCAGAACAAAGATCTGATGAACCAGTTATGCACCTGCCTGAAGAACACCATCCTCCGTACTGCAGCCAGCCCTCTGTCATAGAGTAGGGGTGGTTATACCAAGCACTGCCTCCCTCCACAACTCTGTAGACACGTGTCTTACAAACACACCAGCCTCGGGTTGGGACCTACATGCGTTTTTCTTAGTGACTCATCTCACAAATATATTATGTTTGAAATCCATTTGAAAGTTTCATTTTCAAATAAATGATTTTTTTTATTAAATGAATCACATCATGCTTGCTTTTTTCCATTAGAAGTAGTGCATATTAGTTCTTTTAATTACATACCATAGATTTATAAATGTCAGTTAAGTGAATAATTAGATTTCGCCCTCCGAAATCTGTTTTCAGAAGGCTATTTTCTTGTTTACATTTTCTACCCTCACTATCTGTGGAAGTCTTGCTTTCAACTTAAATTCTCATAACCTGACTCTCGCCAAATCCTTGTAGTTCTGCCATGCTCCACCACAGACGTGTCGCTCCACACAAAGATCTGGGACTGCTCAATAGGAAATGTATTTCAGAGGGCAGAACCTTTTCAAAAATCCTTTCATATGATTGGATAAACCACTTGTCCGTCCCTTTATTGACATGCTACTACAACCACTCACATTGGCAACTACTAATGAGAGCGTCACTTGTTTGTCACATCAATTCAAATCCCACTTGGTGATCCTGATTGGTTCATTATTTCTTGCTGCCTTGAAGGAGTTTGCATTGCCCTCGATTCCAGATCCTTGTGTGGAGCTCAGCGAAATACCTCTGGTGGAGCATGGCGGATCTACAAGGATCTGGCGAGAGTCAGGTTAAAATTCTCATGGAAGTCTTTTGAATTTCCACCTACCACTAGAGGGAGTCTACATTCCAACTGAACAGTAGGTAATGTCAGTATCTCATTTGCTGAACTAACCCATTTTCATTTTGCCTGTGAACACAGGAGGTTCATGGAGTTTTTTCAGCATTTCCTGTGCCTGGAATGCTGCGCACTCAAATGTTTTGTCGCAGGAAGCTCATTGAAGTACGCGTCCTGTGAAAGCCTGTTGTGAATAACAGGAAAGGCAGAACACCCCCCCCCCCCCCTCCATCCAGTCACAGCACCCGTACTTCTGCTTACTCATTTCTTGTGTGTGAGTGTGTGTGTGTGTGTGCTCCTGTGTGTGTGCTCTTTCTCCCTCAATCCCTCCTCCCACGTTCACTCTGTGCTGCTGACAGTCATGTGCGGCCGTGCCCTGTGCCCGAGAGCAGAGCACACACAA
Organism: Sardinella tawilis; assembly: GCA_030264315.1. NCBI lineage: Eukaryota > Metazoa > Chordata > Actinopteri > Clupeiformes > Clupeidae > Sardinella > Sardinella tawilis. The sequence continues at coordinate 5,056,123 of JASCQY010000477.1, forward strand.
CTCCACTTCCTCCTTGGAGCCGTCACACGGCTCATGGCTTTGGCTGCATAGGAGTTTTTCAACACTTCCTGGACCTGTGAGAAGCATGTGACTGGATTTTACAACCAACCTAAATATTAACACCTGCATCTCTCTCTCTCTCTCTCTCTCTGCCTCCCACTGTTTGTAGATGTATGGTCTTGTTTGAGAACCAGTGGTTTTTAAAACCGCTTCAGTCATGAAAGTCATTATCCTATTGGGTCATTATCAATTGGGTCTTTTTGTGATGTATTAAACTTGTTCAGGCATTACAATATTTTAAGTACTGCAAGAGGAAGGTTTTCTATGCTTTAAACTGAAATTTGGTATGATTCAATCCACAGCCCTGTTGTTTGTGGTCACCAAGTGCACTATGTTGGAAAAAGAACGAGAGTTGGATTCAGCATAGACAGAATAGCAAATTGGCAGTTAACACGAACTGAATGGGACATACAAAAATGAAAAAGTGAATTTCTGTTCCCCATTCAGTTAGTTAGGGGTAAAGTCACTATTTGGTCTATGTTCCAATTTTCTGGTTCTTTTTCCTACCCAAAAGCACAGTGATATGATCAACAACAGAGTAATGGATTGATTTCTGACAGACCTCCTTTAATATCTTCAGAATTCTAATGCAATTCATTTGGAATGGTCTGTCTGTAGTTATATCCTGTAAAAACCACTACAGAAAAATGAATGTATCTCTATAAGATTGTATGGGGGGTATGATAACCATTCCTCAGTAGGTTTCAATTCAATTCAATTCAATTTTATTTGTACAGCGCCTTATACAAAGTGTCACGTGTCACGTTTTACCTATAATAAGTCCATCGTCAAAACAAGATTTGTAATTGGTCTTAATGCAAATGTCTTGAATTCATGTTCACTGGAGTTCAGAAGAGTCATGATAGAGCAGCTCTAGTAATTGGCTTAATTTCTAAAGCAGACAAGGTGAAGCAATAAAAGCAAATAGGTCATAAAGCTTAAAACGACAAATAAGAGAGACCGTTTCGTCAACAGGGAAATTGCATCCTATTCCCTTTCTCTTTAAGGAAATATGAGCGGTCATAAAATAGTGCTGGCTCCTCGTGCCTTCGGCCTTCAGGCGCTGAACGAACGCTCAAACACGCCCGTCGCATTGTCCCACCCAACCTCAGTGTTGGAGTTTCCCCATTGGCTGAGCACAGTTTGATATTTTTATCTCTCTGCATACCAAATCAGATCCGCTAGAACGACCCGTTTGTTATAAATATGCCTTAACTCGTATCTGTTCTCATTATTATTTCTTTAGGCATAATGGTCAATATCATAAAATCATACTGTGAGCATAATGTTAATGCCACAAACTGTAAAATAATTTACTGCAATGTACCGCTGCACTTCCTTATAATCTTGCCAGCTACAGTGAGCGGGAAGCCATGTGTGTTCGTACCATGCCTTGTTGTTCTTCATGCTGATAGGCCGGCCGGCTGTGGTGTATTATAATCACTCTGATACATGAGCCAACCTCCCACAAAACATGGAGTGAATCGACGCCGCCTCTCCCCAACCCTCACTCGCTGGGCACGTACAGAGGATACAGTTTTGTCATCTTGAAGTAATGTACAGATGGCTGACGTATTGTCACGAGTAGAAGTGTTTTTCTATGTGTTCCCACAATACAAACTCGGTCCTCTTTGGTAAAATATTTAGATACTCTGCCGTATTTTAAAGACGTTTCGCGTGGTGGGTGTGGCTATGAACTGTGGGCGGACCTTAACGATCTGCTGTGTGCCCGTTGTGTTTTATGCTTACGCTCGTCACCGCCATCTTGTTGCAACTCCTCTACGAGAGTGGAAAGAGTTTGTACGAGGGGGATCCAGCCACGATTCTTCCTTTTTTATGTTTCTGGCGCGTCTGGTGGATCCCGCGGGGAAGTTTGAAGTGCCCCTTTTCGCATATTTTCTTTATCACTTGGAGTAAAACAGTTACGTGCCAGACATGAGCATCGAGACACTGTTAGAAGCAGCCAAGTACTTGGAATTGCAAGCCCAGCAACAACAGAAAACACGTGGTAAGGAGGGGATATTAAACTGTTGGTTGTTGGGAAAAAGAGCATAGCAAGTAACGTTAACATATCAGCAGTAGACACCTTAATGTGAAATCCTGGATCTGCAGTGGTTAGATCCAGGAGGCAATGCTTATTATATTTTGATAATGCTATGCAGTTTATGCATTTGCAAGTATTCTGTGAATCTTTTCAGTACTATTAGAAGAGATTGGAACGCTTTTGTGTGGTGTTGAATGTGACAACACATACTGGAATGAAGAGGCTTCTTGGCTAGAGCCTTGAGCTAGGCTTTAAGCTAACTATTTGCTTAAATCAGGTTATAATGTAGTAGGTTACTAAATGAAGGGACATTGATTAAGAGTGCCCGCCGATTATTTTGACCTTAGAAGGCAATTTCACTGCCATTGCGTAGGAATATGCGGCAAATAGTTATGCACCAAGTAATGTGGCTTGCATGAGATGAGCACTTCTGATAATTACTTTCGCCTTAAAGGGCCGTGCTAACGTTAACCTTTAGTTTCGGGACCATTTGCATTCTGGACTATGATTGTGTTAAATCGAGCCTTTTAGTTTAATAAATTCAGTAACTCTTAAGGTATATAATTTTGGTAATTGTATCCAGTAAAGTATTATACTGATTTCATTTGTAGGTCAAGCCTACTCATAAACAAGTAATGCTACTCAGTATAGACCTGCCTATGCCTTGGGCGGTGGCTTTGTCCGAGTGTTTTACATAATGA
>JASCQY010000477.1:5107073-5120596 GCA_030264315.1 Sardinella tawilis
AGAAGGAGAGAGAGGAAAAAAGGGAGGGGGGGGGAGAAAGAGAGAGGGCGGTGGGGAGAAGAACAGACGGAGCTAGAGAAGGAGAGAGAGGAAGAAAGGGAGGGGGAGAGAGAGAGTTAGAGAGAGAGAGAGAGAGGTGGGTTGATGGACGAGGAGGATGAGAGGGCATCTCGATTAACTGGGCCCGGGTGAGCAGCCTGATGAATAATCAATAGCTTGGAGGCTCAGCATTGTGTGCAGCACAGCGTACAGCGCAGGCCAGTCCGGTCCGGTCCGGTGCGGCACGGCGCAGCTGCGCGAGGAAGAGCCACATGTTGGCATGCGGGCACTCCCTTGCGTCCCGTCCCCCGCCGCCGCCTTCCCCCAGCTCCGAGACCCGTCTGACCTTGAGGACATCGGCAGAATCATAATGCTTATCGGAACAATGTGTTCATCTAAATCAGTGCTGAATTTCTAATGTGGCTCGCAACCACACACACACGCACACACACTCACACACACACAATGCGGAGGGAAACGGCAGCAGGCAGACACACACACACACACACGTACACACACACACACACACTCACACACACACACAATGCGGAGGGAAACAGCAGCAGGCAGGCACGCACACACACACACACACACATACACATACACATACACACACATACACACACTCTCACACACATATAGACCTGCAACAGATGTGTTTTCCCCCTCTGTGCCCCGTGATTATTTCACCCAGGCTGCACACTGGTTTTGTTTGGGCTTGCAGGATGTGGGGCTACGCAAGTAGATCCAGCCAGCAGAATCCCCAAAATCATGACTTGCTGTCGTGGCTGTATGATATTTTACCACTAAACCCTTACTGTGGAGCAGCGCTGCCCTTTCATGTGTATTCATCCCCGCAACTGGGGGCAGACAGCCTATTATTAGAAGCCGGTCCTTTATTTCCATAGCCGGCCGCCTTCTGTTTGCCCATTTATGCAGAGCTGAATGACGATCCGATGGTAAATTCGCCAATGGAACTTATTATACAGAGTCCCGATAAGGCCAAGGATAGCATGTCCAGTCATGCTTGAAGGCTTGCCATTTCAGAAGGGGAAATAATGGCTGCTGAATGAAGCAGATAGAGGCTCGGCCACTGGTCTTCTTAGCGTGGCTCGCCACTTGATGGTTTTGCAAATGTTCAATTTAATGGCAAATTTGTCTTTATATTTATTTCTTTTTTTATTTATTTTTCGTCTTCTCCCATGGAGTACTGCACTGAGGGAAAAAACACCACTAGTCTTTCTCTTCTGGCATATTTGCAACCTATATTTTATTACAACCTATTGTTGTATAGCAGAAGAAGCCTGGATGCTCTCACTGCATTCACAAATTAATTGATTAATTGATTAATTGACTAATTCATTAATGAATTGATTAATTAAGTGGCAAAATAGCACCCTTATGGGCCACAGCTTTGGTTTTCATGTTCAGCATGGCATAGTTATTTAAGTGGATATTATTGTATTATAAGCTGATACTCTGATGGCGTGTGCCCAACGAACGTGTGCCAAAACTATTGTGTGTCCATGTGATAAGAACTTGATATGTAGCCATTCTCACACGCTGCGTGCAAGACCCCAAGAGACACAGCAGACAAGCTCAAGAGAATGGAGAAACGAAAGAGACAAACGCTGCTGGTCCAAGTCCTTTACCCAAGCAATACACCTAGTGAAGGGGACGAGGACAGACGCACCTCTCTGGTGTGTTACGCAGTGTGTTCCGGGCAGTAACTCTTCTCCACAGACAGGTGGCGCTGCCTCCTCCTGCAATAACCTTACCTATGGATATACCTGGACACACTGGATCAGTTTGAAGCCCGTGGCATTTCAACCTCAACTCCACTTCCCCAACACACACACACACACACACACACACACACACACACACACACACACGTCTCTGTCAGGCCCTGTCTGTCAGGTATGGTTGTGGGCTTAGAGGTCTGGCCATCCGTCTGTGGCCTCTCTCCCCACTGCTAAAGACACACACAGCCAACAATTGTAATGAACTTAAAAAAACAGGACTTGCCATTTTAAGGATCAAAACCCAACTTCCTTATGTGCATTTTTTGCTACAAATCGTGCCTAGCGCTTTCTCTTGTATATCCTGTAGCTAGCATTGGCCCCAGATGGAGGGTTTCTTTGGATGTTTTTGTGCATTTTGACTGTAGATCAATGCGCACTTTCCAAACATGTAACCCAAGAGGTTCATGACATACAGTATGTCTTTGTGTATTGAAAATGCTTTTGTAATGTTCAGATTTAACTTATTGTAAATGTTTACAGAGCTGTGATTGAAACACCTTGAAAATACAATTGCTGTCAGCACTTTTTGTACAGTATAAATATAGTTGGTATAGGGTCCATGTCCATGATTAGTCCACTCGGATATAAGAGTTATTTAGCAATTCAAATAATGTAGTTGTCAAGGGAATTATATACAATATATACTGTACTGGACAAGTCACTCGCTCCTGTCAATGTGAGAACACCGGTGATTGTATATAGTTTGTATGTGGAGATATGAAGAGTTCTCTTGCTCATTCCATATAGAAACATATAAATTAGTGTATGCGCCACACATGTATTTTTCTATAAGGTATTTTTATGTACTTTATGTGGATAAAATATTTACAAGGTAAAATTGCTTTTGTCCAACTTGTCATGTTGATTTTTGCCTTAAAAAAGTACTGAATTTGTCAGTTGTGATGGAAACCTTGTAACTGTACACTATCACTATTATTGCTTGACCAAAGTATGCGTTTTACATTCCTGTCAAGTGCATAATGTATTTTGAGCTGTTGAAATATTTATTATTATTTTTTAATTTATGAAATGATGCATTGTGTGTGTGTGTGCGTGCGTGCGTGTGTGTGTGTCTGTGTGTGTGTGTGTGTGTGTGTGTTTGTGCACAGGTGTGTGTGTATGTGTGTGTGTGTGTTTGTGCACAGGTGTGTGTGTGTGTGTGTGTGTGTGTTTGTGTGTGTGCAAACATAAGAGTAATATAGCATATTATTTACTGGTACAGTAACTTGGGTTTATGGTCTTTATACAATTGGCTTCTCATACATTTTACAGAATGTTAAGATGGTCGAAACATTTTCTGGATTACTGCTGATGTTTGATATAGAATATAAGAAGAAGCACTTTCACCTTAATCAAGCAAGACATATTTACAGAAGGGGCAGTATGTCTGCTTACTGTAGGTCAACATTCAAAATAACCAACCTTAACTAATTGGGAGCAGCAGTACTATCACTGACAGCCTGGTGGCCCAGGTTCTATTTCCGTGTCCATTTCATTTTGGATTGAGATGTCTGGTAAATATCAGTCAACTTGAACTTTTTACTTTTTACACCAATGTGTTACTGTATGTGACCTTGTTGAGTGTATTTACTTTATTGGTAATGTGTATGAATGTACTGTAAATCCTCAATTCCAAGTCCAGCCTTACCACATCAATCACACACATCTATGCGTTTTTCCCCCAAACTGAATATATGGTACCCACTCATGTGTAAAAGGAATGTCAGTATGCTCACACATTTTCTACATGTTTCATATTGCTGAATGGTTTTGTGCTTGATGTTAAATTTCAGACGTTTTCGGATGTTCAGATTTCTTTCACAGCATACTATGGATTAAGGATAATGCATTTGCAGTAATAAATGTTTTGAATGACTCATGGTGTGGCAGTACAGTACATTTGGATTTCAGTGTTATCATTTTAGTGTTTTAATATTTAGTTATTTTAAAATTGTATACCTTTTTTGTCTTAAATATCAATTGGTTCCAGAGATTTACTACTACTGTAGTACTGGATTGTGTCAGAGCCTAAGACAGCAATTTGCTTTGCAACTTTTTGTAATATCTTAGCAAATACTGTAGGCCTATTTTGTCACATTTCATTCACATTCACATTCACTGTGTTCACACACACACATGCACACAAGTCAGCTTACACAATATTTGCTTATTTCTGTTTAAAAAAAATAGTGCATGTTGCTTTGAACTTTATTTAGTTACTTTACTTCTTAAATATTCTTCCAAAGAAAAACACATTAGCATTATCTTTACCACAGCATCATAATGACACAATGTCTATTTTTAGCTATCCACTGTAGGAAGATGAGCTTTCCTTGGATAGTAACTGCCATGATATTCACTGTAATCATGAGAAATTTCCCTTCACCAGTTACATCCAGATCAACACAGACAACAAAATGACGGCACAACAGCCATTACTTCCTACAACCTTAGCCTTCGCGTCAACTCCATCTTCGGGTCAGCAATTCAGAATCATTTAAGGTGCCGCTTCCTCCATGGTGAGCTCTGATCTGTCTTCTACAGGCCAGACTTGGCTCAGCCATGGGCTCTGGCTCTGTGTTATCACTCTAATTACTCTTTCAGGCTTATTATCACATGGCTTTAGATGGACCTCTTCGTAATATTTATGCAAATCCAGGCCCATTTGCCTGTGTGCGGAAGATTGCCTGTAGTGTGAAATGATGGCTGAATGCAGAATGAGATGTTTAAATCAGAAAAGCAATACCCACATGCATTCTCCCTTGCTGTGCGCTCATCCATGACCAATAAGGTGAACCATAACTCTGTTTTCCTCAAACATGAAATTGTGTTTAGCATTAAGCAAAGAGAAAAAAAAAGTTCTATTCTTGTCTTTTTTTAAATCCGATCTGTCATTTTTGCCTGCATTGCAAAGCCATGATTGCTGATCCACATGAAGGAAAAAAACACACACACACACACACATTCTCTCTCCCACTGCACCCAGGAACCTGAATATCCATGCATACGTGGAGAGATAACCTGAGCACATCTAGTTTGATCTGCCGATCCTGATACTGGGAATGGGAAGCCCTGATGCAATCATCCAAAGACGGCCATCTTCAAAGCAACAGGTGCAGCATGATAAACGTGTATGATCAGCATAGCGTATGGGCTTGTCAGACCTCTATCTGCCCCACAGTGCATATCATAGGGCAGCACAACATCAGATGGTGCTGCTGGTGGTGGTGATGGGTGATGACAGGAAGCTTCATCCTAATGCAGTACAGGAAAAAAAAAAAACAGCAAACATGCACAGCAAACATGGCCGCTATAAAGCAAATGTGTGTCGAGTGAATGTGCAACAGCCATACATGCACACAGATACACACATCATTCATACACTCAAATCATAAAGATCTCCCACCAGGAGTCAGAGTGAAGGTTGTCAGCCATTAGCTTTTGATGGGTGCTGTGCCTTGATGCCAACTATTTCACTTAATTAACGCTACCGTCGCAGAGAGGCTATCATTAGGCACTTGTGGCAGTTATCCAGACTGATGTGTAATGCTATGCAATCAAAAAGCAGGACTTGCTTTGATTTCCAACACAGGTTGCCTTTTTCAGACTGTCAATCAATTTCAAGCACTCAAGCCACCAGAGATATTTATCAAGCAGACTCCTTTAGAACGATCACACCAAATAAAGATTTTGATTTACTGTTGAATCACACCACACATCCTACATGTGACACTCTTTAAAGCACAGTGGAACAACTCTTTCAATTAAATCATGTCAAACAGAAGTAATTCTTTAGATATAATATTTGTTATAAATTATATCACTTATATATTTACTGTTTTTACAGTTTATATTTTATTTATATGATTCATTTCAAATGCAATTACTATGAAGTTAATTGCACTGATGGTATGGAGTAGCAAGCACTGAGCAAAGTGGTGGCTGGTGCTCAACTTGTAAAAATGTACTTCAAGTGTCCTCAATGAGTCTTCTTGCAAGAGTGTGCCGTGTCAGCACAACTCATGGTAATTATAATTAATGATCTAATTAGGCATGCTAAAAAGATTCCTAACCCATCATTTGTGTTATGGCTTAATTGTCTGCATACAAACATTACAAACAGAACTTCGGTTATTACCGTAGGCTTGCTGTGGGCTTTGTTTTCAAACCCTGTGTTTTTGTGAACTTTTAACATCATTATAACCCTATGGTTGCACATACAGTATGAGTTCATACTAGGCTGATTCTGCTCTTGCGTAAAATTAATTTTGAGTTAGATGCATTTGTGCTCGATATTACGATAACCCGATTGTGCTCGATACTGCGGTAACCGGGTTTTGTCTTTTGTTTTTTGGATTAGGTATGTTTACGATACAATGGTACACACATCATAGTGTTTTCAATAGTAATAGCTGCATGTCTGTGTAAAAATGCCCAGGCATGACTCATACTGGGCTTTGATGCCGTTAACGAGGCATAGCAGAGAAAATCAATAGAGTGGGCATATTCGGACTGACATGCAGGGCTAATTTCATAGTGTGTTGTGTTGTGTGTCAGTGCATGGGTGTGTACAACTATTTGCATGTTTGCACTTGGTGCTTTTGAGAGAGGGAGAATGTGTGTGTGTGTGTGTGTGTGTGTGTGTGTTTGTTTTTGTGTTTGTGGGAAAGGTGCTGGGGTATCTTGATTTGTGTGTGTGTTTGTGTCTGTGTGCTTGTGTGTGTGTGTGCGTGTGTGTGTGTGTGTGCGTGTGTGTGCGTGTGTGTGCGAGTGCGCCATTGGATGTCTCTTCTGGCTGACAGCGCAAGGTTGTGGAATGTCTGACATCCAGTGGCAAAGAGGCCACTGCTGGAGAGAGATTCGCATGGAGGCCAGACTCCCCATCCCTAAAGCTCACACACTCACCTACAGACACTCACATACTCACACACCAAACACTCTGACTCATACGCACACACACATTCACACACGTACACATGTACACTCACACACGAAGCTCACACACACAAATACTCTGACTCACATACATTACACACGCAAACACATGCACAAATATTCAGGCTCATGCACACTGACACACCTCTACACACACACACACAAAGCTCTGGCACACACATACACACACACACACACACACACACAAGCTTACTCACACACAGACACATACACTCCAGTAAGTCACAAATTTACAAACAAGCAAACACGTACAGTACACGTACTCACAAGCACAGCACTCACACAGCGCTTCTCTATCATAGCCCCGTCTCCTTGGCCACGCTGCCTGGAGAATGGGGGTCAAAGCTGCAAGGCCAGAGCGATTGTTTCCTATTGACTGTGTGGCGTGGGAAAAACTCCATTCTACCTCGACCACTGGCTGATTATTCCAACAGCATTCTTTAGGCTCCTCACATCTTGGTACAGTACACAGCTGTACTCCTCTCCAAATGATCTCTTTTATCTTTTATGGGCTGCTCAAACACATAACAATTTTCTAATTTATTCTTTGTGTCGATGCCATTTTGAAAATTCAAAACGAGGGCTCATTCTACCAATCTCTTGGACATATTTCCTGAAAATCAACCCCAAAAGGTTATCTAATCACATAATGCATAATGTGCTGAATTATGCATATGTCCGTTATGCACCCTCCAGAGTGCAGAGAGGCCTTGGTGTCAAGTGATGTCAGTCGACTGAATCAATTCGATGCCTTTGACCAAAAGCATCAATATTTAACCGAGCTTAATGGTTTTATTCCCTAGGCATGAGATTTGATAGTGGCAGTGTCATTCGGCAGTGCCTCGCCAGTTTTCATTCTTTTCTGTGTTCAATGTCAATGTTTAACTTGAAGGATTAGCACAAGTTGCATGGGCACAGCACATGAATCAACAATGAGAAGCCCAAACATACTGTACATAACATCTCCATAGAACAGGGCTTTATTTTTATGTATTTATTTGTTTGTTTTTGAATATTTTGTATGCTATTTTTAAATGATCAAAAAGTGTTTTTTTTTTTTGTTTTGTTTTTTTTGTGATTCAATTTTTATTTTGTTTTTAAGAGGTAAAAAAGGAGAAAAGCACAACACAATCAAAAAGTGTTAAGATTCACATTTCAACCAAATTTTATGTACATTCCAGGAGCTTGCCTCAAGTGAAAGTTGACATCTGTCATTTGAAGCACTGTGGAGAAATAAGAGGGGGGGGGGGGGGTTATGCGATGTTCAGAGGTTCAAAGGCCACAGAACTCTGTGTAAGATCAGCCATGATGTGACACTTTTTGATACTTCAGAAAGACTCTCTCTCTCTCTCTCCCTTTCTCTCTCTCTCTCTCTCTCTCTCTCTCTCTCTCTCTCTCTCTCTTTCTTTCTCTCTCTCTCTCTCTCTCTCTCTCTCTCTCTCTCTCTCTCTCTCTCTCTCCCATGCCATACCTTTGTGATTCTGTCCCACCGGGACACTATGGCCAGTACAGCAGTACACCCCACAACCACACACGCAGCAATCAGTGGACCCAGAGGGAAGGACATCTTCTTATCTACAGCATAGAGAAAAACATGGTGGAAAATCTACTAGCACAAAAGCACTAGCATTACCTATTCATTGTCACTCTGTTATGGTCATGATATATTTGCGTGAGGCTTTCATCAGAAATAAGCTACAGAAAATAGTATTAGGCCTACAGTTCAAAATAGTTTTACTAGAACCTTATGTTACACATAACTGTGTCATTACTATGCTATGGTAGTTGAAATGTCTAATGACATATACGTACCAATAGTGTTGTTCTCCAATTGTCAGTGATAGAATTTAATGACAGCTTGATAGCATGTGTCATGAACCATTCAGGCATATAATATTGTAAGATTGCCATTACCAATAATAGACACTGTTATATCACTGGACATCTGTGATCTATTCATAGAACATGACATCTGTCATGAGATAGCTATTACATCGCTATTGAAATCTTATAACAATAATAATTTGACTTTGCTGGAAGTCAGAGAGACTGGGCCTAGATTATTGTCAGGCTAAGATTATGAGTGGAGCTGCTAACAACCACATTAATCAATAATTCACACGCAGTAAGCGAGCTGTGGCACTAGCATCATATCCATAAGTGATGTCCTGGAGCTGACATGGAATCCATTTCTATTCCAATAAATTGTCACCTCCTAATCCCAAACCCTGCTCACTTTTTTTACCTGTTTCCTGTGACTTTCTCCTGTCTTATCTGCTTAAAGGCCACACATGATATATCATAGAGTAATCTAAAGTGATGGCCAGTGAGATGTAACTAGCCATACAGTAGTAACTCTGCTTAAGATTACTGTATATTATTATCTTGTATATCAGGGAACTCTCGTAAGGTTTCAGTTTCCCAAACTAGATTTTCTAACAATCACCAAACAGAAATTTAAGGCAGAACCAATAGGTTTAAATTTCAAACAAAGTGCCCACCCACCATAAAAGTAAATGTATCAAGAATGTCTAGACTTTTTGCAAAGTGAAAAAGTCAGCTCCACCAAGCTAAGTGATGGTCTGCCTTAGGCACTTTTGAAAAGCATCCAGTTTTGCAAATCACATTAATAAAAATGCTGTCTCCTCTCTGACCTTCCACGATGAGCTGAAAGGTCTTGGTCCTCTCGCCGAACTCAGCGGACCGAGTCACACAGCTGTACCAGCCCTGATGCTGCTCTCTATGGATGTTGGTGATTGTGAGCCGGGCCTCCTTGCTGTCCTGATAGATGGTGTATCCATGAGCCACCAGTTCCAGCGGCCTCTCATCCCTCATCCAGGTGACCGTCACCTGTGGGTATGCCCACACTGAGCAGAGCAGTGTAGCGTCCTTGGTCTCCTCAACTGTGATGTACTCACTGCCTGACAGGGCAGGGGGGACTGGAGAGAGAAGATGATATACAATGTAAAAAAAAACAGGACCAAAAAACAGGATGTGATGTACTGTACAGTACAATAGACATATTTAGTTTAAATGCATAGACATACATCTCTTCATTGTAAACACGCTGAATTCCAGTGTTCCCCCTGGACTTAAGAAGTCAACCCTCAAACACCTGCCATGATCAGCTAATCATTAAATCACTTCATGCTATAAGTATGTGAGTATGTATCCACACAGATCAATGATCATGCTGATCAATGAAAGTGATGGGCTATCTGAAATTCACTGGGGTCAGATTTTTTTCAAAATCGGTGATCCCACCAATATCGTTTCACACATTATTGCCATTAGAGCTTAGCCTGAGAATGCCCATTCTGCCTTGCGTGCTAGTACCGAACTGCTCGGCAGCCTGGAGACCAATACAAGGCCAAAATTTTCACATGGATTTGGGGACCAATCACAGAACGGGGAGAGACGGCAAGATGATGACGTGAACCATTGGATAGATGGAACCACACTACACAAGAAAATGAATAGGTGGTTCCAAGACTAAATCTCACTTGTGATTTATTATGAGGACGTCAACATTCATAAAAACTAGAGCTATTATGTCATGCCATTGTAGTTTATACAGAAGTTTTCATTCTTCGTGTGACTGGCCCTTTAGGGGGGACACTGGTATTCATGAGAGCCAAGGAGACATCAGCAACGTGCACATACAGTATACTGTACAACGCTCTTCTGCGGTAGATAGGTGTATGTCAGCTTTGAATTCCAGATTTTTAGATTCACCCTTAATGGATGTGAAGAAGTGGCTGTGAAGCCCACTCACTGACAGTTGCTGTTTCCGAAATGCTATACTGCTGTGATACATACTGTGCACTACTCTCCCCAGTATGCAGCCTGGCATGCAAGCAGCAGAAGAGGCCTATTAACCACATGACCAGTGCCTCATTCATTAATGGACTACAGGTGCTACCTAACTGGCTCAAAGTTTACTGAGCCCCATATACTGAGCCATTATTGGTTGTGCTTCATGTGAAGCCCACCCAATTCCGGATAAGCGATTCTGATTGGTTCCTGGATTTATGGTGATTGTGAAATGACCAGCAATGGGATCAACTCCAGCCGGACCTGCACAGCAAATTCAAATTTGCAAGCAGGTTAAGTCTGGGGTTACCCATGCTACATATAGTAAGTGGCTGATGAAAATGCAATAATACTAATGGGTATCGTGTGCTGCTAGACTCACAGTGAACTTTGATCTGAGTCGAAGCTGCAATGGTGGGGTTCCTCTTCAGGTGACAGGTGAAGGTGACCTGGTGGTCGTCCGTGGTCATGTTCTGCATGCACAGCCTGCTGGGACTGAGGCGATTGTGGGGGTCCAGCTTCACCGACTGGCTGTCACGGTGCCACTCCAGCTCCTCGTCCAGGTGCTCTTCGGCTCCGCCACCCTCCACTGTGCAGTTCAGGGACACCACGTCTCCAATGTGGGTGTTTATGCTGCCCCCAGCGTCCAATGGGCTGAGCACCACGTTCACACCTGGGCATAGGTAAGAGCCTCTTACTAAGAGGAGATCTGCAACCTCACCTTGTGCCCCATTCATGAAATCAGACAGCTCATGCAGCATCACAAGTTTCTAGTATTAACTGGTCTATCAGTGATCTTTGTCACTAATTGGCCCGTAATTACCTTCTTTGTTGCTAATTAGCACCTAATTACCAATAAGGACATCTTGCTGTTGAAAGCAGAATAATGAAGAATTGTTATGACTGCCCTCCTCTGCACACAGAGGGCAGGCCATGCGAGCGGACGTGATGTTTACTCTCTGCAGCTGCCACAGAAATAGCAAGTCACGAACACCGTGTATGTATTCCCTAATGCGCTCGGCTCAGCAAAGACCTCATGACTTACATATGAAATTGGTTAACAAGCACGTCCATTGCCCCTCATTCCCTCCCTCCCTCCCTCCCTTATTGTTTGAAAAACAAGACTGTACTGCAGACAATAATGGCTGGGATAGAGGATTTTTTTTTCTTTTTTCCTTTTTTTTTTCTTCATTTTGCCTTACCTGCCCCCAGCTGACAGGCACAGCACAGAAGGAGAAGGCAGAGAAACACTCTCATGATTTGATTTGTTTTTGAAGACCTAAAAAAATATGGGGAACAATACACTGAGACTGATGTTGACAGAAATAGTCGACAGTGGGCAGAGATGTGCTTCTCGAATGCTGCCCTCCGGCTGATGTAAAAATAGCACGAGTGAAAATAAATAAATAAATGAATTAAAACACAAGTGGCACAGCAAGTCACCCACAACAGTGAGATGTCTAATGCAGCTGTACTTTATGGCTGTGGAGACAAACTGTCCACAGCATACAGACATGCCTCTACAACTTTGTAAAATAGAATGTCTGTAAAGTCAAGGTTCTTCCTTCTTCTATGAAATACAATTTGTTTAAATTCCTCCTTTTATAAAATCCGATGTGTCTAAGTTGAGGGTATTTCTCCTCAACTGTCTGCAAATCAGATGCTGTAAACATGCATCAATTTTTAATTCAGAGGACTGTCCTATAACCCATTTTAAAGTTACTGAGTTTAGTTGACATTTTCATGTTGTGCTGCTAAACAGTACAAAAACGATCCACCAAACAGATAATGTCATCACTATGTTTACCAACCTTCTAATAGTAGCCACAGCAACGTTATGTCCTCCTACTACAGTCTTAGTTGAAAGAGACATTCAAGTAATCCTCAGAGGGACCTTGATCCTGAAAGATTTTATGAACAGATCCCTTTTATTGCAATTGCAATGCATTTATTGTGCTTTGTGGTCTGATTCAGCAATATGCATGGAGAAGAGTAATATAACACACCCAGCACACAACTACAGTATGTGCATGTCTGACTTTTCTCAGCAGTAGTTCAAAGAAGGGAAGAATTTACAGAGCAGAGCCATAAAACAACTGTGTATAGCCTACAGACAAAACAGTTGGCATGTTGTAAATTGATAGCCTGGGAATACCCATGCTGCCTTGCACACTCGTTCCGAACTGCTAGGCAGCCTGGAGACCATGGCCGAAATTTTCGCATGGATTTGGGAACCAATCACAGAGCTAGGATCAATGGCAAGACAATGCATGAACTATTGGAGAAACTGAACTTCACATCCCGTACGGGAAAATGAATAGTGGTCCCCAGACTACATCTCACTTGTGATTTAGTCTGGCATTAGCATTAGCCAGGCTAGTAAACACCACTACAGAGGAAGCTTTGGCCTGGCAAGCATTGGAAAGGCCGGAAAAGCCTAAATAAACACACACACTCAATCAAGCAACCAGGCCCACACACATACACAGACACACACACACACACACACACACACACACACACACACACACACACATACACACTCACCAAAATCAGGGGTTTCCCTTTTCAGCTCCTCCAAGTAGATCACCTTCTTCTTGACCACACAACCATAGCTCTGGCCTAGAGAACACACACACACAAACACACACACACAGGCACACACACACACACACACACACACACAGATTAAGACACAACCATAGCTCTGGCCTAGAGAACACACACACACACACACACACACACATACACACAGGCACACACACACACACACACACACACACACAGATTAAGACACAACACTAGCTCTGGCCTAGAGAACACACACACACATACACACAGGCACACACACACACACACACACACACACAGATTAAGACACAACCATAGCTCTGGCCTAGAGAACACACA
>JASCQY010000477.1:5139357-5150045 GCA_030264315.1 Sardinella tawilis
CACACACACACACACACACACACACACACACAAATGCACAAACACACAACACACATGCATGCATGCCCTCACACTCTGTGACACTAGCAGAAGAGGCCCAGAGGAGGGGGCCACTAAGTAATTCAGCTCTAGTAAGTTAGCTAACAGGAATGGGCAATCAAGCATGTAAATCCAGGCCAGTTGTCTGCTGGGCGGTATGTCAACCCTCCTCTCCCATTGGCAAACACTTCTTCAGGGCATGCACGGTGCTGGCTACTGGCACCAATGGGATGCCATTATCCATCAATAGCGAGGAATGGATGATTTTACTGCCCCTGTTATGTGATTTTCTTAGTCCCACAGGGCATTCAAAGTTCCACATCTTTTATATTGTGTGAAGTGTTTTATTTATTTATTTATCTATTTATCTATTTCTTACAGTATGTATGTGGCAAGTCAGTGTATTAACATTGCCATTTTGTATTGTACACTTTTGAAAGACTTTGATAAAGGTGTTAAGACATTGCCCTGGGGTCTGTTTCCCAAAACCATAGTTGCTAACTAAGTTAGCATCTTTGTTGGTTGCAATGCAGTTTCCAGAAGGAGGCAAATGCCCTGTACTTACCATGGAGGCAAGGACAGGGAGGAAGAGGGTGGCAGTGGCCACGTTGCTGGTGCACTCGGTGAATGAGGCCATCAAGAGGCAGAGGATGATGGCTATGGCCCAAGGAGGTATAGTGTGTAGAGGGGTCAACTGATTACCCATTAGCTTGGACAAGCCTGATTGCTGGAAGAACCGAGACAACATTGTATTAGACCTTTCGTTTAGTTTAGTTTAGTTTGTACTGTGGTGATGCTTGCTCACAAATGATGATAGCATTTGTGAGCAAGAATCTGATGATGGCAGATGTACAGAATACAATGGGCATGTTGTAAACATGGACCTCTGAACACATAGACTTTTGAACAGTTTGTCAGGACTGACCTCGCTGCCCTTGGCCAGAGCAAAACCCCCTCCTAAGAGGAGCACAATGTTCCAAGGCAGCTTTTTCTGGGCCACCTTCCAGCTGAGCAGGGCTGGGGCTGGGGCTGGAGCAGGTGTGACCTGTGAGTCTGAGGAGCAGGGTGGGGGACAGTGGGGCAGTCAGTTAAACTCTCTTAAAAGAAAACCAGCCCCTTAAACTATATATATATCAAGCCAACCTGAGAAATTCAAAACATATTTAAATATAATAACACATACATTAAATGATAATACAAGATAGATTATATCATATAGATTATATAGATTATATACCAATTCTGTATGGATATGGTTTTTGTTATATACTCATATTGCATATTCTTAGTGTGAGTAGGCCTGTTGTATTGTAAGTAACTGAGTGAGACTGTAAAGTCACCTGTGTTAAAACATGAAAGCCACTGCTTTAGCTGAGGTGGCTGTGAAGGGAGGACGAAGAGCAGCACTGCAACGAAGACGGCCACTGTCGCATCCGTCACATATCTGAAAGTTTCAAAGAACCCAAAATAAACCCCGTCCCGAGAACATTTCGTATCATATTCAAAACACACCCAGGCTGAAATAATCAGGTAGTTTGTTGACATTATGTCTATGGCTGCCTTCTGCCAACATGTCTAGGCTTGGGGGTGGTGCAGTGCAGTAAGTTAGACTACTGAAGTGCGTACTCTGCTTCTGAGTTGAAGATGTGGGTGGCCCATCCTGCCACGAAGCCGGGGTCGCGGGTAAACCACAGCACCACCAGCAGGGTGAACAGGCCCAGCACGCTCAGCTCGCCGAAGCACATGGGGCCCAGTTGCCGATGCTCCTCGCGGATGACGTTATAGGCGGCAATCTCCTTCTCAGACTTCTCAGTACCACAGCCCCATGTCTTCTTGATGCTGCATGGAAGAAAGATGGGTAGGGGGAAAGAAAACAAGTGACAGAGAGAGCATGTGCGAGAGAGAGAGAGAGAGAGAGAGAGAGAGAGAGAGAGAGAGAGCAGGTGATTTGATGAGAGAAAAAAGTTGGAAGACGAGCCTTGTGGCGTGTGGTGTTAAAACATCAGGAAAGCAGAATAGAAATACCCAGTCAGATGATAGGTCTGTGGAGTGTGGTTTTGTGTATCGGATATACAGCAGTTTGTCCCATCGGATGGTGGGGTGCACTCACTTGAATCCCATGAAGACAAACTGGAGCCAGAGCCAGGCCATGGTCAGCATGAGGATCATGTTTGGAAAGGCAAAGCCAAACCAGGAGGCAAAATTGATGACATCGCCGTTCTGAGGAAAGAGCCTGGAGGAGCGGTTCAAACCACAAGAATTATGAAGGCAAAACAACAGAGAAATACCATAATCCTGACCTACTAGTGACCAACACAAAAATACTATAATCCCAACAACTACTGACGCAACACCTCTCATGCAATTGCATGCAATCCTTGATGACCCACACTTAACTGGGTGCAGACTAAGTAATGATTGTGTGTGTGTCTGTGTGTTTGAGTATGTGTCTGTGTGTGTGACTAAGTGTGTAAATGTGTGTGTGCTTGTGTGAGTGTTAAGTGTGCGTGTGTGTGTGTGTGTGTGTGTGTCTGTGAGAGAGAGTGTGTGTATATGTGTGCATGCCTACGTGGGTGTAAGTGTGTGTGTGTGTGTGTGTGTGTGTGAGTGTGTGTGTGTGGGGAGACGGGATACGGTATCCATCATTACTCACTGGTTCATCTGGCCCTTAAGCACCAGGTTTGGGCCAGTCCCAGTGAGGGTGGCTGTTCCTCCTATGCTGGCAGCATAGCAAACACACAGGGTCATGCCTTTACACATCCGTCTTTTCTCCAGGCCCTCCATCCGTTTGGCTGCTTCCACTGATGCATTTAGCCCATTCACCACCACTGTGGGTGCACAAAGGGACAGTTATTCAATACAAAATTTGTTAACGTCTCGGCTTGTGTCTTTGCAGTGCTGGTGTGACACATTCTACGTAAACCTGTATCTACCAAGTGAAACATGGTTATCGATGTGTATGTGGAGGGATATAACAGTGTATTTCTGTGATGCCAGAGATATTGATTTTCAGATTTTCTGCTCAAGGCAAACAAAAATACTCCCTTTTCACTCAAGCAGCACAAGCCTACAGTACTTACAAAAAGGTGACACTTGAGTCTCAAACTTGTTTATTTACATACATAACATACAAACATCATATATATGTACATAATTTAATTAGAAATTAAATCAAATAATGTCAACAGACACATCTACCGCTAAGTAAATTAAATAAACACTGCTCACCATGACCATCCCTCTGCTTCTCAGCTTGTTTGTACTCGGCCTCGGCTGGGTGGTCGGTCTCGTCGGCAGAGAGGATCTCTGGCATCTCCATCTCGTTGCTGTTGAGCTGCTCGAGCACAGCCTGCACGATGGGCACCATCATGGCCGTAGTTGCCGTATTACTGATCCACATGGACAGGAAGGCAGTCACTCCCATGAAGCCCAGCATCAGGCTGCAGAGAAACCAGAGACACAGACCGGGTCAGAGCAACACCGAGACAGGAGTCTAAATGAACAAATTCAGTGCATTTCCATGCAGCCAATAAACGCTTTTGAATCAGTTGAGTTAGAATGAACTGAATATGCCTGTGTCTTGTAAACATCTTTTTCCAGTTGTAATAAACAGAAAATTGTCATATTCGGTTTACTAGTAAACCCTTGGCGCATAGGCCTATGCTTTAAACGTGACATTCTATTTGCTTGTAAACAGGTTAAACGGTTTATTGACATAAACGGAATTTGGCCAATAAACTTCTTCAAAACCGTTTATTGGCTGCATGGAAATGCACTGAATGACTGTAATGAGATTTTGATGTTCAAAACTTTTCAACCTGCAAACATAACATTTTAAATAATAACATTTCAGAGCTCTAAGTTAAGATTTCAGATTTGAAATGAAAGACAATGAGAACATTTTGAAACCATGATTTTTGCTTTCAACCTTTTTTTTTTGTTCAAGATATATTTTTTGCTTGCCTTTTTTTTTTCTTTGCTTGAACAATAGTCACATAATTATCTCCATAGTCATGCAAGTCATGGACCAGTCTCAGTCAATTTTACTATGAATGTTTTGAACTCTAGAGTGAGCTATCCAATTCAGGAAATGTTCTGCAGGTGAGGTCTCTTTCTCTTCTCTCATTTGAGCCATCAGATCTGCAGGTTCACTCACAGTGCTGGCCGAACTCCGACAATGAGTAGCACTCTGAGAGCGATTCGCCTGTGCAAGTTCCAGTGTTCCACTGCCACAGCCACCATCAGACCACTCACAAACAACATGTTGGTGTCTTTCAAGTATTGCATGCACACCTAGGAAGAGCATTAACAAGTCAAACAAGTCTGAGAACAACTGCACCAAACACACAGTATATACACATCAGGCTTGTTTCCAGTACATGAAATCAACTCTCAGTCTTGTTAGCGGGTGAATGCACCTGTTTGGAGGTCATGATGCCAAACATGGGGAAAAGTAGTGCCGGCAGGAGAGAGGTGATGGCCAGAGGCAGGGCCTCTGTGCACCAGTACACTGCCATCAGCACTATCACATAAGCACAGCATGCCTCCTGTAAACCAGAGAAACAACATACAGTACAGTACAATCCACCAACAATTTTAACATGATGGATCAAGGATCTTCTTTTTAATTGTCACACATAAAGATGTACAGTCGCCTACTGAAGTTTAAGCTTAAGTTACCAAGCTTATCATGTGCATTCATAGATTAGAATTTGTTGAATTAATATGTTATAGTGTGATGTGTCGACCATCACAGGTGTGGTGTTTCACCTGCACTGTCATTGTTATTACATTGCTGGCAATTTGCTATATCAGGTTAAGGTGCCCAAGAATACCCTAAGCACAAAGGCATTGGAGGACTTATGCTTGTGGTGCTGGAACCAATACACTAGGGAAGCACATGGGCTGTTTGTGGCCATAGTACTCAGAAAGGAGCGCCTCCATGACTGTCCAACATGGTCCAGTAGGTCAATACAGGACCTCAACTGGCTGGGCCTCTGGGTCCCATACAGGCCAAAAGGTCATCAGGCCCCTCATGCTCTAAATTATAGTGGGCTTGTGAAGACAGAGTTCCTGTGAGAACAAGTTCTCACGGCCCACATAAAATCTTCATGGGCCAACAAGTAGAAAATGTGTTGTTGGCCGAGCAAGGGAAAAACCACATTGGTTTCATGCTGGACATTTACTTCCCACAGAAAACACACTTAGGGCTGTGACTATGATCATTTTCAAAGAAGAAAAAGACCACACAAGTACATATGATATATAATTTTACAGCTGATATAATCTTGAGGTGAGAGAAAGTCTCCCATTGAGCTGTCAAATTAAATATTTGATTGCTTCTAGTTTCTTATATTCCCATCTTTCTCAATGTTATCAGTTTTTATTCCATGTATGTGTCTGCACTGGTAACCGCCTTTTAAAATGGAGGTTCAGAGTCAATTTTACTAAAGCGCTATGCACTATGAAGTCCATTCACAAACCCCATCCGAAGATTTGTTTACCTTGGTCGAACATTGACGGAGATAGCCAATAGCTTGACGAATGCCTTGATACAGCCGCTATTGGCACATGTCATGTATCTTGTAAATTACACCTCTAAAAATGCAAGTAATCTTACTTTAATCCCCCTCATTCCCCACTTCAGTTTGTAAAGCATCACTTGTAATCAGACCATTTCATTCTCACCTGAATGTATTTTTTTCATTAGTTACTGAAGACCCCAGTCAGAATATCTAATCTCATCAAAAAATAATACCCAATGTCCAAACCTCAATGTCCCACACAATATTGTAATACTATGGATATAAACATATCTATGACCAAAACTACTAGTCACAGACCAAACGCTTTTATCATTGATGCTATGTCAATTATATTACTCAGCTGATTAAGCCTGTATGTTTACACATTAAGTACTTCTAAATTGCAAGTAGCCTATTTTTACATACGGCCAGAGTACGTCATGGATGCCCATTGGTCTTTTTTGCCCTAAATGGTGCATTGTAGACAACGCTGCCTGGAAGGCACTGTTTAGGGCAAAAAGACCAATCTAGGGTTAGGTTGAGGGTTAGGGTTATGGTTAGGGATAGAGTAGTGCCGTGCAGGCAGCGCTGCCTGGAAGATTCCGTTGAGGCAAAAAACACCATTGAGCGTCATGGACCTTTGGTGGAACACAAATTATGTTACAGGATTTGTCAGAGCACCCTAACCCTAACCCTAACTTAGTTCCTCAAGCAATAAAGTGTAGTTAGGTATAGCAATGTCTTGGGCCAATTCAAGATCTGGACCAGTTAGAGGGCAGTAAAAAAGGATTCAGAGGAGTGTATCTGAACATGACCTTGTTCTTTTAGTTCATGCAAGATACTGCACCTACAGGTCTGAAAATGCAATAAAGACCCCATAATATCGATGTACATCAGAATATTACCATCAATGTTTTGTGAAGTGGAATGTAATAATCATGTGATGGGATTTTCATGTTCAGTATCTTTAAATTTTAGTGTGTTGCATAGTACATTAGACAAATGATGACTGGCTACACCTTCAGAAAATTCCTCCTCAATCCTCTCATGTTATGCTGTAGGCCTACAGTATGCATTTAATATGAAATTGTATGGCACTTTTTTCAAAGGGTGCCAGTACATAATTTAGGCTAGTTTTCATAATGGACAATGTGTTAGATTGTAATTTCACTGAATAATATGCTTAAACAAATAAGTTTGCATATGAAGGCTATAACCTCCACTGTTAGACATACATGTTGCCTCACCACTTTGAAAATTGCACTTCAAATATCCCCATGTGGGCAAGAAATACAGACATGACACAACTGTAGAGTGGCGAACAGTTCATAGCCTACAATTCCCAGCATCCACAGAAAACACCTGACCATAGGTTCCCACGCTACATAAAACTTAGATAGTAGGCTATACACCAACAAAGGGTTAAAATAACAAATCTTAACATGCATTATGCATTTGTCAGCCCCTACAACAGACAGTTCCCATAGGCTAAGCCTGGACATTCAGTATGTTAATGGACTTAGCCATGATTAAAAACGAAATACTGTATGGAGGTAATTATGAGTGAATACAATCACTTTTTTCCATAAGAATCTGTTTTCACAAATTAAGGTTTACCTCAACACAATATAATTTACAACATAGCCTAGTCCTTTAAGACATTAAAGCATTTTGCCATGTGAGAATATCAGCAAACCTACCGCGGTTCCTATGACAAGTGGAAGGGGGAGAAGCAGAGATGGTGTTAACCAGAGAATCATTCCATTCTTCACATTCCAAAGGACTTTCAGTGATGGTGCCATCCTGCAGCCTAGACGCAACAGGCGTGAAGAAGTTGGATGCTGCTGGAGCCGGCTTTTTAGAGACGGGGAGAAAGGGAGGGAGAGAGAGAGAGAGAGAGAGAGAGAGAGAGAGACGGGGGGGGGGGGAAGGAGAGGTGAGAGGTTGCCCAATGCACAGGAACATGTTTGCAAAAAAAAAACAAAACTTGTTTCAATCGTTGCATCTGCTTACTCTGCAAGTGTGCACGGTTGCCTTTGGCTACCAAACTAATTGATTTCGCCTGAATGGAGGGCATGAATGAACTAGGCTACATTTCTTTCTGTCAACTTTTGAACCAGTTGCCGAATGGATATTTCCTGAATCCATAGCTCGCATACAGTTAAACCAGTTTTCATGCTATCATCAACAGCAGGACATCCACAAAACTATTGTATTTTCCCTAACAGAACGGGCTTTCCATGCATGATCATGATGTGCCTGTCCGCGAGTGAGAATGTAGTTTTTCCAGTCGTTGTAGCTTAGGCCTACATTGCCCTCTTGTGGCCCGAACTAGAATGCGCAGAGGAACAGCCTGAACATACGTATACAGTACAGTATACAGTAGGCTATACTACATATAAGTGTCTCTGATACTACAGTGAAATGGTGATAAAATTGTCAAGGAATCTTCCACCAGATGGTCAAAACATGTAGTAGGGGAGGGTCCGTGCACGTTTAGGCCCAGCAGTCAGAAATATGAAAGGTCAATCTCGCATTGGCCAACTAGTCCTATCAATATCTTGCATGCACAACAAGCCTGGTCTATGATTTTCTGACATGTAGCATATTTTCAATGGAAAATTAAGATTGGTAAAAAAGATGTTTTTTTACTGCAATGAAATGTTCTAATGTTATCATTAGATATTATGATAGCATTGGGCAATTTATAATAAAAATGGCGATAAAATGAAATAGCCTACTTGTGATATTTAAACTACAGTCTAACATTTGGTCTCCATGTAGCCTACCCCTTCATGGCTAGCCCACTTGACAACCCACACAAATATTATGTTTAAGAGGCATGTTATTGTTGTCACATTATTGATTTGCTTTTGCTTTTAGTAGACCTATACAAGTCATAAATATACCATGAGAAAAACCATGTCTTCTCACTGTATAGCATTCATGAAGTAGGCCTAATGGAAAAGGCAAAGTGTCTCTAGGCTACTCTACCCTAGGCCTACTATCCAGCTCTTGCTAGGCCTATTTCATGACTGAATCTAACAACCCTAGGTGTTTGTTTGATTAAACATTAATATGGCTTATTGGCTGTAACCACCAAAAATGTGAGTAAAAAATTGTGTGGTCACATTTAGGTTTTAATGAGAGCTCAAAAAATGTAGATTAGCCTGCTGAAGCACGCCCTGTCCGCATTTCTTAGAACCTTCACGCGAGTCAAGAATCAGAAGATACATGTCACGAGGTGGAGATTAAGGCCACGTTAAAGAGCCCATTGCTCGCGTAGTTCTTTTACCGGCGCGCGCGCAAACTCTAAGAGTGTGTGAATTTGAATAAAAAACACCACCCTGTGCACATTACTTACAGTAAAATATTGTTACAATAACAGACATTTGAGACGAAGATTGTTGGTGCGCACAGAACAGCCTCGCATTTCCTCTGTAATTAAATAGGCTAAATATGGTTGATAGGCTATTGCCTTATCCATACTCTGGAGAATCTTAAAACACATGAAATTGCATAATTTACCTATCTTTGCGACATCTTTTTTTTTTTTTTTTTTTTTTTTTTTTTAAATTTAGCTTAGCATTTACCTTGGACATTCTTGAACGCACCCACTGCTGTGTCTGTCACGTGAGTTTTCGACGCAACAACATGGCTCCTATCATCAGAGTGTTGGGACAAAACATCTTTGAGTAGCTACAGAGCTGCAGATGTCTCCTGCAAATAATGCGTTCTTCGCCATCAGAAAATGACTGGGATTAATGTGCATGTCAAGGAACATATTACTGACTGTTCGAGAGAGAAATTATGGGACGTGGTGCTATATTATCAACTGTTATGCTGAAGCTGGAGGAGGTACGTGAATTATAAGCTAACATTAGCTAATTTAGTTTGTCAAGTAACGTAAGCAATCCTAGTACAATTCCTTGTTTACTCGCACTTGATTGAATAATCTTTAACGTTAATTTCGTTTAATAGCAACGGAAATACAGTGGACCCCGTGACTGTTAGCAATTTTTGAAGCCATTACGCTAATGCCGTTCTATTGCAACTTGCATCTCAGTTCCTTTCAAAATGAAACGAAAACATTCTTGTAAGGAGTTGTAAGTTATGTAGCAACTAGCTTCATTTTTATCAAATTGACGAATTAAGCGCATACTATCAGTAATGTCTCATTGCACGTTCCAAAAAGCCAGTTCTGTTTTTTTTTTTTTCATCCATTGTTAAACACTTTAGTATGATGGCTGCAATTTCCTGTACAGTTGATGGTATCATGTGAGCAGAAGGAATGCATTGTAGAGAGAAAGACTGAACTGAGAAGCGTAAAAAAGATTTGGTTTTGTCTACCTTTAACATCCACTATCTACTATATGTATTTATAATCGATCGGACACTTTGTACATTTCAGAATGGGTTTTTTTTGTTGTTTTTTTAATTATTATTTTTTGGCACTTTTTTGGGCACCTTTTGAGGAAGTGTCTCCACTTCATCATGATTGTGTTTAAATGTGTTTTCAGGAACTGTGAACAAGTTGCCAAACGCACCCAGAGCATTCTAAAATGAAATGGCATGAGATTTATTCTCCTAAAGGAAAACAGTAATGGTTGAAGAATAGAATAGTGTGTCCCATTGAGTCACAAGACGACCAGCAGCATGGAGTGGCTGGCAGCCGCTGTGGAGAGGGACCTTGGGTTGGATCAACGCCAGCTGGGTCCAGGACCACGCCCTCATGAATTGGTTGCCCTTGTTCCAAGTCGCTGGGTGATGGGATTAAGGGAGCGGAAAGTAACCCGGTGTGCACGATTCGATACCAGCTGCGACGCAGAAATTCCCACTCTCCTTCAGCGTTCACAGGTGAAGTTACCAGCAGGATGGACGCGGGTCTGCATCCAGGGGCTCAGGAAAAGCAAATTGGGCTATCGTTTAACAACTGACCCTGGCTGCTATGGTGAAGGATTTTCCCAGGACTCATTCATGAAAGCCATGAGTGGGATATCCCACAGCAATGTCAGGTATTCATTTTTGTACGGCAGTTTTGTTTAAATGTCGATTTACTGGTTGCATAATGTTTAAATGTTATTTGTTGCAAAATATTTCGTATGTATGTATGTATGTATGTAT
>JASCQY010000477.1:5150145-5161357 GCA_030264315.1 Sardinella tawilis
TGTCGATTTACTGGTTGCATAATGTTTAAATGTTATTTGTTGCAAAATATTTCGTATGTATGTATGTATGTATGTATGTATGTATGTATGTATTTATGTATGTGTGTGTACTCTCTATGTATTTATTATTTTTACGTTGTGTGTAGGTGAAGAAATTACTAATCAAATCCTTATGTATTTATTCATCTGCAGATACCTGTGGCGTGAGGCTCACCGTACTCGGGTGCAACCTTACGCTGGCCCTGTTGAGCATACACAAGTGCAGGCTGTTGACGCAGTCCGACAGGCTTTGCAGAAGCTCTTTTGCATCACTTTCATGTCAACTGACAGGGTCTCCCCATCTCTTTCCCCTGCCAGGGAGAAGGAGAGGGAGAATCTGTTCTTGTCAAGCTCTGCTGCCCCCAAACAGAACACTGACAGTCTGTGTCCAAATGTGGTCCCTGCAGAATGCTTGCTGGAGTCAGGAGATGTGCTGTATGTGGTCCTGCCTTACACTCAATATTCCCTTCATGACATTGTATCATACAGCCCAGCCAAGCTCTCCAACAGCCATGCTAAAGTGCTGTTCATTCTGTACCAGGTGCTCATTGCTATGCGGGCTTGCCAGGCCGCGGGGCTATCATGTGGTGAGCTATCTATGATGGACATAGCTGTGGATGAGCAGCTTTACAGTCGCCTAAGAATGTCACTGGCACACTATGAAGAGCTGGGCGAACACAGAGATGCTGCTGAATACATTGCCGGTAAACAAGTGCCAAGAAGTATTGCGGTGAAGGACAATGCAGTCATTAACAGTGGTGAACATCTATGCAGGGATTGTTTTCATGAGCTTAAATCTATGGTCTTAGACTGGGTCCATGGTCGTGTCAGCAATTTCCGCTATTTGATGGAATTAAATAGATTGGCTGGAAGAAGGCAAGGGGACCCAAACTATCACCCAGTTTTGCCATGGGTCGTTGATTTCACTGTGCCATATGGAAAATTCCGTGACTTGCGGAGATCTAAATTCCGTCTCAACAAAGGTGACAAACAGCTGGATTTCACTTATGAAATGACCAAAGAAGCCCTTGCAGCAGCAGCAGCTAATGGAGGAAGTGGAGGCCATTTCTCTGGAGATCTTGGCGTGTCAGTGGGAGCTGTTGGCACAGGGCCTTCCGACCACCTTCATGTGCCCCATCACATCTCTGATGTGTTGTCAGATATCACCTATTATGTCTACAAGGCCAGGCAGACTCCCAAATCTGTGCTGTGCAGCCACGTACGATCCCAATGGGAACCCAATGAATACCCAGCCAGCATGGAGCGAATCCACAGCTGGACCCCGGACGAGTGCATCCCAGAGTTCTTCACAGACCCTTCCATATTTCGCTCCATCCACCCAGACATGCCGGACCTAGAGGTGCCTCCCTGGTGTAATTCTTGCGAGGAATTTGTGGAGGTTCACAGACGCCTCTTGGAGAGCCACGAGGTATCTCAGCAGCTACACCACTGGATTGACCTCACGTTTGGCTACAAACTGTCTGGAAAAGAAGCGGTCAAAGCCAAGAACGTGTGCCTGCACCTGGTGGATAACCACACTAACCTGTCCTGCTATGGTGTGGTGCAGCTGTTTGACCAGCCCCATCCTCCGCGCCTTGCTCCTTATCAGTATTCCCCACCAGAGCCTCCTTATCTTGGGCCTGCGACTGTTCCTTCATGGCAAGTGCCATCTGTAACATCAGTGACAGACGTCGTGGATGGACTGGTGCCAGAGGCTACTGGTTGTGAGTCCAGCGGCTGGACAGTTGTTGACCGGGATGATGACCTTGAACAGGGAATGGAAGCCTTGGACTCTTTAGGGGCACCCTCAGGCACTCCTTCGTCAACAACATCTTCTGTTCCCGTTCCTTTAGTCAACCCTGCTGTTGGAAAGGCAAGTCTGGAGCATTCAACACTGGCAGTGTCTCCATCACCAGGTTCTCTGCCAACCGAGGGTTCAGGAAGCATCTCCAATGCTTTGGGTTCTGGCATTCGAAGCGCTATGAGAGGAAGCACTAACAAGAAGCATGGTGAGAGTGGTCATGGTGGCCAAAATCCAGAGGATTTTAAAATAACCTTACCAGAGGGATTCAGCCCACTGCAGCCGTTAGAGGAGTTGGAGAAGCTGAATAATTTCCTGGTGAAGGGTCTGCATGCACAGGTTTCAGACTCCGTCGAGTCTGGCAGACAGAAGGCACAAATGCAGGCAGCACCAGTGTCACTTGCAGATCTCTTTCAGAGGGACATGCAAGCCTTGGGGGTGATCATCGCAGAGATTTTCTGTTCATGCAAATTGCGAGGGGTAAAATCAGGCTCTCCTTTGAGACAGCGTTTTCAGGCTATCATGAAACTGTGCTCCGCCAGCTTAAGGGATGTCCCCTTACCGCTGCATCATGCCTTGGAGAATCTCCTATATATCCACAGGCAGTCTAAATCACATAATGAACACTCCTCTTCATACCCAATACTGTTCAAATATGATTCTGTTTACGAGGGCCTTCCGCCACCAAACCCCTGGCAGCTGCTCAGCCCTGCTCTCTCCCCGTTGCCTTTTCCAATGTATTTCCCCTCCCTGCACAAGTTTATATTCTCCTATCATTCTAGGATGGAATCTCCCAGTAGTGCCCAAGGTCGCGACATTGTGTTCCATTTATGGCAGCAGCTTGAGACACTGCTGCAAGGCAACATCACTGCAGAGGGGCTGGAGATTCTTCTGCCTTTCGTGCTCACATTAATGATGGAAGAGTCCACCGCAGTGTATGCTGCTTGGTACCTCTTCGAGCCAGTTGCTAAGGTCTTGGGCCCACGCAATGCTACTAAGTACCTCCTGAAGCCACTGATTAGCGTGTATGAGAATCCGAGGTGTTTGCGCGGCCGTTTCTACCTCTACACCGATTGCTTTGTGCTGCAGCTGATCGTGCGACTTGGATTGCAGGCCTTCCTGAGCAGCCTTCTTTCCCATGTCCTGCAGGTCATCACAGGTTTTGAGGGCTGTAGCAGAAACTCTGGTTCCACCTGGGGAGGTGTTAAAGCTCTGAGAGGCGTCCCTGGTTTGGGAGAAGATGAGGAAGAGTATTACGAGTGTGACAATGGCACAACATCTGCAGTCAGTGCAACTGGAAAGCCAGGAGGTGGTAGTGGGACTGTCAGTGGAGGAGTAGGTGACCCAGGACTGGTGGACTTCTCCTCAGGAATAAGCCTAACCGACCAGGTCTTCCTAAATGAAGGCGAGGACTTCCAGAATGGTTTCTATGTCAACACTGGAACTGCTGGGGCCCCAGGGGAAGCTGGTCTTGTCGGGAAGCAGCAGAACAATCAGAATTCTGCTAGTAAAGACACAGACCAGGAATCCCTCAGTGTGGGGAAACTAAGTGACAAGAGCAGTGCCAGTGAAGTTTCCATTGGAGATGGAGACTCAGCAAGGGACAGGGCTAGCTTGAAATCTGCTGACAGCAACCAAGACCTTAAGCAGGCTAGTGATGGGGAGGACGGTGGTGAGCTAGATGATGATGACACTGTTGATGGCAAAGAAAGCACAGTGCAGAGAATTCCCAGCCTGGAGCTAACTGTTTCTGGCTGTCTGGAAGAGTCGGGGGGCACCGTGGCGACACTGGAAGGAGAGTTCCTGAATGGCATGGAGCAAGGGGAGGCGGAAAAAAATATGGTGGCAGAAGAGGAGGAGCCAGACACTTCAGAGGACTCCACGGAGAAGGAGCACAAGATCCTACTTGGTCAGTTCCTGATATTAAGGGGATAAAACTCATTCCACTACATTCTCTTAAAATTGCACACTCTACTGAATGTAATATGTGTGATTTTCATAACATATGATATGTGCAATTAAAATGTACATAATACAATATTTTTTTGGTGTATTTTGTGTTTTACAGATACTGTATGCAAGTCAGTCAGATGGCTTTCTGCCAAGCTTGGCCCCACTGTAACCTCCAGATATGTGGCCAGAAATCTCCTGCGGTTGCTCACAACATGTTATGTTGGTAAGCTGCTACATGAGTTTCCACTCCAGACTATCTCTTGGGCTTGAAAGATTTGATCTCATTTGCCCTCTTTTGCCCATAGGACCTGAGAATCACCAGTTTGTACTGCCTGTGCCAGAGGAAAGCAGCCTTGAGAGTGTTGGCAGTGTGTATGAAAAGAAGCCAGTGGTTGGAGACCAAACAGCTGGCCCTGTTCTAGAATGTCTCATCTATGTCGCCCACCTGTATGGAGAACCTGTTCTGACATACCAGTACTTGCCCTACATTGGTTACTTGGTAAGAATTAATCACATTTCTTCGGATACCTTAATGTATTTTGTGTAAATGTATTTAATTTACAAAAATGAGTGTTTTTTAATGTAATGAAAATGTAAATGTATTTATTTTGCTAAATTCTCATGAGCTAATTTACCAAATGCAAAAGTAATTTATTTCTCATATTTGGTGCTAAGATTGGTGATAAATGTTTATGGTTTTGTTATAATCTGAATGTATCTACTTCTTTCTCTGTATCCTTTCAGGTGTCTCCACCCTCCTCCTGTCGTCTCAACACACGGAAAGAAGCAAACCTGTTGGGGGCAGTGGTGCTAACCCAGAAGATCATTGTGTTTCTCTCAGACACCACATTGATGGACATGCTGATGAAGATCAACCAGGAGGTCCTCTTGCCACTACTGGACCTTTTGACTTCTCCTCAGATGGGGTAGAGCTTCACAGAACACCATCAACGTCAATGTCCGAACCACAAAGTGCTTTCCATTAGTACAGCTATCAGTGTGTTCATTAGTGTGATGTTGCGATTTTGTCTCTGTGTGCATTAGTTTTCCCAGTGGGGTGCAGACACGCTCTGCGCTGTGTCTGAAGACCATCAGCCTCATGGCATTGATCTGTCTGCGCATCGGCAGAGAGATGGTACAGCAGCACATGGCAGACACACTCCGCAGATTCTTCGAAGTCTTTTCCCTGCTGCAGTGTCTGCAGTCACAGGTAAATCAGTCAGCAGCATTGTGAAAAGAAGTGGTTTGATGGTTAACAGTTGTTAACTGCAAGTTACTTCAAGGGTTCAAAGTTATAATGTTACACTTTACACTCTTGATGATTTGTGAATGATTTATCTGACTCACAACCTATGCATTACAAGAAGCACGTGTTTAGATTTTTCATTTTCATTTTCAGATGGAGTCTGCCCCGCGAAGGGAGGTGGGGGAGTGCATATATTTGGATGCTCATAATCAGCATGGTGATGAGGTCACCTGTGAGCTGAAGGTCCTGGAGGAGCTGCATGCCGTGTTCAATCCTGAGATGGCTTATGCATCCTACATCCCTTTCTACTGTCTTATTGGTAAGCTTATCCTCTCAGAAATCACCAATGACCATGGATACCTGCTAATGCTTTTGTTTCATTTTTGTACGTAACTTCCTCTTGCATCAACAGGTGACCCGGGAATTTGCAAACTGGTACCCAACCATGAACTGGTTTGGCGTCTCGGGCAGTCTTACCATGACAAAATTAGCCCAGGTAGCCCAGACCCCAACACGACTACAGGCCACAGACTTGAACATCCCTCCACTTCTATGGGACTGTCCCCGGGCTCAGGGCGTCGTGTTGGTCGTAGTCCTTTCCCTGCTCCTTCCTCCACCTCCACCCCACTAGGAGGAGACAGCCTCCCAGAGTCAGGCACCTTTGGTAGCCATCTTGTGGGTAACCGGATCCAGGTCTCCAGGGACTCTGAAACAGGAGTGAGTCCAAACTTGTCCGGCATGGACAGCTGGAGCCGTGCACACCCTGCTCTCGTTCCTCCGGCCACTTCTTCCTCGTTCGGCTCGTCCTCCACTGTCCCATCTTTCTCCGTCTCCTCCTCTTGGGTTCTGGGCTCCACGGCAGAGGACAGCGCCCTCAAGCAAAACCTGCCCCTGAGCACACGAGCCCTCCAGGGCAACTGGCTTGCCTACTGGCAGTATGAGATTGGTCTCAACCAGCAGGACCACTTCCACTTCCACCAGATCCGACTGCAGAGCTTCCTGGGGCACACAAGCACGGCCAAGTGTCTGGCACCGCTGGCGGGCGAGGACTACTTCCTGTCAGGCAGCAAGGACAAAACGGTGAAGCTTTGGCCTTTGTATAACTATGGTGACGGCACACGTGAGATGGAACCCAGGCTTACCTATGTGGAACACAGGAAGTCAGTGTTCTACGTTGGCCAGTTGGAGGCTCTGCAGGAGGTTGTGAGCTGCGATGGAACTGTGCACTTGTGGGACCAATTCACAGGTGAGCCGCACCTGTGAAATGCATGAAATTTATAACGCCTCTTTAGCTAAATGAGTACCATACGTGTAAATGTAACAACATGAATTGGAATGAATCATACATAGGTGTGCCAGAGTTTTTTTTTTTTTTTGGTTATTATTTATTTTATTTATTTATTTATTTTATTTATTTATTCAGTTATTTATTTATTAATTTTACAGACAGAAATCATTTCTTGTTGATTTTTTTTTTCCTGAAAATGAACGGCTTTATGATAAGCATTTATAAATCTGTTTGAATGTGTGTGCATTTTAGTCAGTATGCTTTCATTGGGTGCTAGTGCTGCAGAGAGTGATGTATTTGTGAGGCAGTAGAATTCTTTTGCCTGCTCACACTTCTGCTGTTTTGACACTAGGCAAGCAGATTCGCTCCTATGAGGCTTTGGATGGAAAGAACCCCATCACAGCCGTGACCGCCATGCCCGCGCCGCATTGCAGTGTGGTGTTCGGCAGCGCCGATTCAGTCCTCCGTTTCATCGACCCTCGCAAACCAGGTCTCCAGGTACTGCCTCTCTCCACCACCTCTCAAAAGTCACGTCCTCTCATTCTCTAGTCAGTCTCGTAGAGAGAGACGGGATTCCCTATCTACCCCTCCCGAGCTCTTTACAAATGTGAAACGCATCCTTCAAGGTTACTCCTTCCATACGATCAAGTGTCTGAATTATTTATATGCCGAGTAATTGCATTGCTTGGCTAGAGTGTTTCCCGTTAATGTGATTCTCGATGTCTTCTCTTCCTGTCAGCACGAGTTTCGGCTGGCCTACAACAACATGAGCGCTGGGCTGATCCGTAGCTTGGCTGTGAGTCCCGGGGGACGCACCGTGGCGGCAGGCTTCTCCTCTGGCTTCATAGTACTGCTGGATGCACGTACAGGGCTGGTGCTGCGAGGATGGCCGGCCCATGAGGGAGATATCCTGCAAATGAAGGTAAGAGTGTGGGTGCATTAGTGTGTGTTTGCATGCATCCTTGTGTGCGTGTATGGAAATTAGGATGTGCTTGAGTATGTTTGTTTGTGTGTGTGTGTGTGTGTGTGTGTGTGTGTGACTGTATTGTAAATATATCCTGTATTGTATTTTTCTGTATTTTAAATGGTATTGTTCTATATTGTAAATTTACTCTGTATTTGTGTGTTTAGCGCGCATGCGAATTTTCTGTGTTTAGCTAGTGTGTGGGGCTGTTTTTCCTTGTGTGTGTGTCTGTCTGTGTGTGTGTTTGGGGGGGGGGGGGCTCTCTTTATGTTGGTGTATGTAAATAAGCATTATTATGTATTCCCTATTGTTGGGTAGGGCTGGGTGTAGCATATCTTTGGGTAATGCATTTTAGCCATCCTAATTAGATGAGGGATTATGTGAATGAGTCATTTGGATTCAAGAAGTTGCTTTATTAATAACCTGCTAGCCACTAGAGTAATCATTTGTATGTTGCATATTCATTTATGTGCTTAAAGTAGCAAACACCAGCTTTGGAGTTACCTCAGGTCTATGCTTCATATGCTTTGGGCAGCTGGTTTCATAATGAGTCAATCATTTTTCAAGACATGTCATGCTATAAGACAACTGTCAGACCAGAAAGAGTGTTGTGTTGTAGTATTCTGCAAGTAATGTCTGCTTTTTAAAAGCAATGTACACAACATGACATATTTAACAATATCGAACCACCAAGGAAGAGGTGACTCAATTTGGCCACTTGGTCTTAAGCAGCTTTATTGTCATGTGTTTATATCTTTTTTTTCCCCAAACAACTAATTTGTGCATATCATTTGTGAATCAGTCTCTAAAATAGATTGTCCTGGCAAAACCAGTATCACTCATTGTATGTTCTTGATCATTTGTTCGTTATACAGTACGTACAAACTTGTGTACAAATGAGTAATGCTCGGTGGTGCTGGTAAATGTCGTAGAATAGACAACGTAATTCATTACGTTAAAACTTTAAAAATTAAACATCTCTCATCTGTAGTCACATACTCATCGATCACCCAGGAAAATGAGTTATGTAACAGACATTCCTCGCTCTGATCTTGCTAACCTCAGCCTATTCCATCGAGGTCTGCTTCAGAAGATAGAGATGTTAAAAGACCCTGTGTGGAAAAGTTTTTGTTACATGCTGAGTGCCAGGTGATATTTTGAACCCTTTTGTTAGTTATTTAACTGTTTAGAGAAAAATCTCTCATGGTTGGAGAGAAAGTTGTACCCGTGTGGGTTTGTTCTGAAGCAGTCAACATAGACCAGTAGCTAAACAAACTTTATTTAACCCAAATCCACAGGTCAAGGATTTTGTCTCTGAGGCCCAGGTTCAGGCAAATATGGACATGGATTAGTCATTAGAAAGGCTTCAGTGCAAGTCTGTGTTCTTACATTTGATTCAGACTAGTCTGTTCTTTTATAATTAATGAACTCCGTGAAATTGGTGAATTAATGGGCAAGATATGGATATAGTTTAAATGTGACAGAATTCCGTTCCTAATACAAATCTGAAAAAATAAACTCACACATATCACTACACATATACAGTACAAGCTCATGTATAGCCTATATGTACAGGGCCATTTGGCACACACACACATGGCTATGTTTTATATATCTAGACATGCATATGCCATGCTCAGGGGTATAACATCAGTGATGTTTGTAATCTTGTGTCTGTGCCTGTGTATGTTGTCAGGCGGCAGAGGGGAACCTGGTCATCAGCTCCTCCTCTGACCACACCTTGACCGTGTGGAAGGATCTGGAGCAGAAGCCTTTGCACCAGTACCGTTCTCCCTCGGACCCTGTCCACACCTTTGACCTGTATGCCTCCCAGATTGTCACCGGCACCGTGGCTAACAAGATCGGCATCTACTCTATGATGGACATCTCCGCCAGCCCTGCTAGCTTGACCAAGCTCAGCTCAGAGAACTTCCGCGGGACCCTCACCAGCCTGGCAGTGCTCCCCACAAAGAGGCTGCTCCTGTTGGGCTCAGAGAACGGGGCCATCCGGCTACTGGCCTGAGAGTCTTAGCCTTGTGGTTCAAGAGTTTTCTTTTCTCCAAAGCCTGTCTCCTGTGTCAGCTGTAGCCCCAACTCAGTTAAGAATGAGACTCCGTCTCTGGATGAGACCAGAGGAAAACCCTCAACTGTTTTTCTTTATGTATTTTGTTTGGCTAAACTGTGGAGGGCCACGTAATTCCTTCAGCCTTTCAAGCCTCACACAACAAGGACCTCACTTAGAATCCTTAAAGCACTGTTGGTGACCAAAATAGCATTTGTAAGAGAAAACCCACAATCAAGGACAACTTCATTAGCAAGATATGTAATGAAAGTCAAACTGTTTTATGATTTTTAAAGAAAAAAAAATGAGTTTATCTTTAGAAATTATGACTAGTTACTGAGGTATATGAAATTCCTATCACTGACTGGGTTGAATATTCTTCATCGGAATGGATCGCAAGAACTGCTCAGGAAAGAAGAGCCAAGTCCTAAGTGGTGATGTAGTGTTTACACTCTCCAATCAGATGTCTGACAACACCAAAAAAAAAAAAAAAAGCATCAGAGGAATAGAAATCAAACAAACACAAAGAAAGACACTGTGAGATTCATGGACTTCCCATCCTGTCTCCTGAAAATGTCATAAAGGCACCAGATGCACTCAACAGCTATGCAGTATTCATATGTAAAATATTTTTATTCTTCCATCTGACAGATACGCAATGTTTTTGTTTGTTTGTTTTATTTCATCTTTAAATCCCCATGCAATTCGGTAGCGTTTTCCAAGGGCAGTGTGCATTGAAAGGGGTGTCCTTCAGATGCTGGCTGGGCACACTTTTCTTTTCAGTCACTTTAAGAGACTCAGAGAATCAGTGCCAAGGCCACATGCACAGCAGTAGTTGACTGTCCACACCACGAGTGGTCCAACTTCACAGTTGCAACATGCTGCTACGTTGATGCTATGTGCTAAAACTGAAATACTGGGGTATAAATCTGCACTTATTGATAAGGTTAGATGGTTGATTTTTTTTTTTTTTTAAATATGATGTATAACTTCATCAATACAGATTTACTGATTTGCATAGACAAAATTTCAAGCTCTAACTCCTTGCTTAACTAGATACTAAAACCCATGTTTTTATATTCTGCCAGTTGATAAGTACTACATCAGTAGTAACTGATGTAATTAAATGTACTAATGTAGTAAACTTTGTTTACATGTTTTGTAGGTCCCCCAAAAATTGCATCATGTTGGAAATATGCAGTTTTTATCAATCCCCTGACTTGGTCAAAACAGTTGCATTAACAGTTTGTCTTCTGATGCTAGACAAAAATATGTTGACATGTAACTTCAGACACAAATAACTGTCCCCCCAGACTCTCTTCTCTCTATACCCTAATGTGACAGAGGGGCTGTTTGTATCCGCAACAGAACTGTTACTGTGATGCTAACATAGATCTTGTGATAAATCTGTGTAGAATCAAGCCTAACAATTCATTGGAAAGCGTGCACTGAAACAGACACATGCTTACAAACAATTATATGTGTATGTTAATTACATAAATTGAATTGAAAATGCACCCTTTCTAATAGACTTGAGAGTATATTTTGAATTTTTAATGTTGCCCTTCCCCTCTTTGTATATGGCAAGAAAAATATTTAGTGGTGAAACTGTTGCTTACTCACCGATAGAAGAACAATTTGTAATTCACATACTGTATTAGTCATTTTCCACATCAAACATATCTGAACCTCTACGATCACACATTTCAGCCTTAAAGCCCAGATGTATGTAACTATGTAGAAGTCATTGTTCATTCAAGCTTTGAAATCTTGAAGGGATATGCCACCTTATTTTGGGAAATTGCTTATCTGTAGTCAACCCCTAGTTGAACATGAAAACACAGCATTTTTTCTCTATG
>JASCQY010000477.1:5161457-5180695 GCA_030264315.1 Sardinella tawilis
TAATGTCAATCTAAGTACTGAACACACTGAGAAGAAAATGATATGCGTTTTCTTGAATAATACTTGGGCATAATACAGATACATAAATATAAAAAAAGGTGGCATGTTCCTTTAACCTGATTTTTTTATATGCCAATATCAAAAGTACATAAACTGAAATGATTAATAATTGAATCAGAAGAAAATGTTGGTTTTACATGTCAATTTGTCCTTTTTGAGCACACAAAGATCAAGACAAGCAAATGCTTATTTTATTTATTAACAGGTTTAATAAAGTATTATCTCTACAATGATGAGCAAGCATTTTCATTTGTCAAGATTCGCCTAGCAAAACACATTTAAAATTCTCAATAGTGTTACCACATCGTTGATAAATAATGTTGAATTTGTGTTGGTTCATTTCCCCTTGAGCTAGTATTGGAGTGGAATGGTAAATTGAAAGTTATTATGGGGTTTACTGATCAGATGCTTCTACGGGATTAAAGTCTCATGTCTCAAAAAAAAGCGTGACTGTTTAAGACACAATAAAGGGGTTATCCACATAAAACATTAAAATTCCTTGTACATTCAGACTGAATTAATTCAATCTTTTTTTCTTTTTTTTTCTTTAGATCTCCAAAGTTTGACTACCTCGTGACTTGAGCCTAGAAATAATTTCCTTTGTCAGAGTTTAGACTGGCGATAATTGCCTTGGTTGCTGATACCTGCAGCTGTGATCTATTTGGTAATATTGCAGCTCATTTCATTCCAATTGTCTGTACAACCTGCCTGCTCTTTGAGGGCAGCTGCAATGAATGATGGTGTGTGTACTGTTTCACAAGAATGCAGCTCATATCCTGGAACTGAGCTCGCATCATTTCCTGTTTGTTTTTTTGTTTGTCTCCATATAAAGTCTGCACAGTTCATGTTTTCAGATTTCTCAGGCTTGATGTTTGACCCTTGGGACTGCCTCAATATTTACATCTACAAGTAGTAGTGACTTAAACGAGGCAGATCAATCATAGTTGTAGATTAACTACTTAAAGGGAACTTGGCAAACAACTGCTTAGCGTTTCCCATTGTCCATTTTGTCTGTCTCTCCATTTAGGAGTGGATCAACAGAGTTTCCATCCTTAAATAATCACGGTAAGATGCCAAATGTTTTTACAAACAAAGTAATTTGTCATATCTAGCATCTGATCTTATAGTGACACTTTGCTCTTTGTAATTTTACCAAAGAAATGCACATACCAAAGAAAAATATTTGATGTTAAGGAATGGTCCTAAAATCGTTCTCTTTTCAATTAAATTTTAAGTGTTATATGCCTGTGAGAACAATTGTATACGTATGTGCATCTGCCAAAATTGAGCAGTTACTAATGGCAAATAACTTTTAAGCTTAAATCCAAATTGTTTGGCTCCTGAGGTAACAGAAAATATGTATTGTTTATATAAACATTAATGTTGATAACAACGGAGTGAGTGTATTTTGGAGTTGTGCTGTGACTGAGGATGTTGATCTGAGAAAGATCGAAATCTCAAATGCTTTGTTTCATATACTCAGGAACTCCATTCATATTCATTAGGATTTCTGTGGAGATTGTGTTTGCTGTGCTGTCTTGGTCTGTCTAAATTATTCACACCGTTTCTGGCGAACACCAACACTCCTGAAATGAGAAGTACTTTTTACAGTTGCGCAGAGAATGAA
This sequence comes from Sardinella tawilis, assembly GCA_030264315.1. Taxonomy (NCBI): domain Eukaryota; kingdom Metazoa; phylum Chordata; class Actinopteri; order Clupeiformes; family Clupeidae; genus Sardinella; species Sardinella tawilis. The sequence goes on from JASCQY010000477.1 coordinate 5,163,145, forward strand.
ATATTGTTCATTTGTCAAATGGCATTTGAGCAACCACAAAAAGACCTTTAGCCTCCAAACTTGTATTGATCTTGTTACTAGAATCACTGTACCTTGAGGGGACCGCTATTACTCTTTCCACTTGTGTAGTTTGTGTTTTTATGGTTTTGTGGCTGTTCTGTTGCTAACAAATAATTTGGAAAGGGTACATACATCCTTTACACTGTTCTAAGACCAATAGCAACATTATGGGCCCTTCTACTTGGAGGCAGAGGAAAAACAGACCAGTCACACTAATATACCTACAGTATAAAAGTAAGTTAGGCAGAAGCAGTTTTAATATCATATCACCAATGACATTAAAAAGTACTGGTGGGAAAATAATTTGTGGAAATGTTTATACAAATAAGTAAACAGTTTAGAGTGGATATTGGGTAGTCACTGTTGGCTATCGAAACTGTTCAAAGTCCAGGAGGCCTTTTTTTGTTTGTTCATCTCTACCTTTCTAATTTTGGGTTGGAAAAAAATCCTTTTTCTTTGACAGTCTGGCTGCTAGGACATGGATTACAGACTATTTGCACTCCTACTGCTTTGCCACCTCCGATCCGGATGGACAGTAAGGCCTTGAAATTCACTGTTAAAAACAACACATGATTTGGGTTTAGGGGCATACTGTACAACTGCTGACATTTCTGCTGTTATTAACGTCCTGTCTTCTCAACCCATCACAGGATGAAGAGGTGATTCAGGATGAAAAGATCCCCTTAGTACCGCTCATTCCACTGATGCCCAGTAAGCCAATAGAGGTCCGCACCACCATTGATTAACACATCAAGTAGAGTTCCAGTGGCAGCCATTGCAGTGTCTAAATGGCATGCTCTGTTGCAGGATGTAGGAACGCCACCAACTGAAGGACTGTCGCCATCCCCCGAGCCAACGACGGTGAGCACAGAGCCAAACACAGCTACACGAGAGGCAACATCTGAAGAGGAAGCAGATGGCCTCTGTGCAGAGCTCTCCAGTTCAGAGCTCAAGGAGGCCATCGGAAGCGGAGTCATGAAACTGGGTCTGAAGCTTATGGAGAAGCTGCAGACAGGGCCAGAGCAGCCCAACGTGATCATCTCGCCTCTCAGCCTCTCCCTGGCCCTCGCCCAGCTGGCCTTGGGTAAGGTGGAGTGCCAGTAGGCCTCAGTACTTCATGTTATTTTGTGAGGCTTACGACATGGCAGGACGATACTGAATGCACGCCCTGTTCAGTGCATTGATCTGATGCGAAGCAAAACAAAACTTTTGTCTCCCTTGTTTCCAAAAATATCCTAAAAACCTTTCACTGGTTTCAACTCCTCACCTTCAGTGAAACGGTGATGAGAACACTGCAAGTGTAAAGTTGGGTGTGTACTGTATAACAGTCCCATTATCGTCCTTTGCATGAGTTTTGAGGAAACGCCTGAAAGATTGTCTCTGCACCTTTTCAGGAGCTGTAAATGAAACCGAGCAGTTGCTGTTGGAACATTTACATGCAGACACTCTGCCCTGTTACCACAAGGGGCTACGCAGTGTCCTATACCATCTCCAGAAGAGCAATATTCAGATTGCCACTCGCATGTACACTCAAGAAAGTAAGTGCATGCGGTCATTGATCAAAGTGAGGCCTTAAAATATGAATCCTAAAACACAAATAAATCATCAAATTAGTTTTAAGTTATCATCCTCTACCTTGAGACACTGGAAGTTCTGATAAGAGTTGATGTTTGAAAATGTTATATTTTAAAAAAACTAAATGCTCTGTAAAAAAAAATGATTTGCACTCTTTTTTTTTTTTTTAAAGGATTTGAGCCCAAAAAGGACTTTGTCCAATTGTCCCAGGAAATGTATGGCTCTGAGCCAGAAGTGTTGACCGGGATAAAGGAAGTTAATGAGTGGGTAGAGAAAGCGACCAATGGTCAGGTGACAGACTTCTTGGCCAGCCTTCCCCCTAATCTGGTTCTTATGCTCATTAACGCTGTGCATTACAAAGGTAAGTGAAATATAGCACATCTATGCTCGGTTCTCAGCTGCCCAAGTCTGTTCAATTATTAAGAGGGTTTGAACGTGTGATGTTCTTGCATGACTCATTTTTGGACCTTTTGAGGGATGACTCAACACCGATTAGTGGGTTTCAAGAAATCTCCATTTATCTCTCCCAGGAAAATGGAAGACATGTTTTGATCCCAGACATACATCCAGTGATCTCTTCTACATCGACAACAAGCATATTGTGAATGTAGAAATGATGGTTGAACCCAAATACCCCCTGAGACTTCTCATTCATAATGAGCTTGATGCTCAGGTAAATTGTCCTTCAATTTGATTTTCTTTTTCAGTGAATAATAAGAATTTAGATTATTTATAGTGGTAGTATTTGAATGTGCTTTTTTTCATTTACACAATGTCCAACCATTATCCAACTTAACCTTTAAGTTCTGAATCCTCAAAGCCTTAACTTCCATGATTGAACCAATTATGAAGTTGATTCATACCAACTGAGCCTTTGAAGGCTCTGGACTTGGGGTGGACATTGGAATTAAGAAGTTTTCATTTGCATACTCATCTCTCTCTTTTTTCACCTACAGGTTGCTCGTCTCCCATTTAGAGACCAAATGAGCCTGCTTATAGTGTTGCCAATGTCAGGACGGGTGAACATGACCGATATTGCAGCAAAACTGAATACTTCAGACCTCTATGCCCGTTTTCCAAAGGAGAGGAGCATGCTGGTCCGGCTGCCTAAATTTAAACTGGAGTACAATCAAGAGCTAGAGGAAGCCTTGACCAGCATCGGTAAGAGGAAAAAAAAAAATGCTGCATGAACCAATTCAGTAATGCATAGCAAAATGTTACCACAAGATGCCTCCTAACGATCACAACATCCACAATTTGTGCATTTACATTACATAGCCTATTTACATGCATCCCAATCCCATTTATATCCTTGCTTAGCCTAGCCTCATACTCAGCCTTTGCTACTGAAAATGCATGGCGGTGACGAGTGGCAATGACAAATGATCAGTTCCATCATCAACTCTATGGCCAAAACAATTGCACACCTAGTTTTGCACACTAGTTGCTGGACTGCCTGGAAAATGATGGGACACTTGCATGGTCTCGTCAGTGTCAATGTTTTGTCAATGCAAATTGTCAACAGGTCAAAATTCAAATAAGGGAAGGAATACATAAATTCAGATAATCTTTTTATTCTTACAAAATGTTGCTTTGCCCTATTCACAGTGCGTGTCCATGTGATTTTTTTTTTTTATTCTTTTTACCTCAATATTCCCCACACAGGTTTGGGATCGCTGTTTACAAGTCCAAATCTGGCTGGCATCGCCGACAGTCCCCTGGTAGTATCCAGTGTCCAGCACAAAACCAGCATGGAGATCACAGAGGAGGGAGCTGAGGCTGCAGCAGCAACTAGCATCTCTATCTCGCGTTCTAACCCCTCCTTTAGTGTCAATCAACCATTTTTCTTCGCCCTCATGGATGACCTGACATTGACACCCGTCTTCTTTGGAGTTGTCACCAACCCCAATCCTGAGGCTTCCTTCATGGTTACATCACCAGCACAACCAGATAAAATGGGTTTTCCTGTCATAAAGGAAAAGGATTCTTTTGATCACCCTCCTAAGTAAGAGGACCACCAAATCAAGGTTAAATGGATTTTTGACTGCCCCCCTGATCAACAAGGATGGACAAGCCATGGCTACTTACAAATCCTTCCCAATTCCTCCTTCCTGAAAAAGATGCTCAGAATTGATGCTCAGAGTTTTGTCTGCAAAATAGTAATTTAATATTGTTTTATGTTTGACAAACAAGAAAGCCCTTCTTGACATGGGACATTTTAGGTTTAAATGTTTTAAACCCACTAGGCCTACAGGATATCCACCATAATTATCCACTAGGCCTACTAGCCACTGTTTATTTTTGTCTCTTTTGTGGTTGTTGCAGCCTGTATTAATTGAATTACAATTGAACAGTTGAAAACGCTGAAGTAATAAACATTTATTTGACATTATAACATCAACTGTGTCTGATCTCAAACATGTCCGTGTACATTTAAAAGTTGTTGGCCTCTATGTGCATACACATATTGTCTGCCTTCTTCCCTTGGATCTTCAACTCAATGTCTCAGTTGCAGTAGCCTACATTCAATTAGTCCAGGGGTGGGCAAACGTTTCTATTTGTGGGCCACATATTGAAAAATCTAAGCTAGCAAGGTCCAATGCTAAACGAAGAGCAGACGTTTTTAACCAGTTTCTAGTGAAAGAGCGACTGCGTTTTAGATTTTAAAACCTGTCTGTCTAATGCTACACTACCAGAGAAAGGGGCCGCATTTGGCCCCTGAGCCTTGGCACTTAGTGACCATATCATGAGCGTATAATGAATAGGCCTATGCAAAACCACCATAACACCCTAAAAAGCTCGTTCTATTTTTTCTTGACAGGGTTGTTTACTTCGGTGTTTTTTAAGTGAGTGTCCTCTAGATGCCCATTCCACTTTCTTTCAACCGACAATAATTATCCAAAACGCAACAACAGGCCCTAATTTCGCAAATAATCCTATGGCTAGAGCAGAATCATCAAAGAATGAGACGCACCGTGTTTTGTTTCCAGAGGCACACAAAATGTGGCTAAGAAGTTAGGATTGGTTGTGTGCAATTTAGGTATTTTGATGCTCATGAAAGGCAACAGTAGGCATTGACTTCTTTGCAGAATTTAATATTTTGTCTGTTGCTGGGGAAACAAGTCGGCTAGTCTTTGCAGTAACATGTTAATTTGGCGCGAATTATGAAAGACCTGACACCGGATCTAAAATAGCATGTCAAATGACGTCAGGGAAGTTGTGGACAATCACAGTTGATTCGCGCGTTTGGAGAAAGTTGGCGCGCCGCGTAAGCTCAGCTTTGCACGTACATTGGCAAGACATTGCAGAGAAAGAAAGTGTCAGCGAATATTAAATCTGACAATTTTATCATTCACTGTTAATATTTACAGAAGCCATGGATGTTGTTCTAACAGAGGGGTCGATAGAGGTACGTAATTCATTGCAATATTTGTTGTCTTTCTCCACTGTTGAAAACCTGCTGAACGGAAAGTTGGTGCACAGCGCTAACATTTGCTAACCAGTTAAGCATGGCATGGATGCTAACTACGCAGAACAAACGTACAAGAGTAGTTGTTTTGGTTTGCACATTCTAAAGTACATGCTGACATGATGAAAATGGACGTAAACAATATTCTCTCTGTCCCTGACAGTTGTATCGAAGACACGTTGTGGTCACCGTTAGCTGCTAACGTTAGTGAACCTAGCTAGTAGAGTGGGCCAAAGATATTAGCAATGACGTAAATGGTAAGGTAGGTGCCACTGCCATGTATCACAGAAATCCGAAAGCACAGGTTGGTTAGTTGAAATATTGTTGTAGTTCGTATGATAAACTATCAGAAGACAGACGAGGGAATGTACTGAGATTGGAATAGCCAAATTGCTAGTTGGCCATCTGACGTTAACATTAGCTAAGTTTTGCAGCACTGTGAACGCTCATGTTGACGGCTGTTAACATGGCTGACACATATACAGTCAATGTGCTAACATTTAAAAACAGTGTGCTGAAATAAAATTTGCGACTGGAACAAGCAGATGATAATAGTTGAACGCGGTGCTGTTAACAGTTTCCTGCACGGTGCCCTTTCTTTGGAGAAGAATGTGTCACAAGGTGCTCTGCTTTTTCCCCTGAACAAAAGCAGGTTCTTTATTGGCCATTTATTGGACCTAATTTTTAGTTTAATTCATCTGATATGTCTGAAAATGCCAGAGGCACAACTATGAATATATGTTTTTGAGAAAGAAGCAATATTCTCAACACGTCACCAGGTGCTCTGCTTTTCTAGTTTGATGCAAAGTCCTCTTCTTTTTATCTTTAGGCTCTGACTAAAGGGCAAGATGTCAACAGCCCAGTATTGCAGTGTGTGGTAAGTAAGCTACATAGCAATTACATCTTCCAATATATTTTTTCAGAAAGGCATGCTACAACAACTGTGCATTATTATTCTGCTTTGACAATATTCTGCCTTCATATCTTTTTTTACCTGTCCAACAGAATATTCGTAAAATTGATGGAGGGAATGGACCAGCTCGTTTCCGACTGATGATGAGCGATGGACTGCACACTATGTCCTGTGAGTGGCTATGTCCTTGTTAACAATGGAACAAAGGAGTTGTTAATCCACTCTCAAAATAATCCAGAATAAGAGCCCTGACATATGTGTTGACACTTTGTAGCCTTGGATTGTCCTTTCACTGTATGTGACTGGTATGAATTGATGCACGTTAATGTTCACTCAGGTGATTACACTACACAAAACTCACCAAGTATCTGGGATTAAGGGGTGTAGTGCTTTATGTTACATCATCTGCCCTCGAAAGGGAGTGTAAATATAGTCGTGGTTTAGTAGCACTGGGATTGTGGGGTTTCCCACATGTTTGTTTTTATGCAGTGTTTTTATGCGCCCCTGGCTTGCCAGCAGGAGGCAGTGACTGAAGTTGAGCAAAGTTTGTGTGCCAAAACATCAAAGGGTAGAAAATATCCCAAGAACAATCAGTTTCATCCTCTTCATGCGGTCGAATTTAGCCAGAGGTTTGGATGACCTGTTAGCTCATGGAGAGCTAATGACAACTCGGTCACCTATTAAGTGCCAGCTTTGTTTGACTGTTGCTTGTCCCAAAAGAAACTTGGCTCAGTGCTCACTGGAATGGCTGGATGGAAGTGTGTTGTGCCTTTGCCTGTAATGTTTCGCAGTGGCTCGAGATGAAACCAGTGCATATCAGATGGAAAGCTCTGTTGTGACTGATTCTCTCTCTCTCTCTACGCTGCAGCCTTTATGCTCTCGACACAGCTGAACCCCCTGGCAGAACAGAACCAGTTGGCACCCAACTGTGTGTGCATGCTGAAGAAGAGTGTGACCAACGTGCTCAAAGATGGACGGTAATAGCTGTCAATAGACGTGTTGTTTGTATTGCTGGGTCAGTTTTTTTTTTTACTGGGCCGTATATGTTGATAAGGATACCGCCAGAATGCATCGGATTGCTTATATTGTCTTCTTTCGTGTGGTGTTTTTCTCCTTAAACTCTTCTGCAGACGTGTCGTAGTGGTGCTCGATGTGGACATCATCAAATCAGCAGAGGAGATGGGTGGTAAAATTGGTGAACCCACACCCTATGTTGAAGGTACGGAGACCACAGTTTTTAAAAACATGCAGTTTATTTTCGACTGTACAACCAATGACCATTTTGCCCTTCCCTGCTAAGGCACTAGAGGCTCATGACTCCTCTGTCCTTTCTTTGTCCTCTCAGTACTGAAAATAAAGTGTGTGTGTGTGTGTGTGTGTGTGTGTGTGCTCCTCCCCGCATATCCATCCTGTAGGTCAGGCAAAGGCCCCACAGTCTGCAGTGCCCAACCCCCCTGCCCGTCCCTTGCAGCCTCAAAATGGAAATGATGGTAACTGACAAACAAGTCTCTGCTTGATATTTCTCTATTGTGAGATGGGATTCGTTTTTTTTTCCCTGCACAAAAGCAGGTTCTTTACTGTCGATTTACCGGGCCTCATGAAGTTTTCAATTCATCTGATACGTTAAAAATGCCAAAGGCACAACTATTAATCTTGCTCAATATGGGTCAGTGTACATGCAGGCCACTGTTTGACCAGCAGGTGGCAGTGCACAGGCCTGTAGAATCAGAAAAAATAAGTCACCTCCTTTGGGTGCTTTGGTACATTACATTCTATGCAGCTATAGCTCACAGTTTGTATTGATTATAAGATCAACCAGTGAGATTGGGCTATCACACTTGCTTCGAAGCGGGGGGAAGGGGGAGCAATCCTGTTGAGTATTGTGATAATTTCAGGTTTTGTGTTGAATCACAGCAGATGTCTTGTATTGATCGTGCATCACTGAATTATTAGTACATTCTACATTGTATGTGTCCATTTAAAAAATTCATAGCCTACAAGGATAATAGGATCGATTGGAAAACCACTATTTGACATTTTTTTCAGGGGATTTGCCATCGTTGGCAGTGTTCTCTTCTTTGTCATAGCATTTCTCATCGACATGGCCAATTGGAAATTAGAAGAGATCCCAATGTGTTGGGATTACATATGTCTCCTATATTATGAAGCTTTTAATTCATGAAATTGTGGCTATAATGTGATTATTGGCTAATTTCCACTGCTGATAAATGGAAGGTATTTGCTGGCTTTGCTCTTCGCTGACATTTTTCTTTCATATTTTGTTTACATTAGAAACAAGGCAACCTTGTGTATTGGATGCAGCTATACTAAATTCATCCGGTGTTCTGTTGTCCCTTTGTCTTTGTTTGTCTTTCCGCAGGTATGAACAAGGGCCAAGCCAAACCAGCATATGCCAAGAAGCCCCTGGTTGCACCCAGCACACCTGGAGGCTCATCCAAAATTGCCCCCATCGCCAGCCTAAACCCATATCAGTCCAAGTGAGCTAATTTCTGGCATAAATAAGAAAAAGTGTGCTCAGATTTAAACAATACTAATTAGGCTACTGCAAATTAAAAAAACTGCTATGGAAGACTGTCATGTTAGACTGTCACCCATATCACACCATATAGGTATTTAAAATGTCTTAACATATGATATGATCCCTCAAAGGTAATTATAGACATGATAATAGCCTTTATTTCCCATTAAAGCTGATGGCTGCACCGTTCTGGGGGTTATCGTTTCTGTAATGAATAAAACGTATAACGCATATTATTTCTTTGCTCCTCAGGTGGACTGTTCGAGCTCGGGTTACTAACAAGAGCAACATCCGCACGTGGAGTAACTCAAGAGGGGAGGGAAAGTTGTTCTCCATGGACTTGGTGGATGAAAGTGTAAGGAATTGATACTTATTTAATTATTTGTGTTTGTTCACTTATGCTGTCATTCCCGAAAAAACAGGGGTGCTTTTATCTGTGCTTTGTTTATGAAAATGAATCATCCTTGTATCCCTCTTGTTCTAAGGGAGAGATAAGAGTGACTGCATTCAATCAGGAGGTGGACAAATTCTTCACGCTGGTTGAGCAGGGCAAGGTGAGATTTGCTTTTTCTGATTCTGTACTTTACTGTTCATATTCTTGTGCAGTCTTGTGTAGAAATTGCCAATAAGTAAAGATATTTTGTGGAAATTGATTGTTATGCATGTACACTGACAAAGAAAGTGCCTTTTCCTTTTAGACATACACAGTGGTTTTCAATGAAACTGCTCTTAGATTAAATTCCCTTGTGCCTCTTGAATTTCCCAAGGTCTACTACATATCTAAAGGCTCGCTGAAGATGGCCAATAAGCAGTACTCTACCCTGAAGAATGACTACGAGATGACGCTGAATGGCGAGTCTTCGGTCATCCCCTGTGAAGACAGTCACGACGTGCCCACCTTGCAGTGCTCCTTTGTGCCCATCGGTGATCTTGAGGCGCACGACAAGGATGCTATTGTAGGTAAGCAGCAGTAATGGATGGGAGGAGGAGGAGGAGGAGGACGGCGATGGCGACGAGAACGAGAGCAGCCCATTGTAGCTCCGAGTGGCATGATGGCTATCGTTAATAACTGCCCGTGTGCCGTAATTACCGCTGGTTGGGCTGTCCCAGCATCTCAGACACTGGAGATGCAGCCAGGGCCCAGGAGGCCATGGTAATTATAATAGTGGCGATAAAAGTAATATTAATAATACTGATGACAGTAATAGCCTGTGGCGCAGATTGACTTTGGTCCCCCCCCCATCTCCACACCTCCCCACTCTCCCACACCCCTACCCTCCTTTTTCCTTCCTCGCGTGGCTTTTTTTCTCTGCGAGCGGAGGAGAAGACGGCGACTCTTGTCACCGGTAAAATTAGGAGGTAATAAGCATGGCGGTAATTATCATAATGGCGACTGGAGCATGTAGTGCGTCGGGGCTGTCTCACGGTGGGACCCCAGCGCCATGTCGTCGGCGATTAGAGGTACTGAGCTTAATCATGGCCAAATGAGTCACAACAATGTGGGATAAGAGGATTTTTTTTTTCTCCCCCTGAAGATGGCTGGCAGGGTGAGTGCTTGGGGAGGGCGCCATACAGGGTTGCGGTGGTGGCACACTGCTGGATTGGATTGTGTGCATCTCGTGTGTGGGTTTGATGTGTGTGTGTGTGTGTGTTTGTGTGTGTGTGCATGTGTGCGTGCGCACAAGCTTCACGTCTCGAAGAAGTCTTGAGAGCCAAGCGGCAGGTGGTCGCAAAACCTGACAAGTCTTTATGCCACCCGTACCACTGCTGGCTTCCCTGTGGCTTAGACGTGTTTACACAGGGTGTCACCAGCGCTCAGGGGATTCACAGGCATGCTCCGACGGCCTGGAATTTACAAGTGAAAGTACAGTACTTATAGGTCCGGGTTTATTTTTTGTATTATTTACTGTCATAGGGAAAAGTAGGATCTGCAATGTTAACAGCATATGCTTTGCCCCCCCCCCCCCCTTCTTTCAGATGTAATTGGCGTAGTCAAGTCAGTGGAAGACGTGACGCGCATCACCACCAAGAACAGCCGCGAGGTATCCAAGAGGAACGTTCACCTGATGGACGCGTCCACTCGAGTCATCACCCTCACCATGTGGGGAGCTGAGGTGAGTCCCCCACGCATCTCTTCCAAGCTCCCTCTCAAATACGGAGGCGGGTGGGGGTTTGAGTATGACCATTTGAATGACATGCAACTGCCCAATGGGGAATGCTGTTCTCTTAAATGATAGGATATAGTTTTTCAAACCCTGTCTGTTCCACAGATGATTGGCATGTTTACTTTTCATATCAGTGCTTTGAACTCTGGCTGTGAGGCGGTGATGATGAGGATTTCAAGTAATTTTGCAAAAATCGCCAAAATAGAACTTCATACCCTACCTTTAACTTACCCAGGTTTATCACTTAACCTCCTGCTTTGCTTCGAATGCCCTGTAGGTAGATTAGGTAGTGAGTGAAATCACCACAACTACATAAACAGACAGAATGCACCGCCGCACAGCATGCACTTGATGCTCGTGCCTCAGAGATTTAGAGGATGTCAAGACTGTGCTGTTAACCCACCCTAAGCCTAAACCAATGAATAGCTCATGCTGTTGTGGGTTTGCTCCCCCCACTTGCCAACACGGTGGCATCAGTTGCTTGTTTGGGGTTCTGAGTCACGCTGGTAAAGCAGGGGGAGGCATGATGGGGTGAAGGCAGAGGGGGAGGAGGAGAAGGAGGAAGTTAAAGAGAGATGGAGAGAATCTCCCCCCAATCCCCCGTCCGTCTTGGCAGTCTAATCCGGAAACCTGAGTAAACAGCACCACATGACGTGTGTGTGTGTGTGTGTGTGTGTGCGCGTGTGCGTGCACGCGGAGGGTGGGAGCCTTAGATGGAGCGGTAGTGGGCCCCTGCGAGTATGGAGCTGGGCCACACAGGGACGGCGTGCAGGTTGCCACCGTCACCATCCTTTCATTGCGCCGAGCAGCAGGAGGACCGGCTTTGTGTTTGTTTGGCAGTCTCTGCTTATCTGGTGGGATTTGCAGGAGGCACTGTGATGTGCGCTGCATAAAGAGCGATTTAAAATAGCAAGTACCTGCGCGTCAACTCCTATCTGATCCAGTGACTGCAGTCTCTTGCTCACTCCGGTTGGGCGTATGTGTATATATATATTTATTTATATGGGAAGAGACAATATATGGCCCAGATGCAATGTGTAAATGTTGTAGTTGTTTTCAAAACTGACTTATTCTTACCTTTCCTTACCCTCTCTCTCTCTCTTTCTTTCTTTCTCTCTCTTTCTCTCTCTGTCTCTGTCCCCCAACGCCATGTTTCATTTTTCTCTCTCTCTCTGTCTTGCTACTGGTCTCTCTCCCTCTCTGTCTCTGTCTCTGTCTCTGTCTCTCTCTCTCTCTCTCTCTCTCTCTCTCTCTCTCACAGGCAGAGAATTTTGATGGCACTGGGCAACCCATCCTGGCCATCAAGGGGGCACGTCTCTCGGATTTTGGCGGCCGCTCACTCAGCACTCTCTTTAGCAGTGTGGTCATGGTGAACCCAGATCTGCCAGAGGCCTACAAGCTGCGTGGCTGGTGAGTAGATTGTGCAGGTTGACTGCTTTAGGCATAAACTGGGGTTCATTATTAATAGAGCTGACCTAGCGCTGCCCTTTGTTTATTGGCTTCTAGTCTATTACCTCCATGTCACCCTTGAGTTGGTGCATTGAGCTCAAGGTGCTGTTCCTACCAGAAAAACGTGTATAATGATTAATACTTGTAGGCCTCCCACCTTTTAACCAGCTGACATTTTTTCAACGCATCAGTGATCAGAGCATTTTCCTGATCACTGATCTATAATGGGATGTTTTACAGGCAGGTAAGAGTTGGGTTGCAGCTATGGATTATTTTCATAATGGAGTATAATGGATTATTATGGCGTTGTTCTAAAAACCAAAAGTGCCACTATGTCGTTAGGCCTGTTTCGGTAGCCTACTGTGTAGCTCCCCAACGTAATTGTCCCCTTGGACAGTTGTAAAACAAAGTACAGAAAACGATGTATGTCCAGAGTCAGCAACAGCATAAGTCGGTCAATAAATAATAATGTATCACACTGAGCACTGACAAGTGGTTCATGATTTTTCTATTTTCTATGCTTTGCTAATGGAATTTTGGGATTGCTTGGCAACTAGTTTGGAACTGAAATTCTCGAAACGGTAGACTCAACAATAAAGATTACAAACTAATAAGGCCAAGCCAGAGCCACTGAGTGACCAAGCTTTATTTACTAAATGTAAACCAACAAACATTTAAATTATATGCCTCTTATATAATCCAGACTAATTCAAGAGGACATAGCAAGCACACCTGGATAGACCCATATTAGCCTATGTTTTTCAGGAAGCAGTGTAACTAGATTAATCAAAACAAATTAAAATAAGCACACACCACCAAACGCCTTCTTGTTGATTGGTCTTAAAGCAAACAAACTTCCTGTTGGAGAAAACAGACTCTTATCACTATAGTAACTCATTTGATTGACTGTAAACCCATTTTTAATTGTTTATTTCATTTCAATAATTAGCTACCGCGCAAACATATTATTTGCTTCCTTGCCTTGCTCCGTCTCTTAATGACCTTCCTACCTTGTGAGAAGCACTTAAATAGTTAGCATTTAGTCTCTAAAGCGATCTGCTCATTCCTGCTGCTGATGGACTTGAGCGGCGGTGCATTATGGTTCGGTTTGTTTAGTCTGTTTGCCACACACACACACACACACACACACACACACACACACACACACACACCTCACACTAGGCCCCGCAGAGAGAGAGAGCGAGAGAGGGAAAGGAAGAGAGTGGTAGTTCTGTGCAGCTGCAAGGCTAAAAATGAGTTCCAGAAGCCCCCAGGAGGGGCCACGTGCTCACGCTTTAATGACGAAGATTTCCTTCATTAGCAAATTAGTATATGTGAGGGTGCCGGGAAGGATGCTCTTCAGCCCAGGCTTACATATAAATGCAAATGGATTTTAATCCTCCGTTAAGATTTTTCAGTAGGAGCCCCCACGGGACAAGTATGCACTCTCAACGACAAGAAATAAATAAGGGTGTTGCGATGTGCTGAGCATTTTCTCTTTCTGTTTTTTTTTTCTCCTTTATGCATTGCTCCCTTCTTTCAATCTCTGGACATTTTAAATATACGTCTGGTTATGCGGTACGCCCAGAGTATGTAATGGTAGACGACACAACGGGGGAATGAGCTGGTTTGCCGAACACGTGGCAGTGATTTTAAAATGTCAGCCACTATCACGGGAAAACAGAGCTTCTCTTATTCCTGGAAGACACAGTTAGTTATATTGGCTGCGCCTGCGAAGGAATTGTAAAGCAGTTATGAGTCATTCTTTCATCTTCTCCCTCCTTGCTCTTTCTCATGCCAATTCTGCTGTTCATTTCCCAGATCATGGCACACGCTGTTTACCACATCCAAAAATAAGTACACGGCTGCCTCGTGTTTTCCTCTGTGCCGAGTTGTGCTGGTTGTCGGAATGGCAGTTGCTGCTGCATCTCAAACAGAACTTGAGCCTTTTTCTTTTTTGGACCGTGTGGCAGCATTGTGCCTCTGCTTGTAAGGACTCGGTGGATGTGAGCAGCGTAAGCAAACGGCCATCGTCAGGTGCTTGAGAAGGAGAGCCACCTTCCACATCTGTTTACTCAAATGCCCCACCACCCACCTATTTTTAACCCGTTCTCACGTCCTCTGAACGTCATTCAATTTGCCCTTTAATCTTCTTAGTATACGTTTCTTAAGCCAACAGCTGGTTAGCACTGTCTGCTTGATTTTATTTCACCCTCCTTGCAAGATGCGATCAATACATTGTTTGCTTCGTTCACTCACCCCTTCATGACACCAGGCCCTGTCCCTGAGGGAACCATGAAAGCCGTGAGTAATGGAGCCCCTACACATACCAATTACATTTTTTTTTTTTTTTTTTTGCCACTTATCAAATACTGTGACAAGATTAAACAGAAAATTTCTCTGTCTTCATTGCACTTTCTTCCTTTCTTGTTTCCCTCCCTACTCGCTTTGAGTTTTAACTTGAGTTTTTTTTTTTTCCTAAATAAGTTTATGGTAATTATTTTATGAAGATCTGAGGGTTTGATCTCTATAATGAGGGCACTAGAATGTGTCTATGCACAGCAGGTGGCTGTGGCGGGCTGGAAAGCCGTCCTAACGTACTTACCCAATATTATTCTCCCACACCGCAATCCTCTTGTGCCCCAACCAACATCCCCCCCAAAAACCCCTAAACTGCGCCTCTTTATTTGTTCCTGTTAGCTGCCCTGATGTGGCTTGGAGCTCAGGAAGGCTTTAAATCTAAATAATCATCTCGGGTGGGGTAGGGTGACGGGGTGCTCTCTCTCTCTCGGCCCTCCATTTAATGAGGCCTTTCCAGAACTCTCCGGAGGCACTTTTCCTTGCCACCAGTGGAGGTGAGGATCACGTTGCTGCAGGAGCTCGTTGCCTTCCAGGGGTCTTTCTCCTCACATGGAGAGCCAGAGATAACGAGCTATTAAATGTAGGAGGGTTTTTTTCCCCTTCACCCCCCTCCCTTCTTTTTTTTCTCTGTTACCTCCCTCCTGAGTTTCTCTCTGGTGTTGCACGGATAACTGACCCGCATCCTCCAGGAGCGGAGAGAGCTCGTTGTGGAGGCTGCAGTGTCCCGTCAATTAGCTGTTCAAAAACGGCAGACTGTGTGCGGCCTGACCTTTCCCAGCAACTTGCCTCCCCTTCTTTAGAGGTGCTTAGCAGGAGAAACATGTCCCAAACCGATTCCTCTCCTCTCCTCTCCTCCATTCTCCTCACTCCTTCATTCCACATATGCTGCAGGGCCTTCTGAAAGCTTTGCCTGTGCTGTTCAACTCTCTCTGGGCTTGTGATTGCCATGGCTCACTGTTGCACATTGTAGCTGAACTTAATTGAGCACAGATTGACGTTGCCACTTCATCAGATGCCTTATGTGATATTGTTTTAACTGTTACATGACTGGTTACATGTTATCTGTTCATGCTTTTAATAGTAGATGAAGGCAAGGGGGGGGGGGTGGAGTGATTTCACAAGTCAGATATTTGACTGGAGATGTGTGATGCGGCTCCATTTCCTGTCACAGATCCTGCTGTGATGCATCTATTCCCCTGCGGGTCGCTGCGCTAAATATGTGTGGATCAGTAGTGTCAGTATGATTTCCTCCCCCTCTCATCTTATCCAGTTCATCATGGGAAACGGCGAGGCCCGTCCCGATCGGGGGTGGTGGTGGGTTTTTATTCGAATGTTCTTGTTCTCTCACAGAAGATGTCTTCTCTTTGTGAGAGCAAACTCTGCCAGGCTACAAAGCCAGGGATGTGTTTTTGAAAGCGAGGCAGGGCTGAAAGCCTGAGATTTCCCTTTGCGGGGAGCATCAAATACGTGGCCTATGAAGCTGTGCTAATATCTGTCTGTCTCAGCCTAGCTCTGGTGCATAATTGAAACGAATAATAATTAAATTTTCAGGATTAATTAAAATGTTCACAGTTCGTTTATGGATATGGCAATGCGGATTGTCTCGTTAATTTTGTACCTCCGCTGTTCCATCTGAAATGATCCCAGGAAGGTAATTTGTCATAAACCTCCGACTTAAACCTTATGCATTTGATTATTGCCTTGCTTTATGACTGTTTTTGCACTGTAATTGTGTTTGTGCAGGCTGTTTTTTTTTTTGGGGGGGGGGGGGGCGATGCGCTGTAATTTTTAAAAAACTACCTCTCCCTTATCACACTCTCTCCCCCTCCCACTTTGCCTCCTCTCCTCTCCACCTCTCCCTCCCTCCCTCTGTCTCGCACACTCCCTCATGTTTGTGTTCGTGCTTGGATGGCTTTCTTGTTTTTCCCCTCAGCACAGTCAAGTGCAGCCAGCATCCAAGGTTTCGCCACTTGGGGGCAGTGTGTGCCCCCCTCTGATGGCCATTAGCTGCCATAGCCACAGCCTGCCCACTTCTCTCTTTTTTTCTTTTTTCTTTCTTTTTTTTAATAAACCTACCAGCTCCAGCTGTCACTCGTGGTCCATGTCATGCCTTAGCGTGTCACCACGTTTTACTGCCATCTTCTCTCTCTCTCTCTCTCTCTCCCTCCCTCCCTCTCCCCCTCCCCCTCCCTCTCTTTCTGTCTCTGTCTCTGTCCCCCAACACCATCTTTCATTTTTCTCTCTCTCTCTGTCTTGCTACTGGTCACTTAGTCACAGTTCTGCGATCACTATGAGCAGTCACTCTCACCCTGGTCCTCCCATCCTTTCATTGTCACCTGACAGCAGCGTTGGCTGACACTCCTCGCCCCCCCCCCCCACACGCACACGCACACACGTGCACACGCACACCTGCCATCCCTGACTCATAATTTTACCCGTTCATTGTTGAACCTTGGGAGATCACATTGAATTACATGCATGGGGTAACTCCGCATCCCTGAGTATCCCTGCCCCTCCTATGCTTTGCTATGTTACACAAGTGGGTCGTGCCATCCTGCCGTACACACACATTACTGCTGTTGCTTAGTAGTTTTCTGCTTAGCTGCAGTATCGGGCTGCCTCAGGTGCCATGCCTATCCGTGTTTGTGCGGGCGTGCATACATTTAAGAAGCACCTCCGGGCACATTTGCACCAATGATTAATGTTCCAGGAAGCACATTTGCTTGGAACCCTTATAATAAAAGCAGTAATAACTACCAAGCCTTCTTGTGCTGAACACTATGAAGTCTGGCACAGCTAAATAAATTTATGCTTTGAGAGGAGCTCATCAATTTTTAGTGTTATAGCGTTTTTTTTTTGCTGTGCTGTGTCTAGACGCATAGCCCTAGCGATAGACATAACTGCAGCTCATGACGGATTCTTGTCATGGATGGATTTTTTTTTTTTTTTTTCAAGTGCACACCCCCCCCACACACACCCACCCCCACACCCACACCCCCCCACACCCACACCCACACAAA
>JASCQY010000477.1:5224723-5232822 GCA_030264315.1 Sardinella tawilis
TATAGGCCTGCTGGGATTCTTCTCCTAAATAAATAAACAGAATAATAGAGGCGTGGAGTAGAGAGGCTTATGAGGAGGGAGGTAATATTAGGTTTGTGATTGATTGGGGAGTGTGGGACCACGGCAGACAGAGTGAGGAGGGAGGGAGGGAGGGAGGGAAGGGGGGAGGGTGGACTAAGAGGCAGGTGCTCCAGCATTTCAGTCGTTTATTCTGTTAATTATCACGTCCCAAACCCAGACCCCCCCCTCACCACCACCTCCACCTCCACCACCACCTCCACCCTACCCTGTCCAAGCGCCAACCCCTCTCCACCCTACCCTGTGTAGGTTTCCCTCCCCTTCGCCCTGCTTGCTTTCTCACTCAATTCTTTTTTTTTTCTTTTTTTTAATTTTCTAAGTGCTTCCTTTTAATTAAACTCTCCGCAACAATGAAGGCGAAAGTGAATTAAATTCAGTGGAATAGAGAGAAACAGTTCTGTTCCCCATGTTAGGGAGCTACAACAGCTCCCACTGTTGCTACTGCTGGTGCTGCTTCATTTCAGACTATGACATTATCCTATCCTGAGAGAGAGAGAGTTTGGGAGAGAGGGAAAGAAAGAGAGATTGGTAGAGAGAGAGAGAGAGAGAGAGAGAGAGAGAGAGAGAGAAAATGAAAGTGATAGACAGACTGTTCAGTCAGTCCCCCCAAAAAACTGAGCGGTGCACATTTGAATATATTGATGTTGTGACATAGGAAGGCATTTTGAGGGTGTGTGATTGATTTAGTGAGTGAAGCAGACGTGGGACTGCCGGCCTGTTGGGTACATCCATAACCACTGTGCGTCTCCACCACCGACTGCCCCTCATGCATTCATTCTCTGTCCCAGCATTCCCTTGTGATAGTTCTAAAAGAGAAAATGTCATAGGCGTTGTCACTTATGATTTTTCTTCCCCCCCCCCCCCGCCACCCCACTTGCTTTTTCGCCTCTTTCATATCGGCCATGTTGTTTCTGCCTCCCTCTGCCCCCTGAAGACATCTCCTCTCTCCTTTTTTCCTCTCTTTCTCTCTCTCTCTCTCTCTCTCTCTCTCTCTCTCCCCCTACCATCTGTTGCAAGTCCTCCCTTTGTTTCCCATCTTTCCTGTCTCTGCTCTCTGTTTTACTCTTTCTAATCCAGTGCTCACAAACCCCTATATGCCTTTGATTTCATCCAATCTCTTTCTTTTTCCTCCTTTCCTTTCCTTCTTCTTTTTTCCGTGTGTGTGTGTGTGTGTGTGTGTGTGTGTGTGTGTGTGTTGTGTTCCGGCTCGGTGGTGTACAACGTATTGTCTTAGCGGCGTGTATTTTTAGGCTTGGAGAACCACCTACTGCACTGTATCATTTCCTAAGCAATTCGGGGGCCAGTGATATGAGTCAGAATACTTGAAAGTGCCGCAGCAGCAACAACGATTTCACTCGTCAGTCTGTCTGGAAGCTGCACTTCTGCACAGAGCCTAGAGTGGCCTACTCGAGTTACAAACCCGTGGATAAAATCCATACATCCCTCGCACATTGCATTCCGCATGTACAAACTGCATATGGAGCCCAGGATATGTTACATAATGAGGAAACATATGGTCTTGGATGGCTAGGTCAAACGCTCGGTTGGTTTTTCCAATCGGAGAATGCAATGGGGCCTAGATAATCACTCCTACCCATCAGTCTGAGAGGAGAGAGGTGGGTGGGAGGTGGATATTTGGTTATAATGTGGCATCACAGTATCCCTTCCATTAGCGTGGCTGCACCACCGTATGGATACAGGCACCTCGAGGGGAGCAACCTGGAGATCGTTTACAAGTGTAGTGGACTCCTAAAGTGCTGTGGCCACTGAGGCATGAACACAGTCTATTTGGAGGTGCAGAAAGGCTCTTAAACGCTCCGTACACACTCTGTCCTCGTGAACAGCCTGCAGTGGCTCAACAGCATGGACTCACAGGGGGAAGAAAAAAAGAGTAGACAAAAAAAAAAAAAAAAGACGACCAAGCGAGACGGAAGACTAGGCTTTGTATGTTGCTCACTGGATTGTGTCCTTAGGGCCGGGTCTGTCTCCCAATACTTATAAGAGATGAACAGCAGAAAAGGAGGGAGAGAAGGAAGAGAAGGAGGAGGAAGAGGAGGAGGAGGAGAAGGAGGGAAGGGGAAAGGAGGCTTGTGGGAAGTGAGAAAGCAACGCTATTAGATGGCAGAGCTGCTCATCAATTTAAATGTAATTCTGCATCCGTTTTCAACCAAGCATAAAACTAACTTTTTTCCTTTATGCCCCCCCCTCCCCAGCTCTCACACACACACACACACACACACACACACACCACTACCACCCCATTTCAGTTTGCCAGCGTAGCCACTACTGCTGCAGTGGCGTCAGAGGAAGAAGACGAGGAAGCAGAGGGAGAGACAGAGAGAGAGAAAGAGAGAAAAAAAAATGAAATTACACACTCTGGTGTGGATCAATTTTCATCATGGGGTGAGGAAAAAGGAAAGAGGAAATGGAATTTATGTTGTAAAGTCCCATTAATAACAATAATAACCCTGAATATCTGCAGATTTGCCGTGACACGCTCATAAATAGCCCTGCTGTGTTTTTGAATCATCTACCGAAATAGTGAGTTTATAGGAGTGTTTTCTGGCTTAGTCCTCGTCTCTGAGTGAGTATGTGGGGCCTGTAATCTACCACATTTATCTAGTCTGTCATCTCTGTGGTGGGAAAGGGATAGGGATTTGTTTACCTTTTGTGTTTTAATAAGTTACAGTGTTCATATATTATAGCTCAAGCCAAGCCTGAGTATTGTGCCCTGGTGCACCAATGATATTGGACACATTCGCATCTGCAGAAATTAGCTCTCAAGGCACCTCGGCGACTCACGGAATGTTTATACTGTACGTAGTGAAGAGTTACTGTTTGCAATTCAAGTCATACATTATGTGTAGTGTCCTTGTTGTAGAATGTTTTGTTGGAGGAGGAAATCTTTCACCCAGGGAGTGTCAAACTAATTACTATGGACCGCATGAGCATTATTCTTTTCCTCAGAGGGCTGCCACATCTTGCCTACATGTGACCACAAACTGTCAGGTGAAAAAAAATGCTCATTTCCTCATGTTTCTGACCTTCGCCCATCTCAGTCCTAATGCATCTGTCTTCTGACCTCCTCACCACTTCAATCTGTCTTCCTTTCCTGTCAGTATTGCGTTGCCTACTCAAGGTACAGTCATATTTTCTGCATCTTCAAAACTATTTTCAAGCAGGCTACAGTGCAGCTACAGCTACAATTCTTTTCAAGCCTTTTGAATCTGGCCACATAAAATGATCGGCCGGATCCAGCCCCCGGGTCATACAGTATGTTTCACACCACCATTGCTTTAACCGTAACCGTGTTTCTCCTCCTTAGCAGTAATACCACTGCAACAAACATCTTCAGGGTCGAACTAATCCAATGCTGTTATTAGGTGAACAGTCTTTGCGTGTCAGTGCGTGTTTTGTTGTAATATGGGCTCGAGAAACATTGGAGCCAGAATTCGTGTGTAGGAGTGGAGAGACACTCAAAGGTCCAGAAGCTCTTCCTGGTGAAAGAGGAATACATCTACAGTATAGCCTTCAGGGCCTGATCCATAGAGACAGACTGCAAGCAGAGTCAAGGCTAAGTTAGAGACACAAGGCTGAAAGTGAAAACCTGCTGATAGCCTCAATTTTCTGCTCCTGATAAATAATAAAGTCCCTCATAAATACATTACATGTAAGTACGACATACACATACAGTACTGAGATAACAAAAGAACACAAATGGTCACATTTAACATAAGAAGATATAGATTTTAATATCTTTATAAACATTTTCTCACTCTTTTTTTCTGAGAACAACTTGTTAAACCATCAAATCACAGGGATGGAGAGACAAGAGAGAGAGAGAGGAGGAGGAGGAGGGAGGAAGAGGGGAAGAGGAGATCGAATTGTGCAGTTTGTCTGAAAATGTGCAGAAGGATGTAACAAAATAACCCCCAAAAATAGATATAAATCAAACAGAATATGAATCCAAAGATAAGCACTCCTCTCGAGGAGTCGGCAACCCTGTAATCAGTAATGTCATTTTTAATATTGTTATTCTCATAGTAAATAATGGTTAATATCCGACCTGCCACTCCTCTTGTAGCTTATAATAATGAGTCCATTTCTCCTTTAGTTTTTTTGTTTGTTTGTTTGTACAAAGACCACCTCGGTATGGAGGCACATCCAGATCAGCAGTACATATTTTTGTTTCTCCTCAGGAAAAATCCCAACTCCTCACCTGTTTGGACACTTAGCAGAGAATGTTCCAGAACCGATTGTCTGTTTGAGGGGCCTCCTGTGGCCACTGGTCGAGGAAAAAAAAAGACAACAGCAGTCATTGAAACATTTTAAGCAGTTCATTGGTTCCCAAAAGGTCCTTGTTTGGTCACACACTGAAATGGAAAAGTGCACCTCAGTACGGTAAGTCTTTGTTGTAAGGTACTTTTTCCCTTCTCCCTCTCCATCTTTAAATCAAGGCCAGCATGAGGCCTTTGACACTCTGAATGGAATGGGATGGCCATGTTCGGGCAGAATAAGGGCCGTTAGCAGATTGAGTTCATCCTCAATTTTCACCTTCGCTCCCATCACGGCCATCCCAGCCCTCTCTCTCTCTCTCCTTCTCTCCCCTGTCTGGGTCCGTCCTCTGAGTCTCAAAGAGTTGTCACCAAATCAAAGAAAACGACATGGGAGGACAAGAGGCTAATACATTTCTAAACGCACTCGTAGGTTTGTTTGTTTTTTTCCTTCTTTTTGGGGACACATGTATTTTTTTTTCTTCTTTTCAAAGGACATAGCAGCTAGTGGATAATTGCCTTTGTAATGTGCAATAGCAAAGAAATACAATCAAATAAAAAAGTGGGGGGGGGGGGAGACCTTAAACAATTACCGGATATGACAAGGAAACGAAAGAACAAAATTATGGTCTGGCAAAATGTGATGGTGATAAGAAATAAGAATGTGCTTGAATAGTTGCCATGTGGGCTGTATGCTGTATTTATCTGCAATGAGTTCTATTGCAAGGACAAATTTGGACAATGTACTGTGAAAAGCGGAATGTGCATTCCTTGGCTGATAAGTAATGTGTTCTCTATGACTTTTTACTAATGTCAGCAGAACTTATGTTGGCAACAGACTAAGAAATACATTTGGCAATAAATGTTGCATTTGACAATAGACCGACTTTGTGGATGCAAAAATGTCAATTTGCATTTTCCTGCTTGTCACATACTGAGAAAAAAAATCAGGTGAAAAAATACCCAACAAAAAAAAAAAAACACAGCGAACACACTATCCCACTGCGATCTTTGAACTTTGACCTTTGAACTTCAGTCCGAACCCAGGATCACCATTGTCTCAGTCTCCGTTCTTCCCTTACAGTTAATGACACACAACTATCATGAACAGTACAAGAATAAAACCAGACGACACGGAATGAGAAAATCAACAGTAATGGCAACAGTGGCAGTGCAAGCGTGTTCTGTGTTCTGCCTCTCCCGCTCCTCTGCCTCTTCACCATCTAGACTCCCACATTCTCACATAATACTGTGAGTGGTTCTCACATTGGATGTTCAGTGTTATTAGGTCTAGATCAGAGTCTAAAAACGGCAAAAGCTCCTTACACAATGGTATAGTTACACACACAGAGTACACACACACACACACACACACACATACGTACAGTACGTAAAGTACGTACACACGCATACACACACACACACACACACACACACACACACACACTCACACAGCATAACCAGGCTTGTTTCTCACTCTCTTCTGCACACATACATACTAATGGACACAGAGGCCTTTCAGTGGCGGAGCTCGAGCGGGTCGGAGGATTTTGCATTGTCATTTGTATGGCCATGATGCTGTGCGGTGTGGGGGTCAGCGCAGTATGAGTTCTGTGGTTAGCGGCGCTAACACGGCTAGCAAGCCGCAGAGGAGCGAGCCGGGCCGCCGCGGGGCCGCCCAGTCGGTGGGCAGCTGCACCCCGCTAGGGGGCCGCATAGAGGTCCGGGGGGTACACTTGTGCTTCCGCCGCGGGGTGGAGCCCTCTGGGGTGGTGGGGTCGTACTTGCCCCCGTCGGGTGAGGAGTACTCCTTGTCGGTCATCTCCTTGAGGGTGTGCACGTCGTTCAGGCCTCTGCTCTTGCCGCCCTTGGCGCGCTGGCGGGTGCAGTTCCGCGAGCGGCCTCCCGACCGCGGCGGGGGCCCCACTCCCGGGATGCCGCCGGAGCCGCCGTGCTCCCCGTTGATGGAGGTGGGCGGGTAGGGCAGAGGCGAAGGTGGCGATGGGTATTGCCCGCCGCCGTGGTGCGGGTGGTGGGGCCTGCCGTGCGGCGGTTGTGGCTGCTGCGGCGGCGGCAGCGGCTCCTTCTTCAGCGACACCTTGTCCGTGCTGCCCCACGTGTTGCTCTGGTGCAGCGACTCTGAGCCCGAGCAGTTTGGGAAGTCCTCCTTGCGCAGCTGCTTCAGGTCCTTGCCGGCCATGTCGTCCGGCGCCATGCAGCCCACTGCCGAGGTGGAGCCGCGGAACTTCTTGAGCCAGTCCCAGAGCGAGAGCGCCTTGCAGTCGCACTCCCACGGGTTGTCGTTGAGCCGCAGGTACTCGAGCGCCGGCAGCATCGACAGGCACTCACCGCTCAGCTCCGTCAGCGAGTTGTTGAACAGGTAGAGCGTGGTGAGGCGCCGCAGGTCGTGGAACGCCTGCCTGTCCACCCACTGAAGCTTGTTGTGGTGGACCAGAAGCCGGTCGAGGGCCCCCAGGCCCCGGAAGGTGTTCTGGTGCAGGCTCCAGAGCCGGTTGCCGTGTAGGAACAGGTGGCTCAAGTTGTGCAGGTCCACAAAGATATCGTCCTGCAGAAACTCCAAATGGTTGTCCTAGAGAGAGGAGAGGAGAGGAGAGGAGAGACAGGAGAGAGAGAACATGAGATAATAAGATCGTTTGTCTCAACGACACAAATGAGACCATGTCCCGGGCCTTAATGGGAGATTTTATTAGGCAATGAAATAACAATGGAGGATTTTTTATTCGACCAATATGAGCTTCAGCATTTGAGGCAGTCATTGAACCCCCATGACTCCTGAAAGTTATAGCTACGCACCATGTCATGCTGTTAAAATAGCTTCATAAGGAGATGGGGGGGGGGGGGGCAGGTGGGTAAGGGAAAGGCAAGACAGGACACGCTTACCTGTAGGT
Organism: Sardinella tawilis; assembly: GCA_030264315.1. Taxonomy (NCBI): domain Eukaryota; kingdom Metazoa; phylum Chordata; class Actinopteri; order Clupeiformes; family Clupeidae; genus Sardinella; species Sardinella tawilis. Next base: position 5,231,985 of record JASCQY010000477.1, read on the forward strand.
ATAGGTACTGCAGGTTGCGAAGGCCTTTGAAGATGTCGGTGGGTAGCACGCTGAGGCCGCAGCGATACAGGTGCAGCGCGTGGAGCCGATTCAGGCCACGGAAGGTCTCCGAGTCCAGGGAGCGCAGGTGCCGGTTGTCCCCCAGGTCCAGTTCCTCCAGCACGTTGAAGCCGTGGAAGGTAGATGGCTCGATGTAGGTGATGTTGTTGGAATAGATCCACAGCGTGACGGTGGTGGGGCTGAAGTGGCCGCGGAGGAGCCGGTGGATCTTGTTGTTCTGCAGGAAGAGGCGCTCGCTGTGCGGCGGGATGCCCTCGGGCACCGACAGAAAGTTGTGGGACTGGCAGCTGACGGTGCTGGGTCCCGTGTAGCAGATGCAGTGGCGCGGGCACGACCAGGACAGCTCCAGACCGCAAAGGACCAGCAAGAATTCCAGCCCACAGCCTGCTCAAAACACACACACAAACACACACACACACACACACACAGAATATCAGTCACAGTCAAAGACAACAAACAAAGTTCTATTCTTTCTTTTCCTCCCCTCGTTTTCTCTTCTTTCACAATACAACTCCCACATATTCCCATATAAGGTATACTGTATACTGCACAGCAGTTTTTTTTTACCAGAAATACAGTCTATACCTCTGAGGAAACAAAGCCAAGTGAGCAAGTGAGGCATCTGCAAGCAGCTGGGATCAATATGATGCAGTGGCCTGGGATTGGCACTGTGGGAGGGAGAGATGAGGGGGGAGGGTTGGTGTGTGTGTGAGTGTGTGTGTGTGTGTGTGTGTGTGAGTGTGTGTGTGTGGAGGGGGGGGGGGGGGGGGGGGGTGGC
>JASCQY010000477.1:5326332-5337524 GCA_030264315.1 Sardinella tawilis
TAAATAGACTGGGAATTGAAACCACCTCTGAATTATCCAGGAAACAATGAAGGCGTAGGTAGCTCTGAAAGCTGTGTCTGTGTGTGTGTGTGTGTGTGCGTGCATGCGTGTGTGTTCATGTATGTGGACACGTGCAGGCAGTGTGAGCAGCATGCTAACACAGGCCGGGGTGAAGTCGTCGGCTCTCATTGTCTTTGAAGGTGTCAGGAGATGAAAGAGCTCTCTCTCTCTCTCTCTCCACACCTCTCTGTCAACTTCCTCGGCTGATGACATGGGCCGTTCTCCATTTCCCCCCCTCTGTTTCTCTCCTCTCTCTTCTGCCCTCCCTCCTTCTTTCTCACTTCCCTCTCTCCCTCTTTCTCTCTCTCTCTCTTTCTCTTTCTCTCTCTCTCTCTCTCTCTATCTGTATCTCTCCCCCCTCAGTCCATCTGTTGTCTCCATTTTGACATGCATTGGCCGTACCTCTGTGTTCCTGACAGAAGAGATGGATTTTTGCTTAGGCAAGTCTGGGAGCATTTTCGCCATGGCTGACGTCTCGTGGGTCCTGGCGCATGCATTTCTCTGCCTGCCTGCCTGCCTGCCTGCTAACTGTGGAGGACAAAACAGCCTACTGAACATGACTCAGGCGCCGGTCTCTCCTGGCCCACCGGTTCCCAAAGGTGCCCCCCCCCCGACACTTTACTCCGCCATCTCGGGCAGAGAAATGGCTCCAGCGCGTGGTGTGGCGCCACAGGATTCTACCGCTGCCACTTTATTTGCCCTCTCCTTTACTGGATCTGTGTGAAATCAGGGAAAAATACACACCACAGGCGGAGCGGAATCTTGGCTGTCACCAATTAACCTTAAAGCTCGTCCTGTCCTTGGGGGGTGGGGTGTGTGTGTGTGTGTGGGGGGGGGGTTTGGCTGTTGGTCCACTGCCTGGAGAGCACCAGTTAAACCATTTTTTCACGGTGGCCCAGGGGCTGGTAATAGCAGGGGGCTGGGGAATGGGGGGAGTAGAAATGGCCCATTTTTGGATGGGGCGACTGCCTGAGAGTACATTGAGATGCGGAGCCAGCGCTGGCCAGAATGGTGCAACGGAGAGCAATAGACGGAATAAAATGTGAACCCTCTTCATCCACTAACACGCGCGCCACGCACTGAATTCTGGGACGATGGGGCCACACACTCCTCAGATGCGATGAGTGATGTTGTTTCCTGTCAGAGCCCGAGATTATATGTGTGTATATGTGTGCGCCTGTGTGTGTGTGTGTGTGTGTGAGTGTATACTTGGTGTGTGTGCAGTCTAGGCACATTACCGACGCACAACCTTTGCTTACTGAAGTGTGTTCAGAGCTCTAACTGGGAACTCAGGTCAATACCAGACTGGGCACCCAATCCCCCACCCCCCCCTCTCTCCTCCCTCTTAAACTGACAAGGGAGAAAAATATCAGGTATTAACATTGGCTTCAATTACTCGGCAGAGCAAGCAGTATAGGTTGGGGGGAGGGGAAGGGGGTTGATGGAGGCGGGAGGATCTCATTGAGCATCTGTGAACTCCGTGCCCTGAACTTAAGAGTCCTCATGTACGACTGTGTACTGTAAACAACGTACAGTAGGGCCATTAATGCACTCTACTCTCTGACACACAATATAAGAGGAGATTCACTATTATGAGGTAATGGAGCTGAGGGCATGCTGGGAGCTGAGAGCCACACAGGCCATGAGCACAGGGTAAAATGGTGGCATTCAGGTGCATTCTGGGGTCTTTGTGCATTTTACCGGTAAAATCCCCTACAGGGAGCCGTAATGATGAGAAACAAACTCCTGCAGCGCGCTTGTTATATTCCAACAAATCGCCACTCCTGCCATGAGAGTCGAGCAGTGTGGAGGAGGTTAAAACAGGACTCTCCATCTCTCTAGTTCTCTCTCTCTCCCTCTCTCTCTCCCTTTCTCTCTTTCTGATTTTCTCTCTCGAAGCATCCTCTCTTTGTACGTCCTCACCACTGACTTGCAGTGGTGGTGCTCATTTTCCAGCCTCTACCTGTGCTGTAAATTATTGATGCTACAACCTACATCCCACTGATACACGTTGCATATAAAACAAGGGCCGATTCCACTGCAGGGTTTTTTTTTTTCTCTAATGGGGGATTCTGGATGGGCGTAGGACATTCAAGGTCGATTAAGAGTGCGAGAGGTGAAAGAAGGGAGAAAAAGACGAGCAGAGAGCAAGACAGAGAGAGAGAGAACAAGAAAGAAAAGAGAAAGAGCGAGGGGTGTGAAAAAAAGGGGAGAGAAACGCATCTTGTCCGAAATGCTATCTTATTAATCATCGCATTATGTTTCAGCCATTTGGGAGAACCAAACCAGGCCAACCATGCAAATGCGAGACTTGGATGTGGTGGAAAAATCGGCATCTTGACATGAAACTGCTATTGATGGAGCTCCTTTTGCAGATGCGTGACCATAGAGATTTCGATCTGCAGAAAGAGAGAGAGAGAGAGAGAGAGAGAGAGAGAGAAAGAGAGAAGGAATCGCAGCAGCACCCGCTATATCCCGGCATCTTCACGCACCGCGGCTGCCGTATGTCGACTAACTGAGCAGGGAAGCGTCAAATTCAGCACTGCACTGCATCCAAACCAGGGTCTCAGGCTTTACCTCTGTCTAAAGGGGATCAGCATCAAGGCTGCCAGGCACAGGCTTCACTGGCCCTGCCCAGGGCTCTGTTTACATGCATCATACACCATATATATATATAAGCCTGTGATTCACACACATGTGAGATGAAACACTTCTGAATCACATGAAACACATCTGACTGTATGATATCATATCATGTAAATATGTTTACATATATGTCTATGTATTTATGCCTACAGTACTGTAGGTTTTTATTTTCAGCATTGTTTACGTTGTATGCTTGTGCATATTTTTATGTGAGTGCATGTGTTTGTATGTCTTGTGTGAGTGCACATACATTATACAGTGTGCTTGTGTACTACATGTGTATGTATGAATGAATGTACTGTATATTAATGCTTGCTTGCATGTATACATACATGTACAGTACTGTGTGTGTGTGTGTGTGTGTGTGTGTGTGTGTGTGTGTGTGGGTGGGTGTGTGTGAATATGCATGCGTATGCGCACGTGCCCCTGTGTGTGTTTACTGTTTATGTTTTTGACTCAGTTCCGGAAGGTGAATGGAGCACAGCGTCTGCTCTCAGGTGACTCGTAAGTGTGTGTGTGTGTGTCCCTGGAGCGGTGTTAATGGATGCAGTGCCCACGCAGATGTTCGGCTGCCAGAGGTGCAGACCTGAGCCACACACTAATGAGCTTCAGGCATCCAGGCCTGGGATAACTCATGGCCCTATCAAGCGCTTATAACACATGATTTAAGACTTCGTAAGGCATTCATAACATGTAAGGACGTTTCAAGGGGGTTATAGTAGTTTACTATGCTGCTATTAATAATCCAGTTGTATTATGCATTGGTTCTGCCAGTGTTAATTTTTCATTAGAGTTAATCTAATCAGTTCTTGTTCACAGGTATTGAAATAAATAACTATAAGCAATGCTGATAAGTGTTGGAAAGAGAATAATTAATATAAGTCTGGCATTCATTAAAAATCAATAACATGATTTCAATTTTAGCTTAACTTAAAGTTGACTTCCTCCCCACCCTCCAAAGCAAGCTGCTTCCAAATATGCAAATATCCCTTGTAATTGCACGTGTGGAACCGTGCGTGGATTCGGCTGGCGTCAACGACACCGGTTAAACGGGGTGGTCTCCGCTTAATTACCTCGCGGCTGGAGTGGACGCTGGCATGCCAGAGGGAGAGAGGGAGAGGTCAGCCTGTTAACCGCTGCCTTCTAGGAGGACGAGCCTGCCCCCCTCTCTCTCTCTCTCTCTCTCTCTCTCTCACACCACCACATCACCATCCCATGCTGGTCTTCACACAGGTGACATTACCGTACGCTTAATTGGGACTGCTGCCCAGGTTCCTTTGATCATAAATCTGGTTAATTTCTACAGCTTGTCAAACAGCAGGCTTTTTTTGAGCAGAGAGGCAGAGTAAAAAATGTAGGTTTTGAATTCAAAAATAAAAAAAAGAAAACAAATTGGACACGCTCGCTGCCACGCTATGAATTTGCTGTCACCGAATGAATGTTAAATGGGGGTAGAGTAAGAGATACAAACAAGCGCGCGCACACACACACACACACACACACACACACACAGACACAAGCATATACACAGCCCTGTCCTCCACACACAACACCGCAAGCATCAACAAATCCATGTTTAAAAAATGCAGCGGGGGGGGGAGTACATTCACACATAATCCAGTGGGCCGTAAACCTGCCACCACTGAATGTCTTGTGGTTTACTAGCATGGAGCAGGTGGGAGACCTTTGGGGATGTTTATGCACTTGTGCTGTCTGCTCTGGCTTTGTTTACGGCCAGCCAGCTGTGGCTGCTGTGCTGCTGTGGCTGCTGCTGCTGTGGTGGTGCGATACGGAGGTGGGTGTGGGTAGGGCTATGTTTGCAGTGGCAGAGGCAGGCAGGTGGTGGGCAGTGGCAACGGCGGCGGTGGTGTTATCTGGTGTGAGTGTATGTGTGTGTGTGTGTGTGTGTGTGTGTGTGTGTGTGTGTGTTTGGTGCTGTTGACCTTGGACGCTGGCCCTGTGTGTGCCAGAACTCAGGCTCTTGGTTCTACGCAGTTGGTTGCTGAGTGAAGCGGGGATGAGCTGGGAGGGGAAAGAGAACTGCGAGGGGAAACATCTTTCTCCCTCATCCTCTTCATCTCTCTCTCCCTCCCACCATCTCCTTCCATCTGTACCCATCCTTCTCTCTCATTCTCTCCCTCTCTAACTCTCCATCTTCAACGCTTTGCCTCGCTCTCTCTCTCTCTCTTTTACCATATCTTTCTCTCTCGCTCAATTCCTTCTTTCTGTCTCCCTCTCTATCTCCATCCTCTTCTCACTCTCTCTCTCTCTCTCTCTCTCCCTCTCCCTCTTTCCATCTCTCACTGTGCTGCTCCCCAGTGTGGGTCCTCTAGAGGCTGGGCTGAGGCTATTAATAGCCGGCCGGTGCAGAGGAAGAGGGGGGCCGCGGTGCTGGTGCTAGCGCTGAGCCGTGCCGTGCCGAGCCGATGCTCTCTCAGCCGGAGAGAGAGAGAGAGAGAGACAGAAAAACGAACCATTCTGCTGCTGCTAGCTGCTGCCATCACCACGCCTGTTGCAAGGGAGGGCAGGGCAGGCTCTTTGGAAAAATAAAATATAAAAAAAGAAAAAAAAAATTCAGCTAGAGCCTCTCTGTGCCCAGCAGCTATTAGGAGGAGACTTAGCCGTGTCGCTCTCCCACGGTCCCACAAGGCAGCTCCATTACGGCTATTTTAATCAGGATGTGTGGGTTTTTAAACGCTCGCACAACGAGAGATGCACCCCCATTTTGGAACAGTTGCACAGTCAAGAGCAGAACAGTGCGCTGCTGGAGCTTGGCAATTACAGTGCGGCGTGATCGCAGGGAAGCAGGCGTTTACATTTACATTTGTTCATTTACCTGATATTAGTGTTCAAAGCAACTCACAAAAAAATAGGGAGCAATGAAGGTTAAGTGCAAACAGGGGACGATAATACAATAAAAATAAATATTTGAGTAACAATTTTTGTAATATATTTAATACAATTGTCATATAAATTTTATAACAATTCAGAGTCATGCCAGGTAGAAAGGAGGAAATGGCAGGATAGAGATGGGCAATGAAAGTCTAGTGTATTGGTTTGCTAGTTGTGAAACGGAAGGAGATAGCTGAAGAGCTGGGGCTTCAAGAGCTTTTTGAAGATTGAGAGGGAGACCCCTAGTCTGATGGACCAGACTCTCTCACTTCTTGCAAAGAGTCTGGGGACTTATCAGAGGGATATATTTACTTCCTAGTGGGTCGGCACTTTGTTTGAACTTTAAAACTATCGGGGCTGCCTTCAGTCAATGGTTATAATTTGGTTGTGATGTACCTGTACAGTTTCTATGGTATATGTTGTATGTTATATAGAGTCAGGCTCTCAGTCGCTTAATCTGTTTGCTAATTGGTCTGGCTTTAATGTCTTCCAAAAGTAGCCAAACAGTACTGCAGTGAAATAAATACTTTTGAGCATATACAGTAGCCTACTATACCAACGCAGACCTGGGAGTGAGTTCGGCAGTCAAAGAACTATATACAGTATATATGAGAGTAGTTCTAATTCCATAGCTGGACAAAACTATGCTTGAATATTCTATCTTGGTCCCCAACTACTTCCTGTTACATTAACATAACATATAGAATGTTAAACAGGAAGTCCTGGGGGACCAGCTTTGAAACTAGAACCTGAAACGGTCTATACATAAAGTATTGCCTCCAAAGCTTACCAATTCCACTTTATTCCAAGTGCAAGGCTTATTTATGTCAGTAAATAAGGAAATGTAAACAAACTGAATGCTTTTATTTATCATTTAATTCTTGCAATGTGTTTCAAAAGCATGATTATGTATGTGCGTGTGCATGGGGGTAAATGCAGTTATCATTGTGAGCCAGACAGTGGATGATATAACCACAAGGCGAGCTTGAGCTGGGGGTTCCAACAGGGGGCTGGGATAGGGGGCGGATTGGTGGGGGGTTCGGTTGGGCATCTCACTTCAAAAACTTCTTCAGAGTTAGTTTGCGCGCTCATTTCCGACGCAATGAACCATGCCTCCATCCTTGGGTCATTTCACGAGGCACTCCGTGGGGGTGCTCCAGCTGAGGTTAGCACTGAGTCATTTGGCTAAGAACGAACTCACTCCACAAAAAAAACGCCTGGATTTGGTGCTTAAAATTAATTGCTTTCCTTCATTTTGTAGGATTTTCCTATTTTGTAATGGGCTGTTGCAGCTGGAAGCTGGGTGGCTGGATTAAGGGGTGGGGTGAGGGTTGGGTAGGGGGTTAAAAAAAGGAGAGGGCATGTATGTGTGTCTATGTGTGGAGGGGTGTGTGTGTGTGTGTGGGTTTTTTTTTTTTTTCATCCACTTAAGTGTCACAGGTAGCCTACACAGGCAAGGAGAAGGATGATTCCGGAAGCTTATGGGGAAAACAGAGAGATCATTTCTTCCCATTTTCTGCCAGAGTTTCATTACAGCGACGCCTTGGGGGTTTTCAGTGTGAGAAATATATTAACGAAGGGATACACAAAAAATATTCATGCATGCACCAAGCCTGGCGACATAATGGGCAATAAGCTGTTTATTTTTTCCTGCTGACACACATGAATGTGATGGACAACACGCTTTAGGTTTATTCAGAGTATCTGTGCGTGCACATATGCATGTGAGCGAGAGAGAGAGAGAGAGAGAGAGAATGTGTGTGAGTGTTTTTAATGGGTTGAACAGTTAATATTTGTCTCAATTTGAAAGGCAAGGTTGGCTCAGTCATTTATCATGACGACTGACATAAACACTAGCTTGGTTAAATGCTGTATACATCTTCTCTCTCCCTCTCACTCCCTCTCGCTGTTTCTCTCTCTTGCTCTCTCAATGCACTAAGCATTTGTAACAGCCCTATTTAACACAGTCATGAATGCCTTATTTTGAGAGGGATTACAAGCTATGAGTAATCAACCCAAAAGCAAGTGTCAATGGCAAGGGTAATTTAGAACAACCCACATTGTCCTTGACAGTTTCAGGTCAAGTGCCACAATCAGGCCTCTGGATTTTCTTTGCTCGTGCAGATGCATCATTATAAGTGATTGTGGTTTGAATGACTGTTTTGCATCAGGACTCCATGCCTAAAAGAGTGTCATCAAACGCTTCGTGCTGCGGTTGTTTTGTGGCTTCAGCAGTCAGTGTGGTCCTACTGCTGTTTGCTGAGGTGTTGTGAGGTAGCAGTAAAGCTTTAGACGTGGGAGCACGGTGAAAATTGCCTTTGGTGATTGAACTGAATAATTTTTATACTCTGCTAGTTTCAAACAAACAGATGAAAAGAAGCCTGCAAATAATAACAAATGTCTTTGCTTGTTTGAAGTGCACGCTTTGATTACCTGCGATTGTTCTCTCTCCCCTTCTCTCTTCTTTTCTCTCTCTATTTTTCTCTAGCTTCATTTCTTCTCTCTCTCTCTCACACACTCTCTCTCCCTCTTCTCTTAATTCACTCTTTCTTGTTTTTCCTCTCTCCTGACCTCCAGCATTGCCTCATGTTTGGAGTTTATGAGCATCGCCTCCCTTCCTTCTCTCTCTTTCATTCTCTCTCTCTCTCTCTCTCTCTCTTTTTTTTCCCTCCTCTCTGTCTCCTGCTTTTCTCTGGGCATCTCCATACCTCCATACCCACCCTCCTGATTTAGCACAACTGCAGCTAGCTGCACGCAATTCCTCTCCTTTTTCCTGGTGCATCTGAAAATCCATTACTGAGGATCAAGAAGTGCGATGCGATGCGATGCTTTCAGCTCCGGTGCTGAGGCCCCGCAGCTTAGATCAGGTGTAATGTGATTTCACTGTATTGTGTCTCCCCAGTGCACCCCCCCTCACCACACACACACACACACACACACACAACTATACACATACATACTCCCACTGTGCTTGTGTGAGCAGGATGCTGGCGCAGGCGGAATCCACCGGCTCGGGAGTCGTCACATGTTGTTGGCGTATCTCTGCCGTGTAGCTTGTATGGCGGTGTGCATGTCAGCCATGTTTCGCCGATAAGAGGTGGGCGGTGTGTTATGTCTGAGCGAGGCGTGTTAGTGCACCGAGGGCCCAGGGCTCAGCAGGTCGAGCCTTTCCGTGCTTGCTCACTTCGACCGCTTTTGTCTCTTCCGTGCCATCAAGTTGGGAATGATCAAGGAAGCGAGAACATTAAGGCGGGAGTCTTTGTGTATGTGCGTGCTTGTGTGTGTGTGTGTGTGCGTGCTTGTGTGTGTGTGTGGAGTGCTGGGAGTGCATTAACTGCACATGAGCATGATTAGGCAACCACAACAGAGGTCGGTCGGTCCCACTCTCATTCTCTTACCTCCATCTTAAAATATCTCCCATCTAAAAGCATGCTCAAACCCCACTCCCCCACCCCATTCACTTGCAAGGGGCCTTGCCTTGCACACACAGATTTTTTTCTTCCGAAGTACTCTCTGGGGCAGCGTTCGCTTGTCACCACGAGTGTGCAGTCACACTGAGTCCCACAAGGATGCCATGCCCCACTCGGGGGGGTCAAACTGAAAATGTCACAACCTGCATGTCAGGGAAAAAAAAAAAAAAAAGTCAAGCATGTCAGCCTGAAGGTTACGCAGCTGGTAAATATGAGTAGAACACTTTGCTCACTCTGCTGTCAGAGCAGTGCACGTGAGAGGCATCAACAACCCCCCCACTCCTCCCCTCACCCCTCCCATCACTGGAGGTTGTAAACAGTCCGTTGGATGAGTAAATGACTCGGAAGATCTTATCTCTGATAACTGGCTCCTTGCATCCTCAAAACATCATTGGATAAGATAGGCTGAGGTGGGCTTGCCCCCCCCCCCTTTTTTACCAGCCTGACATCTGAGTGCTCACTGATGGTAGGATGACAGCGACAGGAAGCTGTCTGAGTGACTGATTGTCGGTCTTGGAAGGGATAATCATCTCTTCCATTGTGGCTGTTTGCTTGGGCTTGGCTGCCTCGACTGGGCGGACGGACGGCGTGTGTGTTATTATGTGTGTGTCTGTGTGTGTGTGTGTGTGTGTGTGTGTGCATGTACACAATGTATTGTGTGTGTCTTGCCTCCTGTGACGGCTGGGGGTAATGAAATCTACAAAATCAAAAGAGCCGTGCGTGTCAAAGACTTGTTTGGTTGTATCCAAATGCTGTCCTCTGTACTTTCATTGCTTTAGCAGCTGTAGAAAAAAAAAAAAAAAAAAAAAAAAGTCCCGGACTGAGATAAACTATCAGAGAGTGTCAAGCTATACGCACCTGCCAAAACGAATCAACGCAGTCCTCCGCTTGCTGAATATTTTTACATTTTTGTGGACTCCCCCAACAAGCAAATCCCCGTCCCACCCAATGCACATTCATTCATCCTTTCTCTGCCTCCCCACCCGCCTCTCCGCCTCTCCTCTGCCGTTATCCTATTGCTGCTGACAGGCAAACACCGGCTTGGGGCCACCACTCCAGCCATCTGCTCTTCTGCTTCCGGAGCCGCATCGAGTGGCTGCTTTGTCAGGGTCATCCAGGTAACCCGGCGGAGCCAGCAAATGTCAACTTTGCAGAGAAACATTTCACTTGGCAGCCTTGTCATTTTGAGTGGCCGACTCGACCCTAAACACAAAGAACACCACGCACACACGCACGCACACACGCACACACACACACACACACACACACACACACACACAGACACACAGAATACACCAGAAATGTATCCTGTGGACCATGGATCGAGTGCCCCCTGAAGTCTCCAGTCAAAGCCCTTTAACATAGCCACTTTGCCAGTTTGCTACCTATAAGCTGCCAGTTCTAACCTCTGGCATCACACTGTGATGGAGGTAATCAGCCTCTGCTTCCTGGGCCCTGCTCTCAGTAGGCTCTCCTGAGCTGAGGCATGGGCATGGTAGTGGGGTGGAAAATGGAACTGCCTTCCTTGGGCCAAAAGGGGAAAAAGGGCCTGAAAGCTTGTTTCAAATAAAGTTAAAAATAAAGCTTCAGAGTTTGAAATAACAAAAACATTACTAAAAGTATATATAGCAATTATATGTAAGTACTGTAAGCATGTATACTCTTTTTTCCCATGACGGAAATTTGGTCCCTGCATTTACCCCAATCTTGTATTAGTGAAATAAACACAGCTCACTGTGCTAGTTACATTGATCTTGCTTTTTCTTAGACCCTTTTTAATTTTCAAGTAGTTTCAGTCCTGCAGACTGCAGACCTTCCTTAACCTTAGACACAAGTCTAAAGACTTATAGTCCATTGTCAATCAACCCAAAGTTGACAACATAGACCAAATAGTGAAACAGCAGCCAATACTACTGTAAGTCATTAGGGCAAAAGGGAACTCTGTTTTAGTTTTGTTTAAATATATGTACAATTCAGAGAGCATTAGCAGTCCTTTTGTAAATTCGGTCTGTATTGTAGGCCTACTAAAATTCTTATTCCCACTGACAGCACTCAACAACCTATTTGAAGAAAAATAAACGCACTCTCAAGTATATTCTTGCGATTTATTTATAATGATTACAT
>JASCQY010000477.1:5381010-5391173 GCA_030264315.1 Sardinella tawilis
ATAGCAGCTTACAGCTGGGAGATTATAATATCGTCTGCCCTTCATAAATCACCACGACAGCAATGAGTCCACATTACAGCTAAATGCAGGAGATCCACGCTCAGGCAAAAGCGTGTGTGTGTATGTGTATGTGTGATATGTGTGTGTGTGTGTGTGTGTGTGTGTGTGTGTGTGTGTGTGTGTATTTCTGTTTCTAATCTGTCTGCATTGGGCATCTTTTAAAGGCTAATTTGTGGTTAGGTTTGAAGTGGTAAAACTGTTTACTCTAAATTTTGTTTGTGTATTGGAGAATGAGTGCTCACGTGTGTGTGTGAGTGTGTATGTGTGTGTGTGTGTGTGTGTGTATGTGTGTGTGTAAGAGAGAGAGAGTGAGTGTGTGTGTCTGTGTGTGTGTGAGAGAGAGACTCTGTGTGAGAGAGAGAGAGAGAGTGTGTGTGTGTGTGTGCATGCATGCATGCTTACATACCCTGGAGGTAAGTCTCTGTGAGAGTGAGTGAGCATCATCCTATTAGTTTACTACTGTGTGGCAGAGAAGGGACTGTGCACATGAATGCTGTGTGGCCGCAGGGCCTTGGCACTGATCTAATATTAGTGTCTGACTTATTGGAGCACAGCTGTACTCAAACAAACAAACATATTCACACGCAGCGTCACAGTGCAGCCTTTGTTGCCGACAGACAAGACCGTAGCCTGCACGTACATTTAGACTCAGTCATCCTAGATTGAGGACTCAATGAGTGAATATTCGATTCAGGGTTAATTCTTTTAATCTCAAATGCCCAGTGGGCATAACTGTAACATCACTAGTTATACACTTGGAGCAGCCTACTTTGGAAAGAAAAACAATCAATGTTCAACAAGTGATTTTAAATGGCTTTTCGACTTGATAAACCTTCCTGAAACTTTTGATCCATGTATTTATGAATATTGCAATTTATTTTATTTTATTTTTTTCAAGTAGATAATAATCCTAATTTCTATTCTAATGGTCGTCAAAATTATGTGTCTGCGTGTTTGGGCATTTGACCCTGGTTGACCAAGTTTGCTTACCAAACCTGCAACTGTGAGTCTATTTTACTGTGGACAGAAACATCTGCTAAATATCAGCTCTAACTGTAAATTTCGCCTTTAAGGATACACTGGGGTTGGCTAAACTCGGCATTATGGATACATGGGCTGTCATCCAATTTCATTTTTATGGGGGAAAGAGCTGGTGTGTGTCAAGGTTAGTGTGGACTTGCCTTGAATCTCAGATACCTTATATGTTGTACATTGTGCTTATTAGAAGGGCTGACACATCCATCATTTGTCAGTAACCAGTGGCTGTTTGTTGACTCTCATGGTGTATTTTTATTCATAAAGTAAATTACATTGGGGAATTTGTGGTCGGTTGTATGCTGGCATCAAAGAAGCAAGGGCCCACTGAGTTTATTAAACACTACTGTCACCTTTATCTGCCAAATATTTAAATGCAACAAATATTTAAATTGTCTTACATGCTCGTAGTTGATTAATAGGTTATTGTTTTCAATGCATTCCATATTTCATTTTGATCTATAAAGCAGGCCGATATTTGTGATCTAGTGGTATGCAAATGACTACAATGAAGCATTACAGAGGTGTGTAATAATAACTGCATGGTTTATTAATGGTTTCATTTTTATAACACGTATACATGTAGGTGTTGGTCTAATTTATTACATGTCTACCCTGTTTTGTGACGTTGTAATCAACCTAATCAAGACTGATGTACCGGTAAGATTTTCACCATGTCCAGATGATGCATACCTTGTGTAGGGCTATTTTGTTCGTTACTGTTACTGTATTTTGACACATGGTTGTACAAAATGCTGAAGTACCATGTAAAGTGCTCCCAAGGCAACGCAATGTTCTGGTCCACTGTGCACTGCCATAGCTAAAGTAGAATTGCTTTTGAAAACACAGGACAAAGAAATCAAATTGCTGGGTGGCTGGTCCCCACACGCACACAAGGGTCAGGCAACTGCATTGAGATTTGTGTGTAACTTGGTTTCTCATAAGTGAAATCAGTGAAAGTCTGTTAGAGGTGTGTGTGTGTGTGTGTGTGTGTGTGGTACAGTATTATCATCTTGTGAGTCAGGTGTCTATCAGTGTCTTTCTGTGACATTTGCTCAATGGCTGCAATACTCCCAGCACTGTTTGCCACCTTGACTCCCCTCCTGTAATGATATGGGAAGGACTTGAACAGCCCTTTAAATATTTCATACTCTCATAAACACGGCAGCGCTGATATATTTGCAAGCTCTGTGGAGCCACCCATCACCTTCAGTTGAGGTCTGTGGTCGCCATTGAGAACTGACATCAACAGCTGTCAATTTGTCTTTTTCTTTAAATTAACTAAATTAAAACAGCAAGTTCACTAAATGGGAGGATGATTCATTCCAATTAAGATGTAGGGTGTCTTACATGACAAGATGGTATTGTATTTTGGAACAGAGATGGAGTGAGACAGAGAGAAAGATTGATATAGGAAATAGTTTTTAAAAGGAGAGAGAGAGAGAGATGGAGAGAGAGAGGGAGAGAGATTGATATTGAAACCAGTTTTAAAAAGACGAGAGAGAGAGAGAGAGAGAGAGACTGATTTAGATACAGTACTAGTGCTGTTACGGGAGGAAAGGAAAGACCGAGAGCAAGCGCGCAAGAAAATGTATCAATTTACGTTTTGCTGTGCCGTCCACAAACATGGTGGGTGCGATGCGGGCGAGCGGGGCGGGTCCCCTCCCATGCTGTGCTTTGATGAAAGTCTTGTCAAAGCCGAGGAGAGATTTCATTCCTGCTAGACAGGCAGACAGCTGGAAATGGATGGGTCTTTCTTGGCACGGCTCCTCGTGACTCCCTACTCCTGTGCAAGGGGGTGGAAAAGGGGAAAGACAGACACACACACACACACACACACACACACACACACACATGGACGAACGCACATACACACACACACTGGATGATGTCAGTTGTTTGAAATGGGAGAAAAAAAATAAAGTGTGATGAAAAATGACACTAACACATAAATATAGAAAAGCCCATACTTGCACACGCCCAACATGCATGTTTTGGCTACCTGCCGTACTGTGAGCTTTCTAGCCAAAGTTTGGGAGAGTCTGCAGTGCATTTCTTAGAAGTGTGCTCAACAGAGAGAAGCTCTTCTTGTCAGTCAACAGTCTCTGATGTTCTGTGTGTGTGTGTGTGTGTGTGTGTGTGTACGCACTCTCCCCGTTCTCCTCTGCTGGATGAGTTTCATGCAGTCTGGGTTGGCTGCTAAGGAGACACTAATTAACAAGCGCCGTTATTGAGATCACAGGCTTTTCCTCCATCTTAATTGCATCTTAATGACATTTCAGCTCTGATGTTTCAGCTGGAGAGCCAGATAGCATGTGAAAGAGGGGCTAATTTCTGTGTGTGTGTCAGTGACTGTGTGTGAATATGTGTGTTTGTGGAATGGGCTTGGCATCTGTCAGTGTCGTTCAGCAGGACGATGGGAGTAAGTGTGTATGCATGCATGATCGTGAGTAGTTGTAAGTGTGTGTGTGTGTGTGTGTGTGACATGCTAAACAAGGCAAACTCTCATCCTCTCTGTCCCCATTACACTCTCCCAGCCTTCCCCACAGGGGACTGGAAGGGATCAGTCCTCTGCTTTCCATGTAATTACAGCAGTGGTCCCAGGTAAGCAGCACTATCTCGCCCATGTCAGATTAATCCGATCCGCAGCCTCGTGCGTGGCCTCTCGCGCTGATGTTCACGAACTGGGTCTCTCCTGTGGCACGGCAATGCTTTATGTCATCAAGGTTTGATTGTGAGAGAAGATGGCCGACATACAGTAGTGACACTTGTACGGCTTGGAGCGCAGCTATACGCACTGTGCATGCAGTACCATCAGGGTTCTCAGCTACGAGCAGAGAGAATTGGCCCTTATTCATATGCTCCAGCTACTGAAAATAATTTCTTGGCTCTTCACTGCACTGTAATTTGTATGAACTGCATGACCGTAGGCTGTTCTTATGTTTCTGAGAAACAGTTAAACTTGTTTATTTGCTCGACTTCATGCAGCAAAACGAGTGCTTTGTTCGGGCACTTTTTGTTTGCACGGGAGAACGAATGAAGGTGCGCACATCCAGCGTTTAGCGGTCTCGTTGTTTACTGTGTGTGATTGTTGTTGGTTTAGCTCTTTCACTTGGCCAAGACTGAAAGGCTATAGATATAAAAGTTTTCTGAAAAGAGAAAGGAGGAAGGCAGTAAAGCTTAGCTGGTTATCTTAGCTGGGCAAGAGCTAAAGATAAATTGCTATACTAGAATACTAGAATGAAATGCACATGCTGTTTGAAGTTGCTCTCTCTCACACACACACACACATACACACACACACACACACACACACACACCATGAACCACCAAAAACTGCATTTGTCTTTTTTTACGCAAAGTAAGACCCACCTTCCCACAGAACTAAAGGCCACACTGGAGCAAACCCTGCTGCCTAATGTAGCTCTGATTTAAGTACAGGTCTTTGGCTCCAACAGGATAATGGCCCATAATACAAAGCTACAAATGGGCTACTGTATGCTTGCAGTTTGTAGCCTTCAATGGCATACTGTACTGTGCCTTTAAAGTATAGCTATTCTACTGTTTTTTTAGGCTAATTTTCCAGCTTTGTAGTTATTTAGATATAGATGGTTATATGATTCATTCCGGGGTGAATGAAGGCTATTTCGCTGGCCTCTATCCCTTCCTGGCCGTTAGCGCACTTGCATTGGAAAACAAAACCTAATATGAATGAAGCTGAAATCGCATTTATTACCTTATTAGTCAACGTAACTTCATGAAAATGACCATTGCTGGTTCATATGCTTTGGTTTGCAAACTAATCCACATAAATAGATGAGAATGGATGAGAATGTCATATCCTGGATGCTAGAGGATTTCTGAAATGTCATATCCTGGATGCTAGAGGATTTCTGAACTCTGTCTTTAGTAATTATCTATCTTGTTAGGCCACATATGTATGGACAGACAAGTCCTACAGATATTTTAAAAAAAACATAGTAATGTATTAATAAAGGCATACAGTATCAATATATTCCTTTGTTGGTGTTTGAAATGGTTGTAAAGTATTTCGCAAACAATGTTGTGCACCTCCACACACACACACACACACAAACTACTAATTCACACCCTTTTTTCCTTCATTTTGTTCCCAACTCCCATCCACCTTACACTCATAAACCCATCACACACACACACACACACACACACACAATGCACACACACATGCGCTCACTCTCAATCACCCACACCCAGACGGACTTGCGCACTCCCAACTCACACAAATGCTGGAACCTTGATGAGGGAGAAGGATAAGCGAATCAAATCTTCCAAGGCAAATATTTATTTACCAGATGAGTTCTCCTCACTCGGCTCTGCCTGCTTTAGCAGGCTCAGCTGGCCAAGGCCGTCCTTCACACAGACTAAGCATCACTGCCAGAGCAGCCGGGAACAAAAGACACACAGAGAGTGAAGGGACAGAGAGAGAGAGAGATGAAGAGAGGGGGATAGAGAGAATCTGGAGTGATGGAAAGAAAAGGGCGCATGAAGAAAGAAGGGAAAGAAAGAAGACTAGAAGAGAGTACAAGAGGAGTGGAGAAGGTTGGTGAAGGAAAGATGCTAACACAGGAAGGAAGAAGGCTGTGTGTGTGTGTGTGTGTGTGTGTGTGTGTGTGTGTGTGTGTGTGTGTGTGTGTGCGCGCGCGCGTGCTAGGGTTGTAAAATTCCGGGAATTTTCAAAGTTGGAAACTTTGCATGGGAATTAACGGGAATTTATTTCAATTTTCAAACTTGAAGGCTGGGAACATAAATATAGTTGGTAACAATAATAGTGCAGCATGATCTTAGCTAAAACAATCAGATTTCATGTGAAAAAATATATATACTGTATATAATAATGGTATTCCTCAATGACAAGGACATAGCCCACTATGGGTTATTGGGGCAGGGTTATTGAGGCAGGAGTCCCCACATGCATTGTGCATTCCTAAATTTTGTGTGGTTACATAAAACAATCTAGCATTAAGCATACCTGGTTAGTAATAGTCAATTTAGATTAAATAGATTGGTTGTAACTTTAAAATTAAAGGGGAGGTCCAGTAGCCAGCCTAGCGCCGCCTATTGGTTCTGGCCAATTTCATTTGCCTCTACCATATAGTCAGGAAACTAATGAATCGCTTTTGTTTGCTTCAGCTGCTCCGGCGGACGGCCAAATCAGAAAACTGAGAATTCAAACGATGCATTCCAGTGCGTACCATACGTCACGGCCAAACAGTAGCGATTGGTTGAAGCCACGACCAAAGAATAGTGATTGGTTTTAAGCAGATAGTATAGACGGCAAAGCAAACGAATCTAAATCGTTTGTGCTCAGCGGCTGATACATCAGGCTAGAGATCCAGTACATTTCAGCCAAAATGTTATTGCACTTTCTATAGACTATAGACATATTCCTATGTAATATGAATATTATATTTCTATGTTTTATAATTACGACCATTAATTGGCTACCTTGCTCATTTTTATCATTTTTATACCAAATGAAAGTACGTCAAGTCCTCCAGTATAAACTTACAGGCTGAACAGTGTCAAGAGCTCCCCTTTAATCATTCATAAAATTTTCCGCCCCTTTGCAACCCTAGCACTGCCTGCGCATGTGTTTGCGCGCGCGCGTGTGTGTGTGTGTATGTGTGTGTGTGTGTGTGTGTGTGTGTGTGTGTGTGAGTGTGTGTGAGAGACACTGTGTGTGTGTGTGTGTGTGTGTGTGTGTGTGTGTGTGTGTGTATAGGGGCAGACATGCAGAGAGAGAGAGACTGAAAGAGATAGAGACTTAGGAAGGCCTGCATGCCAAACACAGAAGGTGAGGAGAGATGAGATTGGCACAGACACCAAAACATGGCAGTGTGCCACACACCCAAAATGGCAGAGGAGAGGGAGAGATGGAGATAGAGTGCAGTCAGAGAGAGAGAGAAAGGAGAGTGGTGTAGAGAAAGAGAGAGGACGCTCCAGAGAGAGAAAAAGACAGAGACATAGAAATGCAGAGAGAGAGAGAGATTTGAAATGAACAATGAAGGATAGAGAAAGAGGGATGGAGTGGTGGGGAAGTGGACTGACTGGTATTTTAGTGCTTTTATGGACTGACTGATGTTTTAGTGCTTTTAAGGAACTATGCACAGTTGGTGGTGGTGGTGGTGGTGGTGGTAGTGATGGTGGTTATGGGTGGAGCGAGAGAGAGGGAGAGACGGAGGGAGGGAGGGAGAGACGGAGGGAGGGAGGGAGGGAGGGAGGGAAAGAGCCATGGCAGTTAGCAGCGTTCTTCTCTGGCCTATTAATAACACCTGTCCCAACTAGCCTAAATGTGTCTGCCACTAGGCTTCCAGCAGACACACCAACCCCTTTGTGCTCCATTCTCTCCTTCCCCACACACACACACACACACACACACACACACACACACACACACAGTGGGTCTGACTTGCATGCGCTTGCAACCCTGTGTCCCCTTTTTTAAAGTCATTTGCTTGCAATGCTCATTTAGCCTTACTTTGTCTCTGATGGGGGTGGGGGGGGGTGGAACAACCTACTGCAATACAACCAAAAAAAAGTGATTTAAGACTCTTGTTTAAAGAATGAGAACAACAACAACACAAACGACAACACAAACAACAACACAGCAACGGCGCAGGCAGCAGTGGTGGCTGAAGGCTCAGCCATGGGGGCAGAGGAGCAGGAGTCAGGGGTTCAGTTTTGTTATGAGATGAGGTGCCAATCCTTTCCCCGACTACTCGTCAGGAGCTCTGGGATCAGCGGCTTCTGGATCTGTCATGATCGCACTCACACACACACATTCTGTTTCTCCCCCACATCAGTGTTTTGTACCCACACTCACACCTTCTCATCCATTCTCTGTCTCACTCACTCACTCACTGTCTGTCTGTCTGTCTGTCTGTCTCTCTCTGTCTGTCACACATGAGACTATTTGTGCTGTCTCTCTCTCTCTCTCTCTCTCTCTCTCTCTCTCTCTCTCAGCAGTAAGACCCTCTCTCTGTCAGCAGTAAGACCCATTGCATGTGTGCAGCACAATCCTGCACCTGCTCACTAATCTCACACTCCCCAACCCCCACACCTTCCCCACCGGCGCGCGCGCACACACACACACACACACACACACACACACCTCTCTACCTTCAGTCGCTCATATTCACCTTTAATCTCTCAAATCCCAGCTGCCTCTGATAATGACACATGCTTTCCGCTGTACCTCTGGACCAGCGCATAATAATCCCACTTGTACGCAGAATTTAAGGCGGCCTCTGTGCAGGTGGGGGACCCACCGAGGCCTTGCGGTACTCTGTGCGAGCGTATTCCCATGTCACATGTGACATCCATAGCAACACGCATTCGGTAGAGATGGACCAGTATTGATCTGTCAGTACATCATTTAACAGGCCTCAGTAATCCCATGGGTTTCTCAATGCAGTCTCAATGATTGGGGGGGGGGGGGGGGGGGTTATCCCTTTTTTGCCTGGGAGGTAAAATGTAGCAGCATGTGGTGCCATTGAAAGGAACCATACAGAATGGAGTGGGAATGTTTAATTGCGATGTCAGAAGGCATCCTACGGCCAAAAAGCAGGAAATGATTTAATGTCGTTTAGGGTACATTTGAGTGGGTGGGGAAAATATGGCATGTTTTCAACAGGACCATCTGTGAGGTACTGTAGGATATGGTCACTTGGTATGCTTGGTCACGTGATTGACAGGTGGTTTGATTGATTGATGGATTGACAAAGGGGGTTGTGTTTGATCTTTCTTTTTTTCCCCCTGTGGGCAGGTTCACAGAAGCAGACACGCTGGTAATGGGGGACGTGACGTACGGAGCCTGCTGTGTAGATGATTTCACCGCCCGTGCCCTAGGAGCCGACTTCATGGTGCACTACGGTCACAGCTGCCTCAGTAAGCACACACACACACACACACAACAAATACAAGTACTTACACAGATGTGTACGCACATCACATACAGATACACACACACACACACACACACACACAACAAATACAAGCACATACAGTACTGTATGCAGATGTGTACGCACATACTGTACGCATATACAGACACACACACACACACATGCATATACACACCAGCCTGGGCAAGATTCGATTACAAGCACACAGAGTAAACCCCTATGGTGCATTATAGCCCAGTGAGTGCGGCAGTGCGGCAAACAGAAACCAACACACACACACACACACACAATATACACTGGGCATTACTATGTTTCTTTCAGGGTGGCACTGATGTTCTCATGTGAATGGATCCATCACGTTCTTTTTTCCCCCATTGTCACACTACCTCTAAGAAGCATTGATTCCATGGTTAAGAAGCAGATTATTTGTGGAAGGTAGTGACCATGAAGTAAATGAGTTCTCTTGCCAGCAGCTGCACACAATTAACAGACGGAAGCACACACTGTGCACACCCACCGTGAATTTTCATGAGGGGAAAAATATGAAGAATTAAGCTTGATTGGATTGTTGTTATTAGAAACTGGAGTGTTTGTGTGTGTGTGTGTGTGAGAGAGAGAGGGAGGGAGGGAGAGAGAAAGAGAGCGAAAGAGGGAGAAAGGGAGAGAAAATGTGTGTTCTGGTATACAGTATGTTCTGTACAGTATTTAGGCTATGTGTATCACATGTCTAGGCTCGTAGATGAAGGGTGACAATGTCAGTGGTCTGTTTTTGAGATTTCTCATCAAAGCATATTTGGCCCCAGGCTAAATCTGTTTGACCCCTACTGTGGGCCCTATACAGTTGCATCAAAAAAACATGTGGACCCCCCCCCCACACACACACACACGCACACACACACACCTCATCACTATTGAAGAGACACACTGACTGTTTTTACTGTGAGTTCACATGTTGAGTGGATGGTGAGGATGTATGGCGTAACAACTCATCCATTTCAAAGGGCTTTTGATTTGTGCCAAAGAGGTACAATAGATTGTCAGGTCTGCAGTGATTGGTTGGAAGAATTGTAGAGCTGGCAGCTTTTGGATGCCCCCCCCCCCCCACACACACACACACACACC
>JASCQY010000477.1:5431169-5441850 GCA_030264315.1 Sardinella tawilis
GCACACACACATACACTCTCTCTCTCTCTCTCTTTCTCTCTCTCTCTCTCTCTCTCTCTCTCTCTCTCTCTTTCTCTCTGTCTTTCTCCATCTCTCTCTATCTATCTATCTTTCTCAGACATGCGCTCCCCCCCCCCTCGCCTGCTCTTGGCTTTGGAGGTCACATAAACAGGAAAGCATGTTTTTCTCTGCCTGGCTGTCCCTCCTTTACTCCTCATTTCCCGTCTCCCGTCCTCCTCACGTGATGCAACACCAATCCCCAACCCCACACCCCACCGCCACCACCACCATCACCACTCCCCTCGCACTGATGCTTCCGGGAACCATCACACAAGATGTGTGGAAGCCCAGTAATGTGTATGCCTGTTTGTCAAATGGAGAGGAGGAGGTGGTGAAGGAGGGTGGGAGGGGTGGATTTGGGCACATAAAGCCAGTACACCCCGCAGAAAAATAACCCTGAGTATTAGTTCACAGCCCCTTGTAAATCTCCAGTGGCTGGTTTTTATGCTAAGGGCTCGGGTTGCACAACAGCGGCAGCCACGTCTGAGCAGAGAAAGAGGAGGGGACTTGAGGTGTTTTCAAAGGTTTTTTTTTTTTTTCAACATTTTGTTGTCGTTTGGTTCCTGGTTCGGTTCTCTGCTTTGTTTTGACTCCAAGATGTCCACATGTCTGTGGGCCAGGAGGAGTAGGGAGAGAGCCAGAGAGAGCGGGACTAGGACGAGGTGGCCCGGAGGAGGAGCAAGCTGGGCAGTGTGTTTATAACCCACTCTCTTAAAACCCCACAGTCCGTGCAGGCAAACAGCACGTGGCTCCATCTCCTCCGGGGTGGGAAAAAACATACACACAAGACAGAAAGAAAGAAAGAAAGAAAGAAAGAAAGACACCTGGATCCTTTTATGTGGACATTCACCACAACCTGACAGTTGGCAAAAATACGGTATTTTTCTCTCTCTCTCTCTAACTCTCTCTCTCTCTCTCTCTCTCTCTCTCTTTCCTCTCTGTCTGTTTTTCATAGTGGTCAGGTGGGTTTTTTCATTGTCTGTTTTTCTACTCGTGGCAGCCATAGACCATAGATTGGGTTTTAGTGACGCTGTTGCTCATGATTTAGTTTTGTGTTTCTCCTTTCTTAACTGTTTGGAAAATGTGAGCTTGTGGATAAGATCTGGATAGCGACATGGCTTCAGGTTGTTTATACTGGATGAGGAGGCTAACAGGTGCTTTGTAATGGCAGAAACTGGTGGGCTTGAACTCGTGTCCCGTCTCTAGCCCTTGGAGTTAACTTGCCTGAGACGGTGCTTATCAAACTGTTTGTTGCAGAGGAAAAAGGGGAATTGTGGCGCGCAAAGTCTGCTTTTTTTCTTTAAATCCCAGTGGCTACTCTGGCCCATCTGTTCCCATTTCCCACATGGCCTGGAGACACACAGGATGATTGCAAACAGAAACCTCCATGTGACGCAACAGACAAATGTGGAGGACAGGTCAGGTGCTGCTCGCTTGGGCACAGGCCCCTGTGGATGAGATGAGGAGACACAAGAGTGGAGATGCTCTCCCAGCTGAGCTGAGGTACCCTGAGAAGCCAGTAAGGCCGGTCTCCAGTCCAGGCCCACCAGCTAAGGACAACTAGCCAACAGAAAAGGCCACAGAGCCTTTCAGATACTACAGGTAAAGCCAGTGACAACCTCCTGCACTGTTATGAACCAGGCTAAAGATTAATAAGATGGTAATACGATTCTCTGTAATAGACGAGAGTTGTAGAGCTCGACAGACCTAGGCCTGTAACTAGTATCATCCTTTATTATTATTATTGAAATAAATTTGCATACCAAGAAGTGATTGATTATATGTGTATAAGGAAGTGAATGATAATATGATTCTTGGACGCCAGGCCTGAAACTAATAGGATGACTAGGCAACATCCTCTGTCACTGTGAAAGTAATACACATGTTTTAATCTGTCTATGATTACAGCATTTAATCAACAGCAATCAGCAATCAACTGGAGCATTATTTATG
Organism: Sardinella tawilis; assembly: GCA_030264315.1. Taxonomy (NCBI): domain Eukaryota; kingdom Metazoa; phylum Chordata; class Actinopteri; order Clupeiformes; family Clupeidae; genus Sardinella; species Sardinella tawilis. The sequence goes on from JASCQY010000477.1 coordinate 5,433,183, forward strand.
CCCAATGCAAAACAGCAGTGCTGCTTAAATAGCCTACTGCATGAATCACTCCGCATTCAAGAGCACATGAGATCTCAGCGGGAATGAAAGAGTTAATCCTGTATGGATTTATACCTGTGTGGGAGAGAGGCTTGGGCTGGAGGAAAACGAGAAGGAAGGCTGTAGGAATGGATGAAAGGCTCTGACAGGAGAGGGAGAAAAAAAATGAAGTGTTGAAACGAGATGACTAATTACGCGTGGGAGGTCAGTCTGTCCCTTATTATAAAGCCAAAAACACTTCAGGGCAAAATAAGAAATAAAGACTCCTGTTGAACCTCTGCACTACACAGAGAGAACTAGATATGTGTTTACTGTATATATTTGGGGAATGTGCATCAATTTCTTTTTCATGTGAAGTCAAATCGTCTGTCACATTTTCAGTGGAAAGATGGAAGTTAAAGGAATTCTCCGGAGTGAATCAAACCGAAGCCCTGCTGTCTGAGGCTGCCGAGTGCTGTCCATAGGTATCAGAACGACAGCAGTAGGTACTGTACAACGTAGACCGAATTCGAGAACTAACCGCTACCGCTAACTGATTAGGGCATATGAAAACGAAACCATAGCGAAAAAAATATACCCTAATCAGTTAGCGGTAGCGGCTAGTTCTCAAATTCGATCTATGTTGTACCTACTCCTGTCGTTCCTATCAACAGCACTCGGCAGCCTCAGACAACAGGGCTTTGGTTTGATTCACACCGGAGAACTCCTTTAAGGTGAACATCATACTTTTTAGTTAATTTTGATTAGGGACACAAGTCAGGGAGGAGTTCGTACAAGAGAAATACTTGTCAATTTGAGAGAGAGAGAGAGAGAAGACAGACAGATACTGTAGACAGACAGACAGACACTCAGATAGGTAAAGTAAAGAACTCTATGTGATAGTACTGCATTTTTCAGCTCTTTCCCACTACTGCCATGACAGTGCATTACACAGAAACAGTCACTGCTGGTAAACACTCTCTCTCCCTCAGCTCTTGCTTCCCAGCCAGACACAAAAAGCACTTGAGAGCTACTGGCACAACAAGGAGGAGAGAGGAGAGGACATACTCCAAAATTAATCCTGCCTAACTGGAATCTGATGGCGTCCTGCTGAGCAAGCAAGAGCAGCGCACAGTACAGAAGAGGAACAGACCTGTGCAATTAAGAGCCCTCTTGTCATCACCCCGAACTCCCACCCTCAACCCTACCCCCCATCCCACCCAGCTCTCTTCCCTGAACAGTAAGAGTTTACATGCTGTGGGAGATCTGAAGCAGCGTGGACTCTCTTACGGTACAGGGAGCAGAGCCTCTCTCCAGCTCCTTTGGGTGTTTTAGGGACACCAACCCTTGGCAATGAACAGACAACAGCCAGAGACTGTGGCAATGTACTTACTTGGTTTATTTGTTTGGTTGAAGTTTTACATTGCAAGTGAAGTATGAATCCTTTCATCTCATAATCATAGCTAAAAGTCTCATCATGTCATATATAGGCCTATTTCATTTTCAATGAAAAAAAATTAAGAAATAACAATATTGATATTTCAATTTATATTGTTCAACGGCATTATGACATAGCCTAACTAAGTTTCCAGCATTGTGTGCTGTGTAGAGCAAGCAATATGATGATACTCTGATTCCCTCTTTCCTGCCCCCCCCCCCTCCACTCACACACTCTAGCTGCCCTGACATCAAAATCAAAAGCTCTAGCCTATAGAGTGTCTGTGTTCATCCATACAGATTGTCCCAATGGTCAGCTAGTCCACTGACCCAGTAGGCTATAAGTGAGTTTCTGTCTGCCAATTGAACATGTCAGTAAGTGATACAGTATTTGAAAGAGCATACTTTTGTACACTGTTCTATGCTCTGCCACATGACGTTAACAAAGCTTTGCTACTCATGCCTATATTTGCATACTTATTTAATTTTCTGTCTCGTAATCCATACAAAGCAGATTTGCAGATTTACAGAATTGAATATTAGTAGGCCTAGGCTACATCAATATGCCTGTTAAGCTGCTGGTGAAACTTGCAACTAATTGTCTCCTTTTTTTCTTGCATGTTGCACCTAGAAATTGGGCTGTTCACTGTTGCTTTCACTTTGCATAGCATTTACAGATTTAAATGAACTTCAAAATAAAGAGTACAAAGTTAGCAAAGCTGTCAGTCTAACTGTATCACTGTAATTTCTGCCCCCTAGCGACCATGGCTGTAGACTGTTACCAATGGTGCTGTTGCTACAGTAACAATCTAAAGCCACGGTAGCCATGGTGACAGCAGTAGGGGGGAAATGGGGGTTCTCCGTGGAAACTGCGGATGAAGCGGTCTGATTGGCTGCGCCGCTGTGGAGATTGTATGTACGCCAATGCAGTGGTTTCCTGGAGAGTCATCGCTGTTTCTTCAGACTTGTTTGCTTCCTTTATCTGACCCGTAAAGCATCTGAGATGCGAGCACTAAAGGACGCGATTGCTCCCCATGCCTTCCTAGGCTGCTTTCTGAGTTTGTAGAGGCTTGACAGACATCAGTAGCCATGACTGTAGACTGTTACTGTACTTTCAGTGAGTTATAGCAGTAAGCAGTCTAGAGCCAAGGTGTTGATACACTGTCCTTACAGATGTAAATAGTGCTCTCTCACAGCAGTCTCTCTCATCGGTGCATTTCCCTAAAAAGACTTAGAGTTGAGGTTATGCAATTACATTATGCTGATCAAAGGTTGCCTGTAGATCGCAGGATGGTGTGTCATCAACAGGATATATTCTACGTGAAAACGCGTGTTATTCACTGCTCTGACTGCATTTATAAGTAGCAGTTACACAGTTGCGTTCAAATGCACAGTGCGTCAGTCAAAATACTGTGGTCGGATAAACGTAGTGACCTACTTATGGTAGCCTACCGACTATTGATTGTTGTGCAGATTATCTGTGACTGACTCAGTGACAGGATATTGGGTGGGAGATGAGGAGTGCCACCATCGTCTTATGCAAGCTGAATTGAGTAACGCGCTCTGACGTCAGAGCTTCCGATCAGTATGTGTAATGACACCATAAATCTGCCTCCATTAAAACTATGGATGGCTACAAGAGCCTGTTGATTCTTTACGCGGGATCTGTAGTAGGCTGGTGCCTACCTACTCGTGTAACACGTCGTTATCAACACTACTACGACCGGAAGCATAGTGTTGTTGTGCACTAGAATTTAGCACTTGGATGATCGTTTAATAACCGCCCGTAAAATATGAAACAGAACAACGTTATGCTCATCTGTGTCAGATAGCTTCATACCATCATGGAGAAGGAGGACTGGTAGCCCACATATTTAGCTTATGTGGTAAAACGGAGTTTCCTGCTTTTTACCATGTTGTCTTCAGTTATTGTCAAACAATCCTTTCGTTTCATTTCATATTTCGTTTCATTTCATATTTAGAAATAGCATTGATGTTCTATCGGGATTTCGTTCGCTGTCCAAGGTGCTGACTACCGTAAATACGACGCTGAGCAAGTGTAATGTGCACTGAGTTTTCATGCACTGTATGAAAATAATAATTTAAAAAACTAGACTATGTTGAAACTTTTGAGTCAAATGTATCTCAAGGGTAAACTATATTAAATTGCTGTTTTTTAGCAGGTGAACAAGCAAGAGTGCTAAAACATGCTTCCAAGGTCAAGCCATGTTTCATTGGTTAAAGTGACGCTCACATGTGTTAACTTTCAGCACCTTGGACAGGAGATGCAAACTTGTCCAACATCAGGTTAAACCACGCTGATCATATGCTCTACCAAAAAGCAGTGCTGGGGGAAATAGTGTAAAGGACGAATTGAATAGATTATTTCTTGAAATCTTTACCCACTAAATGATCGTTATGTTCTATGAATTGTAACTCTCAGTATACTGTCAGTAGTGTGCAACCACTTGAAAGATGTCAGATAGAAGAGATAACAACTGCAAGACATCGAGGTTGATGAGGTGGTTGGAGAGAATAATGAATGCATTAGTATTCCTTGCAGCACACCCGGAGATGCCCAGGGGATATTGGAATGTTCCCCACGCACAGCCCACCCCCACGTCCCAGCCCACCGCCAGCAAGATCGCAATGCGGGTGATGGACAGATGCGCTGCCGCTTTAAAGGGTCCCGCCGGGCGATTGGAAATCGTCGACATGTGCGCAGTAGTGACGCAGGATTGACTTCATCTCCAAGTACGTCACAACATTGAAATTTCAAAGGCAAAGGAAAAAGGGGAGCACTGGGAATGAAGTGATTTGATTATTCGAAACGCCACAGGATGTTGGTGTTTAGACCTGCCTGTCAGAAGCCTATGCCCAAATATTTCAACTGCACGAATTTTGAAATATGCCGATTTGGGTGTTTTAGGCTACATGTCTGCTCGTACCGGAGATTATTCTTAAATATCGACACTGCATGAATATTAAACTGCAAACCAAACGGAATAAATATGAGGCAGGGTGGATTTAGTACGATATAATACGCCACAATTCATCACAGCCTCTTGATTTTCTCAAAGAACAAAAAATTAACAATCCTGTTTAAGTTACGCTATTTATTCAGCAACAGCGTTAGGCTGTGTTGTAGGCTACTGACATATCTATTTATTCAAATATGATTGCGATTGAGCAGCGTCACATCTGATCAGTAGCCTACTGGTAATCAGAACGGTATCGAGCAAAGCAAAGGAAAATATGACGAGGATTCTTTTTTATTATTAATATTAATAACCCAGACTTCCTGTCGTCTACAGCAGGAATGTACAACAAATGTGCATCACTGACACATTTTCGATGCACCAAAAAAACTTAGTCACTTCCGAGGCCAGTAGCTAATCATCCTCAGAAACACATCCATGCGGCATGAAACATGCAAAGACCACCGACCCAAGTCCCCTGGATCAGTCCTGTTGTTGTCCATGTGCGCTAAAGTGAGTCACACTGCAGCAACTTTCAGCCCCCTTATCAGCCACCGTACATTCACTAAAAGGCCCGCATATGGAATTAAAGTCGTGACATTATTGCCATAGTCAAACAACTAATCAAATTATGCACCTAGTTCGTCGATTCATGACAATATTTATCAAATCTTAATCTTGCAGTGATGCCATTCTTTGACGAGAAGAAGGCACAAGCATGTTATTTCAAAGTTCAAGACAATGTAAAAAGAAACATACCTGCTTCAAAGCCAATGCCCGGTTCACACCTCCTGTCATTATTATTGGCACCAGTCGCGATGATTATCAACACATATTTAAGATAAGACTGACTTCTTGATTATGTTAGAATTAAGTCGGCTAATTAGGTAGCCTAATAGTCATCTATAAGCTATTGCTATTAGAATTTTTCCTTCTGTTTTATCCTCTGACAACCTTCGTATCATATACACCAGTGAAATTTAGCGGGCTCTCCCATCGTTGGCTTTTTATAGACATGCCCGTAGTAGTAATAGGTGAGGGAGGGGGGGGGGCTCATTCATTGAAAAACATCACCTACATTGGGCTTGTACGTGGACGTCTACGTCACTACGGCACTACGTCACCGAGGAAATGCAACGGGAGGACGCCAGGGTTCCGTGTGGAGCCAGAGAGCACAACAGAATGCGTAAAGAAGCTCACGACTCAAGCGAAAAATGTACACGCATTATTTACAAAAGTAAAGTCTTGAGTATTCTTTTTGATTAATCATGTATTGTTTCATCATGAGAGGGTATACGATGTACAGCAGGCATCATCGGGTCTTAAGGTAACGCACATAATGGCGTAATATGTGTGATTAGTAGCCTGCAGATGCCAATATTTTCAAGAAATGTTCACCTCGCGCCGTGACCCACATGAGTGCACGTTGTAGTGAAAGGTATAGTTGTTTACTAAATAGGATACTGAATTTTTTTTAACTTGTGGTTTATTTGGACTTGAAAACATTTTATGCAGGTATGGCAGAACCAGAAGCCTATTACGCTCATACTTTCACCGATGTTTTATGAAATCAGATCATGTCAATTAGAACAGAAAGCATATTGGAAAACAGCAGAGTTTAGACTGAATGACAGAAAGACTAAAATGGGTGTCAGACAGACATGTGTCGGAATTGATGCTCATAATAGTTTTGTACCTCGTAGGCTATAGACAATCGCATTCAAAATGCATCACGGTATCTAGCACTGATTGCGTTTCAGTCCTCGTTCGGAATGTCAGTCTCTTTTTCTCGTTCTCAACTCTTGTCACTTCCGCCCACTCCCACCCTAGCCCTGCCCGTCCCTCCTAAACATAATCGCCCACACACGCTGCTAAGCCGTTCGCCAGCTTTCTAGAACTCATTTGTTCTAAGGTTACTCACTATTGTGCACATTTTCACCTTAGACACTATTTCAAAAGGTAGGCTACATCACCTATCTATTGTAAACGGTTGGCACGTATAAACAGTTAGTTACATGTTAATTGCTTCTGTGTCAGTTAAATAGGCTGTGTCATAACATTAAATTTATATGGACTTGTCATAGATCAGTAGGCTATATTAGCCTACATATAGTGTGTAAAGATAGACAGACACACACACACATTAACATCAATCTCTGCCACAAAGAGAAATTGTGAATCAATTTGATATGTCACCTGTGGTTGTGCATTTGGATACAAGTCATTGTATTGTGGGTTGGGGGTGGATGGTTGCTTTGGGAAGAGTGGCATACTGGCTCCTCTATGAAGGTGTAGGACTGACACAGGAGGAAGGAGGATTTAAATGACAAGGGGAAAAAAAAACACTTTGGGGTACATTGTGTGTTTGAAAACCTACAGCCCACCCCCCACCCCCACCCGATGCAGTAGCCTGTATAAGTAGGCTATGTAGTACGCATATGGCCCTATATAGAACTATTGTGAATCAGCTGCCAAGAACATTAATTCAGATTAGTCATAGAACTAAAGATTGTATTCATCAGTATCTCTCTGCCATTACTTCACTTGTATCTTTTTTCTGTTATTCCACATGGAATTGCCCAGTTTCATAATGTATTGTGTGCTGTTCCATAATGTCTTCACAGATACATATTCCCTAAAGAGCTTGTTATGGTTCTTCGACTCTTACTACATAGCCACACAGTTGTATTGACGTAGCTGTTCAGCTTTCGTAGTTCTCCGTTGTGTTTGTTTGTGTACAGTATGTAGCACCACCACCAGAACTCCAATGGTTGGAGTTAGTCTACCCACTTTCATAGCAGTATGATGATTTAAAAAATAGTTTGGCTTTGTCTATCATTAAGTGAACCTAGCTGATGAAGAGACACAGCATCTTACAATTACCTGGTCATTGTCGCAAAAAATATTTTAAAAGTTTCCACCAATGTTCTACAGGGGAACTTCTCTCTCACGAGCCTACAAAGTCCTGCCTGTTGACAAAGGGCTGATTTAAAAACTTAATTGTCATATGGACACAGAGCTATAGGGAGATCCTTCCATGTCCAAAACAATGCTGTAGATTATTTATAAAGCTTAACCTGTGGACTAGTGCAACAAAGGTCATCTTGCAATAGTGCACTGACACACAAACCCGTTTTTAGCTGTTCTTTTTGAAATAGCTTTATTGGAGTTTGAGTGGTCCATGTGAAACTGAAAATGAAATGCTGTCTTCTCTGTCTGCATTAGCCAGTAAAAAGGAATAAATGTAGAAATCAGGCCAATTTGAAGGGTTGGTCGTAGCATTGCCCAAACCCTGAGCCACTGGCTGATAGAACTGAATTATTGCTCAATTCATGCTCCTCTGTATGTGATCAGTGCCCGCCCAACCATGCTAGATCACTGACTATCCGTGAAATAAAGATGACAAGCAGAAGAGTATTGTCTTGTTTTTAGTTACATGCCATCTTTGGAGACCTTAAAGAACAATTTGAAATATCATGTGCAGCATGTATGGCAGCCGGGGCCCCTTTAAGCCCCACCTCCATGTTTTGGAGCCCATGCACACATGCAATACACAATTTCCATCATTCATAGTCAAGGTCAACATATCCTCCAGGTGTAGACATAACCCAATCCTATCTTCTTAACCCTTCCCCCAGGAGGTGTAAATCTCAGGTCATATAAAAACTGTGGGGCCATGCAGGCAACATCTCAACCTCTGTTATAAGTGCTGTATAGCTGGACTAAGTTATAAGACATCTTCAGACTGTCCAGTAGTTAATGCATAACATGGGCGGGATTGAAGGTGCCCTATGAGATCTCCATGGTTTTTAGCGCAATTTCATTTTTGTCTCAAATCGTAAGTATCTCCGCTTGATCAGCTTGTTGCCTGCCCCCAGAAAACACTGTGAAAAAGTCTCGTCTCTGGAGACGGTACAGGGGCTGTAAACGTCAAACAGGCTGTGCATCAAAACAGAACAAACCACATTTTAGCCAAACACCAACAAAATGGTTAGTGGAGGGTGTGGAGATTAGTAAACCTGCACATATGGGTGGGGGGCAGTGAGCAAAGTTGATTTAGTAGCGTGAATTTGAGAGTATCGTTGTGTTTGTTTTAGGGATGGAAATCTTCATCATCGAAGCGATTTGATGCGCATCTCGATACACTGCCAGCGATTTGATACATTCAACGATTCATGAAATTACCAGTGATAAGATACGATACAATTATCCCACCTACTGCGATACAGTGTGAT
>JASCQY010000477.1:5443598-5454170 GCA_030264315.1 Sardinella tawilis
CACCAGCCTGTGCTTGTGTAGAAAACATCTTTGCTTTATTTGACTTTCAAAAAGCAAGGAAAGCTATTGCTAAAGCCAATGCTCTGTAGAAAACTGTTGAAGAGAAACAAAGAAAAACTATATTTGTTTATATGTTTATTGTCTAGTATAGCCTACATTTGTATGTACATGCTTGCTTGTTTGTTTGTACTGTACTAGCAATGGTGGGGGTAAATATCCAAATAACATTAACATAGAAAGCAATGATAGTTTTGCCAGTTGTATTAACTCAACATTGAATGACACTGAACAATCTCTTTCTGTGTATCAGTCCACTGGCTCTGTTTATTTGGTTGGAATGATATAATTCATTTCATCAATTAATAATGTTACATATAGTCATGTTGCAAGCTGTCATATACTCTCTGAAATGTAGTATAGGCTACATGACCATAACTCAGTATAGTGGCGATCACATCATCATGATACAGTATTTTCAGTGTCAGAAGTATCATAGCTAAATACACTTGCATTCGCACAGGCTACATTTCCTTTGGTGCAGACAGAATCCAGACAGGCTTATTTTTCCACTGAAAAGTACAGATCAAACAGAAGAGTGAAGAGTTGAGTCAGGAAAGGCACCCAGTGCCCATTAAAGACACTCCCAAACCTTTTCCCATTATACCAGTAAAAAATAAGTTTGGTACGGAATTATTGATGTTTTCTCTCTTTTTTGTTTGATTTAGTCCTTTCCCATCCCCAGAGTTGATGCCTTTTCATGACTAAACATCTGCATTAATCCAAGAGGGCTGCTAACTTCTTTCATGACAGGATGCGGTCACTTCTCAAAGCACCAACCAACCATCAGAACTTTACGTCCATTGGGAAATGCAGTCATTTTATTTCCTTACTTTAGCACACCAGGGGACATAATGAATGACTGTTAATGTTAGACACACAGCCAGAGCTCCCAGTGATTACCATACATCACATAACTGATTAAATTAGCAAGAAAGGCAAAACATATGCTACATTATCAGTAGGACTGGGCAATTCATTTGAAACTGAGTCAGTGTTAAAGTCAATGTTATCAAGATTTAAAATGTCCTGTTTTTTTAATGCTGCACTTGCTGTTGCATTTATTTTCTACTTTGTCTTTTACCTTGTTTTTTGACAATAAAATAGATGATGCCTCCATGAATACTGCTGTCTAATTCCGATGTCAATATTGACCAAAGTTATGATCATGAGTTCTGTCACGCATCAAGCAGCCCTATAGTTATTATCACTAAGTTGTCATCAGAAATTGTAGATGAGTGGCAGTGACAGATTCTGCGGGTCTTTGAACCCTAATCCCTGTAATTTAGGCAAGGCTAACTGGCACCCTATCATCAGTTCTGATGGCTATTTCCTTAATAAGAGAGAACAGAGGGTCATTTGAAGCATTTCCAGATTGTTGATAGGGTGAGGTTTATTTAAAATAAAAAGTAATAAAAACTCAAGGAGAGGTGTTGTAAGAAAAACACAAATTGACTGAAGAACCAGTTCATGTGATTTTATCCTAGCGCAACAGATTTACCTGACAAAGGTAGTGGAACAAGCAAGCAATAATTGTAGTAATATAGTAGGAATACTGTATACCGTAGTGAATTGGTGTTAATTATATTCAACGGCACATTCCACTCTCAGAAGGTGTTCATCAGTGTTCATCTTTTTTTTCCTTTTTTTCTACCTATATTTCTTTCACACCTAATGACTCACCATTGTCCGTTTGACCCTTCTCTGACACTTGTTAAAAATGTCCTACAGAGTAAGAAAGTATCCTGGTGCTCCAAAGTGCCAAAAGGATAATTTAATACATCAAAAAAGTAAAGTGAAATAATTGGATTTTGGCAGACTTTGTATTCAGAAACAACAGGGACTTTGTCAGGTGGACCAGACTTGTTCACGTTGTGCAAAAAGTCTGGTCACTCTTGCTAAGCATATTCGGATGGGCACTTTGACTTTGTTTGTTGACTCAACCTGTTGGTTTTGCCATTTATTTCAGTTCGCTGATTGGTTACTAGAACATGTAATTGGTGAATCTGAAGCCTTCAACCTGCTGTAGTGAACTGCAGTAGTGAGAGGAGGTACTCCGATGGCAGTGGCCTTGCTAACAGAGACTTCTAACATTTCGTAGATGGTTGGTTTGGCTTAGTTTTAAATGTAGCCTGGCTAACACTTCACCCTCTCTCAAATCTTAGCTGAGAAAGAGGCTGAATCTCACTTTCAATTTCTAAGGGGCATAACCAGAAGTGATCCTACATGTAATACAATATAGAGCGGTGGCAGCATAGTGGCTAAGGAGCCTAGCGGCCCTGAATTAATTGATAGTTGTTAACTGTAAGTCACTTTAGATAAAAGCATCTGCTAAATGCTTAAATGTACAGTAAATGTACTGTAAGTCAGTTCATTAAACTCTCATATATTTTTATGGGAGTACATCTAACAAAACAAAGTTAAACACTATTGCTCTGCCGATTCCAAGGAAAATATACTGTATATACTGTACGTAGGCCTATATCATTAACACATTTGGCTTCAGCACAACCCATTGGTTGTGAACAACTGTGTTGCTCACCGTACTCCTCTCTTTGTCATAAAAAACACATGCTGGGTGAGTGATTGGTTATTGGTTTTCTGGACTTCTGATAAAGTTGGATATCAGCTTCTCCAGGAGGACCTTCAGATTAACCTGAAGAGCAAATTCTAACTGGCTTATACTACATTCTCCTGGGTTCACCTCACACAGACTACTGTGCAGTAACTGCTGTATACTGTATTTGCTATAGAAATAAAGTTCACTTTCATGGGTGTCAAACCCGTGGCTGACCACTGCTTCACCACATACAAAAAAAAAAACATTAGAAAAGCAGTCAACTGCCAGCTAGCGAGGACTGGATACTGGGAAAAGACAACAGAGAGTAGTTCAGTGAGGAGAGAAAGAAGAAGAAAGTACGGCATGTTCGAAAAAGGTCATCTCGTCACAGTCAAAATAAAAGCCTTGAGGGAGAAACAAAAGATGAAGGCACACAAACAAATGAACAGACGGATGTTAACACAGGCACATCATTGACCTGCTCTGTCTGAGGGCCCCCGTCTTGCTGTTTAATGTATACATTTGCCTTTTTCATGCCCGCGCATTTGCATTACATGAATATTTCATGGGGTGGACCTCCTCCCTCGCCCCTACATGTTTCCGTTCAAAGCACAGCAACTGCTGACAGGTTCAAATTAATCAAGTGGGATCACCCAAAGGCAGCCGGGTGAGCCGGATTCCACACAGACCAATGACGGAGAACAGAACAGGGGCTGGCACGGATTAAGAATAACCAGAATTCACATGTTTGCTGCCAAATCACAGGCCACTTTTGGTGCCTGTCAGCCAGCAGCACCGCAACTGATAATAAACCCAGCTAGCTCATTGCCATGCATCCCACATCTTCCTTTGGATGACTCGGAAAAAGTGGCTGCCATTCCAGGTTGGCGTCGTCGACATTTCTCCCCGTGCCCTCATTGGTACTCATAGCCGTGCTCCCCAGCAGAAGATCTTCTTATGAGTCATAATGTGACGGCTAAAACCTCGAGACTGAGTCGTGTCTGATGAAAATGGAGCAAGGGAGAGAGGAGGCATAAAGCAGAAAATGAGAGAATGAAAGAGTGAGAGAGAGAGATACAGATTGTCCAGGAGAAAAAGACTGCGAGGTAGAGTAAGAGAGAGAGAGAGAGAGAGAGAGAGAGTAAGAGAGGGGACAGTAGAGAATAGGAAATGCCAAGGGAGAGAACCTGACAAGAGATGGAGAGACGGATAGATTGAGACTCAGAGAGAGAGAGAGAGAGAGATCGACACATGTAAAGCATTGAACTGGGGCTTGGGGGAAATATGCATCATCCCTTCCCATGTCATCCCGAGCAGCTCTCCAGGGCCACAAATAAAAGCCTCGAGAAGCGCTGCCCTCCTCTGGAGTGGCACACATCATTATGATGCTCAAACATCTCTGTCAGCACAATAGGCCATACTGTCCTTTCTCTCTCCTCACTGGTCCCCAAACATGTCCTCAGATGGAGGAGAAGCGCATGAACCATCCTTTGAGAGTCCTCCAAATACCAATCCAATGAGCTGGAGTTGATACTGCTGTTACTTCCTGTGTGAGAGATGTCTTCTTCTACTCTGCCTACTGTACATTCAGGGGGCCACCTAGTGGTGAAAAGGGAAACTGCAAAACCTTGGAAGTGCGAAGCCTAGAATCAGGACGTTTCTGTTATTTATTTATTTATTTATTTATTTATTTTCCCTTTGGTATCCATAGCGATCAATCCATAAGCTTATGAACATATTTTATCGTTGGCCCATGGGAACAGTCAGCCCACCTCCTTTTGCTCTCTCTCTCTCTCTCTCTCTCTCTCTCACATACACACACACACACACACACACACTCACTCTCACTCTCTCTCACACTCGCGCGCACACACACACACATTCAAGGAGGCACACAATCTTTTTGAACACATATACACGCAAACATATAGACACACATTTAATGAGACACACTCTTTTTTTTCTTTCTTTCTTTTTTTTTTCTTTTACACACAAACACTTATTCTGTCCACACCACACAGTGCACATGACTCACTGCAATGAGTCATCTCACTCCCTTCCCCCAGCACAAATACACACACAGTGCATTATCTCTCCTGGCTAACCTTGGCAGAGCCTAAGAGAAGGGGGCTGGTATTGTGCCACTGTAAGATCTCGCCTTGCCGCCTCCACGAACATTATCCCTAATTGTCCTCAGTGGGGTCTCTATCTGAACAATGCCATTGCCATGCCCGACAGTCCTACACTGGACAGGTAAAAACAACAACCGAAAAAAGAAATACATTTTTAAAGATACAGAGTGAGTGCTGCCTTGACAGCATACATTGTGTACAGCAGACAAGAGCCATCTTGGTCATCGCTTTCACAAAGATTGCATTTAGGCCTGCCGTGTTTATGAGAAGGAGAAACTTTGTTTACTTCAGTGACATAGCTCAGATTATCAGTGATGTATCCATAAAACTCATTATCACAAACTTTTTGTACACAAGCTGGTTTATAGTTTAGCTTGGGGATCATTGTAATACAAACAGCTTTACATATTTACACTCATGCATAGTTCATACATGTGTGTGTTTTAAAGGATTTTAACATTCTGAGATAAGTAATGTATCAAATTGCATATCTTGCATGCCCACAATGTCATGAATTTAGTTCAATTTGTTTTTTACTTTTCACTGAACTACAGGGTTAATAGATAGATTAGAATGAATAGGATACATCATATAGCAATCTTTTTGATGTATGAAACTACTTTAATATCAAATAATACCAATAATACCAATAATAATAATAATAATAATAATCACAATCATAACAATAATAGGATAATAATGTTCTGATACTTGCTTTTTTGAGAAGTTAGTTTTGGATTGTTTTAAGTCTCAAGTGACTAGCTGCAATTCTTCATTTACAGTGTGGGCTGCTATATAGGACATTGCCAAAACATTGCCTGTCAGGAAATGTCCTGCCCAGACACCTACCAGGGAAAAATATAGAACCAGAATTTTATTAATGCTTGGTAGCCTATATTTAGTCTCTTACAAGGCGTCATACAGGAATTCTATAAACACAGTACAGGCTAGGCTAAAAAGAAATCTTTGCATCTAGATATATAATAAAGCAGGCTAGGATTCAGTTAACTTTTTCTTTGAAAATAGCCTTCTAAATTTTACCACAGCTGAGAATTAATTGGAATGGTGAAGAAACGTCTGAGCAGTTGACTTTGTTTTGTCAAATACATAACCTAAATAACATGCCAAGCCTTTATATGATGTGGTGATATACAAATTGAGACTTTGCAGTATTCAGCTGGAGAGATTACATGAAAGATGGGGAGATGAGGAGAGTGGGGGGTAGGCCAACATAACTTTATTCTTGCTCATATTGATTCTGCCATATCCATAATGTGGAATTGCCTGCCAAAATTATTTTAAGTGAAAGCAATACACAATGTTTAATGTAAACACACTTGTGTGTATTTTTGTTGGCTTATTTGGTTTCTGTTTCCAGACTTTCTCGACCATACCTGACTTAATTGATCGCCTGCGCAATAGCCCAATGTTCTGACGATCTCCGTTACCGGAAGCACCGGCCTGTAGAGACTCGTTCTCGCCATTAGATGTCAGTGTTATCACGCTGTGGAAGAAAAGCAATGAGCACAATGAGTTTCTGCAACAGGCCAACTTCAGTCAACAACCATGTAAGTTACCTCTTAAGACTCATCGCAGTTTTTTTTTTTTTTTTAATCTTGAATTTTTTTTCCAGACGGCATTCTTTAGACAAACTGTGCACCATGTGCCTGGTCAAATCAAAGAGCGGTCTCAGTGACCATGGGAAAAAGGCCTCAGAAGAAGAACCATGCGCAGGGTGATAGGAATTCTCGCCAAACGTCCATTGTTATGTTCCCCGTTGTGTTGCATTATGGATAAACGCGAGGCCAAAGTGTCAAAGCAATTATATGCCACATCCTCAGTGATCCCACAGTTCTGAAAATTGAACCGTAAGCTTTCATATTGGTTTGCAGCAGGAAGAGCTATTTGGTGTGCATTCCCCTTATGCCATTGTGGACATCTATGAATCATAAGGACTCTGACTCATAATTAGCATGGGAACTTAGAGGGGAGGTCACAGAAATGAAATGATTTAGACTTCTGCTCCAAACCACCACTGGTTGGCTGTAATGGACTGTACCGCAGAGCCTCTAATCACCCATTGGTGAACCTCACTAAGCATATGCCAGCATACCACGAGACCCATTTTGCAATAATGTATTCAGTGATAGTCAGTCCATGTCCAAAGAATTACCACCAGCCCACGAATTGGCTGGCAAGCGCTGCAAAGTGATCACTGGACTCTCCATAGTGGAAAATGTGCAATTTAGTTAACCTTAGAATCATGCATCAGTTTTTTGTTTTTTGTTGTTGTTGTTGTTGTTTTTTTGCCATCCATAAATATCCCTTGACATTCCCACTGTCCATCCTCATAAATCTGCAGCAGAAAAAAATTGGAATGAAAGGTCACTGTTTGGTCTGGGTCAGGATTCACAGCTTGAAACTATGCGGTGGCCATATTTTCTGCCACATGTCTCAAACTGTTGTCTTCTCCTTGTGACCCTGCAACCTCTGGGAAGATGTTGGCAGGGCTGCGTTCATTCATGGGCAGGGAACACTTCTTTTTCTTTCTTACTTACTTCTTTTTGTTCGTATAAATGTTGTTTGCCCTGTCCAGTGGTGAAGAGTGAGCTGCTGATCACCAAAGGTGTTGCAGATGCAGCCCACTTCCTGCGAGCTTGAATGGCTTGCCAGCTGAGCCTTTTAACAAGATAATGATCGTCTGAGTCATCTCGCCATCTATTCCTGGCCTCTCTAGGACCAAGGGTCCTCAGCATCTAAAACTGGACGCCCAAACACAGGCCATCACAAATACAACATAAAGGGAACATAAAAAGATCTTCATGAGAATGAATCAGATTGAGCTCCTTAAAATGCTATATTTGGCTCTCTAAAGAAGGCATTGCACATCCAGCCGATGACGTCACATACCAATACAATTCTATTTTTATCTGTGTGACGCTGTTTTCTTAATTTTTCTGAAGGACCCACGGATGGAAAGTGTGTTTGGCACAAGAGGAGCCTTATCAGTGTCGCATGGAACATCTTGACACCAAACCCATAAGGTAATGTAGTAGCCCATGAGGCCATGGCATTTTCAGGATGCAAAAGCAGAATCCATGAACAGTGGAGAAAACCCAGTGATCGAATTCTATTGATACAGTACATGTGGAAATGATGCTTTTTACCTTTCATGAATGTCACCAGTAGAGTTAGTTGCTGACTAAATGGCATTAGACAGCCTTGACCAAATGTCATAACCTAGTTAATACCTAGTATCGATTCACATGAAATCAATTCATGCCAACTTTCAGTATTTTTTTGTTATTGCTTAATCAGGGTTTCACATTTGACTAACACCTGGGTAAAATAAGCCAAAACAACATTCTTTGTAGCATTCTCTAGTGCATTAGTATATGTGCAGCAACTCTGCTGTCATGTATACAGTTTGAGATAGATAGCCTTTTGTCATTGAACGTAATTCAACGAATTTTTTTGTCCATCACAACCAAAGACCAAACAAAACACAACAGAGATGTAACTTACTCCTCCCTTCGGTGCTTTCAGAGAAACTGTCCACAATGTTTGTTTTTTTTTGGGGGGGAAGGAACTTTGTCTCCTGTTCAGCATAAACTTAGTCAGTTAGTTAGTTCGTAAATGTAGTGTACTGTGAGAATGGAGCTAGCAGATCATGAAGAGATATTAACTGAATTTTATAAAAACTATTACAGTTTTGCAAACCACTTTAGCAACTGTGACTATAGACTTATCTCAGAGACCATCCACACCCAAAGAAGTTGATATGATATTTCAATGATATCGTTACGCACGTGATCGTCATCATAGTTTGTGATGTGGACTAGACGTCGTCATTCCAATTATAACTGGAGTCATTTGCTGTTATTTGCTGTTATGGTCTCAACGGCCTTTAGGCTTGATTAAAGCAATAGTCCAGGGCACTTTTAACAGCCTAGTCCTACTCGGTCTAAGCCGGTAGGGAGAAGTACCAGAGAATTTGGTACAACATAGGCTGGATAGGCAACCAGCAGCTCAGACAGATCTTGCCAGCTCACATGGCAGACTTGGCAGACTTTTATTGAGTCATGATGAAATAGCTCTATTCACTAACGGTCAGTGTTCATGCTGTGTTCATGCCTTTCCTAGTAAGACCACAACTTGTTGCTGAAACACTGGCCTCAGTTGACTGTAACACTTTTCCCTGTACACATTCATTTAGACTGCAGATATTCAGCTTCACACACGCTTGAAAGTGACATTCGGATAAAGGCCTCTGAATTTGGCCGTAGGTCGATTCTTGCCTGTAAATTTGCGGATAAACTTAACATCCAAATGTGGTATCCGGTTTGAACAAGAACAGCCTTGTTGTGAGGAAGCTCTTAAAATTGGACTTAGAGAACCAAAAATTCAACACGTTACTAAAAGCTATGAGGATCTTTGAGTGTGAGTGTGCATATCTCTGTGTGTGTGTGTGTGTGTGTGAGTGTGTGTGTGAGTGTGTGTGTGTGTGTGTGTGTGTGTGTGCGCGTGCGCCCGCCCGCTCATGTGTATGTGTTGGCCATATGTACTAAATTTGTGTGTGTGTGTGTGTGTGTGTGTATGTGTACGCGTGTGCAAAAGTGCGCCGTGGTTTGGCTTCCGTTGCTGCATGGTCAGAGTCACGTCCCCCAGCCGAAGGACAGTGGGAATGCGGTGAGTCTGGTTGAGACCAGCTCATAAAACACTGCACCCTGGCACTGTCCCTCTTCCCCTACAGACAGGGGAACCAGAGACCGAGAGGGAAGCCACACAAGTGCACACTGTCAGAGGGGTTTCTGTTGGACTTTTTTTTTGTTTTTTACTTTTGTATGATAGTCAACCCCTACAAACACACAATCACATGCACAGATACATAGACACACACACACACACACACACACACACACACACAGAGACAAACACACACACTGTGGTGCATGCATCTACATGCTCGGCAGCAGCTCAGCTGACCTCAGGGTCGCGACCTTTATCTGCTTCCTCCTGTGGCCTGCTCTGTACCAGAAGTTTCAGTTCACCCAGCAGACTGGCTGTCTCCACTCAGGGGGCCCGGCCTGGCCTTACTCTCAGCCACAGCCAGTCGCGCGTGCCAGCCCCTCACACATGCACACACACACACAGGTCACACTAAAGTGGCTGAAACACCAGACGGTAAGCAGTAAGCAGACAGTGCATCCTGTGTACCAAGGATGCTTATCATTGCCGTTCACACACACACACACACACACAGACACACACACACGCACACACACACACACACACACACACACACACACATACACACACACAGACATTCAAGACTTCAAAGTGGGTGAAACACCATCTCTGTGTGGATGCAGATGGTCAGATTCAGCTCCCATTGCTAAAGGTTTTTGTGTCCACAGCAATGTGGCAACATTCATTTGTGAAGCCACGCTTTGAATCATGAGTTATCACTGCAGGGGTTGAAATCAGTACAGTGGCTTTGCTGCAGCAGTGAATGCACCCCCCCCCCCACCCCCACCCACGCGCTGTGCTGTGTAAGTGGACAGTGGCCATTTTGAAGCAGTGTGTACCGCCGCCAATATTGCCTTTCTCAATCCTTAAACATTTGGGCAAGGATTTACTTATTTCTAGTAGGGATGGGGGTGAGACGAAAGCATGCTGATTAAAACAATTTTTGACGATGATTAGATATCCTCTTTTTCTTTCTGTTTGTATCAGTCCCAGCACACACGCGCATACACACACACACACACACACACACACAAACACACACACACACTCTCTCTCTCTCTCTCTCTCTCTCTC
>JASCQY010000477.1:5550778-5573198 GCA_030264315.1 Sardinella tawilis
TTTTTTTGCAGCGGTCATCTTTGGGGCCCCCCCCCCCCCCGCGAAAAAAAAAAAAATTGTCAACAGAATGTTTGTAGCCAAAGGCTCTACAGTATTTACCATTTCTGGAGAGAAACGCTTGAAATGGCATGCACTTGAATAATCACAGCTAGAAATGTCAGTGTGCAGCGACGGTCTAGGTGAGGTGAGGTGTGTGTGTGTGTGTGTGTGTGTGTGTGTGTGTGTGGCTCCAGTGGCCTACATTGTAATGTACCTACAGGTGCAGAAGCATGCGATGACATTAAGTGCATTTGTGAAAAAGGTGTATGTCCTCTGTTTATGGTAAAATTGAGATGAATAAATTGCCAACACTTGTACAACGTCAACATTAAGTCCAAAAAAACACCACTTTTAAGAAAATTTTAAAAACAAAAAGAGACAAAAAATTGCATATTCATGTTAAGAAGTTAATATCACATATTAACATTTCTCAATCAAAGTGAAAATAAACAAAATTTCATTACCATGAAATAACCACAGGTTTACAAAGGACAAGCGTCCCCCCTCCCCCCTCCCCAAAAAAGAGGCAGTGTGTTTGTGTAAGCCTACTGTGTATGTATGTGTGTGTGTGTGTGTGTGTGTGTGTGTGTAACTGTTGTGGTGTTGCTTAAGCATCACATCCCTGTGTGGTTGAGGGATCCGTCCTGAGGTACGCACCAGTTACCCTTCGCTTTGGTGAAATAGAAATGTAACAGGAGAGGATACAAAAACCCAGATATGCTTAGGCTACGTGCTACAGTTCAAAGCCCTCAGAATTCTACTAAGGCGTTATATTGTGGTGCCCTTTCCACATTTTGGTTACCAGGTCCCAGTCTTTACTGAGTAAGGCTTGCAGATGCATTAACATTTTTAAAAATCACAGTGCATTCATGGCTTTGGTCTTCACATTCACCTACTGAGGTTGCAATTGTCACTAGTGGTCAACAAACTCCCTTCTCTCGATTTTTCCATCACAATAAAAAAAATAATAATAATAATAAAAAAAGATAATAAAACACAGCCAGCATTCTCTTTGGGATATAAACTTTTGTGTGCCATAGTCTCCAAAACCCCCCCAAAAAAGTGGTTTCAATTTAATAGGGCTGAGCATGAAACGACATTACAATAAATGTCTCTAAAAAATATGGGGACGCATAGTCTGTTTTGATCTCGCTAACTTGAACAAGACATGCTTGCAACTACATACTCTACGGCTTCTTTAGGACGTGAGTTTATGTTGCAGCCTTGTGTGCGCACGGCAGTGCTATTCAGCTCTAGTATAACGGCCCCCACTATTGCAGTTGACAGATGGACGACTATCAGGGAGAGGAGAGAGCTGGACGGCTGGACGGCTAGATCACAAGGAGCAAAGAACAGGCATGAAATTCTGGAGCGCGTCTGTCGGACAGTCCCAAATTGTCAGGGAGAATTGTTGATTTCACAGGGATTACAATTTGTGGAGCAGAGCAGCTGGACCGTGCTGTTCGACCCTACGCTACGCCTGCATGAACGTGTAGACATATTCACACATGCACACGCATGCACACACGCACACACACACACACACAAATGCGCGTCAGAGGGAGCACTCTGCTTTAGCCCAGTTCAGATGACTGTCACATTATCGGCTTAGAAAGCGTGCTGGGGTTGAGGGGGGTGGGTGGGGGGGCTGTTTTTCACCCGGGACCTTCCCATCGGCTAGACGGTGTCAGTGAGAGAAAAGGCCAGAGACAGAGAGGTCATGTGGAGATGCTCCAGGGGCCACAGGGAGGAACCTCCCCAGCCAATCCCTCGGCCGACTAACGCCCACTGTTTGTAAACGCCTGTTTAGCCTGTTTGCCAGTCCGTCGCCAGATAGTGTGACGGATTCTGAACAGGGTTGTTCTTTTATCTCGTCAACCCTGGGCAGTCATTGATCAGCGCAGACGTAGTTTACAGATGGATTAAATTGGAGGCCCTCTCGAGGCCCATCACAAGACTGTGGCCTCCCGTTGTAAATATTACCCAATTCCTTTTTTTCTCCGCTTGTGGCGACGCCCATGCTTACTCTAACCCAGCAAATGGATTAAAATTCATGAACGGGGATTACGATGTCATGATCGGGGTATGCACTGTGATTTCCCAGTTGTGAGATCACAGGGTTGTACTAGCTACTTTTTCAAAAACAGTTTGAAGGCACTTGGTGCTTTGACAGGAGTGGAATTAAACAATACGATGTAAAAAGTTGAAGGGTTCAAAAGGCTATGGCACTGCTTGGAAAAATAATTGCGCTACTATTGTTGTGGGCTGTTACACATAACGGTTGGAAGGGCCGGGCAACAAACGCAGAAAACAAAGCTTAGATCACATTACCTAAATGCTGGAACAAACATTCTCTCTTCAGTCTGTTGCTCCCTTTTGACTGGAAGAGCTGGCAAAATGTGGAAAGTGAGGTACAGGAGAAAATCCAGTACTCCGTCAAGTCTTTTGAGAAAAAAAAAAATACAGTCTTCCAATTTCTGTAAAATCCCAAAGGTTTGGCTTTTTCTTTTGTCCAAATTTCCCTCTCAGTCCTGGACAGAAGCCCTGAATCTTGATCATATGTGCTTTTTTTTTCCTCATTTTATATATATACACTAACAACTCTAAGTACACAGGTTTAGGGTGTGGTTGCAACACTATTTGTAACATTTGAGCAATTTTCTCGTTTGGCTTTCTTTTACATACAAAAGGAAAAAAATAAATAAAAAACAATCTTTTTTTTGGTTATGAATTTTGTTGTCTGGCTCGATGGCTTAGCAAAAAAAGAGTTGTCATATAAATACTGCACTGTTGTTATGTTTGTGTCCATGATCAAAACCAGTACATAAATAAACAGTTCTCCTTTTAGGAAGTTTTATGTTTTTTTTTCAACTGCATGTGATGCAAAATTTGTAAGAAAAGGCACTTATTGGAGTCAAGTTTTGTGTGCATTATTTTGGCCAAAGCTTTCTTTGGCCTCCTGTATAAGAAAAAGCTGAGGTGAGTGGAGTTGAAAAGAATACTGTAGGCGGTATTTCGGAAAGGCGTCCCTGACGAAGCCAATTGAGACTCGTCCGAAACTTGTTGCTTTGGCAGGCTCTGTTTTCATTTTTTTTTCTTTCATTTATTTTTTTTTCCTCCTTTTCCCCTTGCCAGCTTCCTCCTTAGCTGGGAGAGTAGCGATCAATGGTGCGAGACTCCCCAGAGCCAGGCAGCGGTGGTGGCGGGGGAGGAGGAGGCAGGCCCTGGGCGATGACGTCCATCTTGTCGTGCGTGAGCCCCAGGTGCTCAGCAGCCAGCTTGTGCAGCGGGTACAGGCTCTCCATGGCCTTGGCGTCCAACAGGTGTTGCGAGGCCTGGGCCAGCAGCTCCGAGGCTTTCTCCTGCTTGAGGCCCAGGTGCTCGGCCGTGTACTTGGTCAGCGGGTAGATGCCATCGGCGAAGTCCATCTTGAGCTTGCCGTCGGCGGTCAGCCCAGCGCCGCCGCCGGTGCTGTGCATCTTCATGTGGCTGATGAGGTTGCGCTGCTGGGCGAACTTGCCGCCGCACACCTGACACTCGTACGGCTTTTCGCCGGAGTGGATGCGCATGTGCTCGGTCAGGCGGTACTGGCGCGTGAAGCGCATGCCGCAGGCGTCGCAGGCGAACGGCTTGAGGCCCAGGTGGCTGCGCATGTGGCGCGTCATGGTGCCGCGCTGCGTGAACTTCTTGCCGCAGATGCTGCACGGGTACGGCCGCGTCAGCCAATGAGTCTTCTCGTGCTGGCGCAGGGTGGCCGGGTCCTTGTAGGATTTCTCACAGCTGGAGCAGCGGTACGGCCGGATCATCTCGCCCATGCCCACCGACGGCAGCATCTGGCCCGACTTGCTGTCCGGGTAGGACAGGCTGTTGTTGTTGTTGAGGCTGGGCGGTCCGTTCGGAGTGCTGCCGCCACCGTTGCCGCCGTTGCCCTTCCCATTGCCGTTGCCCATTTCAGAGTTGCTGTAGAGGTCCTCCTCGGTGTGCGTCTCCACGTGGGCGTTGAGCTGCTCGGAGCTGGGAAAGCCCTTGTCGCAGGGGATGCACACGTAGAGGTTGTCGCCGAAGCTCTCGGGCTCGAACGGCGGCACGTGGTATCTCCCCAGGCCGCCGGGGGGTGACGGCCGGCCCTCGCTGCTGCCCGTCTCCTCGCTCCCCGAGCCGCTCTTCTCGTCCTCGCCATCGCACTCCACGCCCCGGTAGCCACCCTCGTTGCCTTTGTGGTGGTTGTCCTTGTCCCTGTCCGCCATCTCTTCACCTTCATCATCCTCCTCATCCTCCTCCTCATCCTCAGGGTTGTAGGACAACGGCTCGTTCTTCACCCAGCGGTACACATTCACCCGGTCCCGAGCGCGCTCGCCATTGTCCCCCGGAGTGTCGGGGCTCGGCGGACAGGGGTAGGGGTCCTGGTTTTGGGGGCCCGAGCGTTGCAGGTGGGGGAGGTGGGGCGCCAGAGGCTGGTTGAGGCGCGGAAGCGAGTGGGGGGTCAGGGGCCCGCCCGGATGCTCGCCTGTGTCCATCTTGTCAGAGTGGTTGGACACCAGCAGGGGGCTGTCGCGGCCACTCTGTGGCCCACCTCCAGACTCATCGTCTGGGTGGTGCGGGTGGCTCAGGTGGGAGTGGGATGGTGTGTGCTGGGACTGAGAGCCAGGGCTCTTCTTGGACAGGTCCAGGCCGTAGATGGGGGAGCAGTTCCGCTCGGAGGACGGGATGCGCAGGCCCGGCTGGGGCGGCAGGCCCTGCTGCAGAGCGGGGTACGCCTGGGGACCGGAGATGGGCGCGTAGATCTCCCCCGCATGGCGAGGCAGCGGGTGCTGGGGCATGTCATCTAGAATGGCCGGACGCGGCGTGTGGCTGTTCCCGACCGCTCCGGGAAAACAAGGCTGGATGACTGGTGTGGGCACCCGGAATCTTCCCCGGCCCATCTCGCTGTTGTTCAGCTTGTAGGGTAAAAAGCCAGCGCCGGGGTGTGAGGAATATTTTCCATTTCTCTTCAGCTTTTTCTTGCACAGGGCCACCAAGTCCAGCAGCTGCAGGTAGTTGGCCGCCGCCAGCACTGCCCCGAGGTTGGGCTCGGTGGGAGAGGCCGGGTCCCCCTCGCTCAAGCGTCCGGTGTATATGTAGTCTAGAATGACCCGGAAGACTCCTGGACTCACCATCTCATGGTCCAAGTTGATGAGGTTGTCATGGACAACCAGGGATTTCAGGTAGAGGCTGCTGGCGGCGAGAATGTTCTTATGAGCCCGGAACAAGGCGTTCTGCACAACAATGATGACATCGCAGAGAAAGCCCTTGGTACGTTGTGTGTTGAGTTGCAAAAGAAGGTGCCTAGCATGACTTGGGACTTCCATGGCATCCAGCATCGTCTTCAGACCACCACCTGTAAGGGCAGACAAAACGGAGATGTGTTTGTCAGGTTTGAAAAAGTGGTGTGTGCACCTTTAAACAAAGTCAGTGTGAGCACTTTGCAAGTGTGACCAACAGCAGGTACAGTACAAACCTGCGTACATGAATCCCCAGTATTGGCAGTATTGAATAACCAGGTACTGCATAAGCTGTCTGTGAAGAATGTGTGCTATATGTGTTCTATAGCACAGCCCTTTCTATGTTTCAGTGAACTGTGTCCTCCAAAATGCGTGTGATAATAATCAAATTGTGCGTATGCTCCCTGGCTACTGAATTCCATCCTTTCGCGCATCTGCCAATTCGGGCTGATTTATTTCCCCTGGTGTGAAATCAAAAGAGAAGTCTCTGATACACACACACACACACACACACACACACACATGCAAGCTATTGTTGAGGGCGTGCTGTCTTCTGAATGTCAGAGGTAGCGGTTTTGTCATTATCGAGAACGGCAGTCAGAATAATCCAAACCTAGGGTGAACGTCACAAGAGGGGGCGGAAAAAAAATGGATGCCAGTATAAATGTGTTTTCATGTTGCTGGCCTTCTGATAAAGCATTCCAGAGGTGGTGTGCTCAGCTTTAAACAAAGTCAGTCTGAGCACTTTGCAAGTGTGATGAACAGCAGGTACAAACCTACGTGGACAAAACTACATCCAAAAAAAGATGTGATATTCATCTCTCTTTCGTCTCAGTCATATAAGGAACTGGGAGCATACTTAATGTAAATCATATCACGCAGCGAGAGAGAGAGAGAGACTTACAGTTTGACTTGAAAATGAACTCAAGACTTTCAACGCACACAACCACTAAGACCACAAGAATACTGACAACAGCCACAATCTAAAAGAAACTCCCTTTTAAAAACTGTTTCTTTTTTTTTCTTTGAAGTGAAGACGGTCTTTTGTAAAAGTAATGAATGATCTAAACTTCAGGCTGTGTTGTTCAAACTTAG
This sequence comes from Sardinella tawilis, assembly GCA_030264315.1. NCBI lineage: Eukaryota > Metazoa > Chordata > Actinopteri > Clupeiformes > Clupeidae > Sardinella > Sardinella tawilis. The sequence continues at coordinate 5,557,174 of JASCQY010000477.1, forward strand.
CAGAGATACTTGACATGCTAGATGAAACAGTTAAGCTCCCTCAGGGCTTGGTTTCACGGATGGGAAACAAGCGACTAAATAAATAAGTCCGATGATAGTCAGCCGGCATCAGTTCATCCTCCTCTTTGTGTTTATTTCACCGAGTATAAGCTCCCTTGAAGGAATAAGGAAGTCTGTATTTACACACTACAATTTAATTAGCCATCATGTACAGAAAGACTCGCTGAACTCACAGTGTTGTCTGATGATTGATGCTTTCTGAAACCAATAGCTTCCCCTTTGATGCATAATAATTAATCATCTAAAAAAGTATGATCTGCACAGTCCCCACTGTTCATTTGTGACAAATATGAAGAGACAAAAAATAGAATTTGGGATGGTGCTGATAATTTTGTACAGCCTAATTTTGGTGAATCTAAGAAATATTTATGATGCATGCTTCCAGACATAAAGGCCCATATGAAAGATTTGGTATGTCAGTATTAAAACCACATTAACCTGCAGTTCACTTTTAAAGAGGCATATTTCCTTTCAACCAACTGAAAAAAAGTTCTGTTCTTTGAAAACGGTAGATCACCATTTTAACGTCAGCATCTTGAGACATACACAAAGGTGGTTTTCCACAGGGCAAACACAGCCACAACTCTCTTCTCTATAGGTGTAGTGTATGTGTAAAGAAAACAGTAGAGCAGTAGATTTTCCTAAATTACACACTAAAAAAAGGTTTATATAAAACACGCGGATATAAATTAAACAAACAATTAAACATTAGGCTATTGCATTACTCGTTAATACAGTAGCCTACAATTTTGTGAAATTAGTGTATGGCACAAAGTATACATGAGAATTAATATGAGCCCTAATACTAAATCAAATTGAATAGATTCAGCGATAAAAGCAAACATGTCATCCTTGAGGCTGAACTTTTTTCAGTGTGCAAACCATGCCTTTCCAGCAAGCTCACTACCAGCTGCGCGCACCTGTGGTGCCTGCAGCTGAGCGCAGATTCGTAACCATCAAACATGACAGTAATTCTGCATTAATTCAGTACGTGCTTAATGCTGGAGGTAAAAGCAGCCAGACATATTGATAAAAGAACGCAAAACGGGAATGCTTTCACTCATCATTTCATTTTTGATCTCCCAAATATACAAGGAAGTTCTCCATCACGAACGTCCTATTCTCAAACACCTGTTTTTTTTATTGCTGGACAGTCCGACACGAGTTCGACGAAATAAACAGGCCACTTTTTTCAAACACTATTACCAAACATAGCGACCCTTATCACTAGCAGCCACTTACGAACATCGACGGTTCAGTATTCTCTCATCTTCCGTCTGCCTCATCTTCAGGCTACCGTTAATAACGGGACTGCTGCAGTGTAATCTTGAGGCACGTGTGCTAAAGATGTGTAGCTGATTTTTGTCTCACCATTTCTCCAAACCCGCATAACAGTGTCGAATGAAAAATCCAAAGTATGTGAAAGGATCGCATTTCTGCGTCTTTGCGCACTTGGATATCATCAACAGTGGGATCGGTAACACAGAAATATTATAAGAATAAAAAATATATATTTAATACTTATGGTATAACAATTATGCTTCAGGGCAAGATTTGATAATTAATTGTGTTAACACCAGTGATGCACATTTTAACTGTAAACCTGTGCGTAAAAAACGAGTTGGGCTTAAAGTGCCTTATGCTTGTTCTGTTCCTGTCAACAGCATCTCCTATACTTCATAGAGCGTCTTGAACCTTCAAAGAGCACGGCAAAAAAGACGGAAGTGGTAACAGAAGTAAATCATGTTTAAAACCGTTGTTTGAACATCATGCGTAAACAATTCTATCCTCTTCTACGCCCCAATGAGGTTCTCATGTGTTAAAACCTGTGATAATGAGGAGTTTACAACTTTGTTACCGCAATTACTGTACCTACAACTCGTCGTACCGTTTTTTAGTCTTAACAATTTAGGCAATTCGTCAGGAAATATCATACTTTATGCATAGCACTTTTACGCATGTTTTTCATTTAGGCTAACCCAAGGTAGATAGGAATGGGCTGGGGACTTCCAACTGTATGGGCCCAAAAGTCTCAAGTTGTATACTCAAAATTGTACATGTTATCTTGCAAGTATGTACAATGGGTAGGCCTATGATTCAAAGTGCGGCATCTGGCCTAAATTCTCTCTTACACCAGAGGCTGTAAGAGTTTTACCATTTAAATGTCAAATGACTAAATGGTCTATACAGTCACCCTACAAATCCAGGTTTATTATATTTTTTTTTTTTCTTTAAGCAAAAGGATGAATTATTTTTATAGGCACATATGATAGGGTAGTTGCTATATTTGGTGTGCAACTGCGACTCCTTAAGATAGTCCCAGAGTCATATTTTAGACAGTTTGGTATTCGTTGTCCCTGTGTTTTGTCTGTGTTGTCACTTTGCTGGTTTTAGGGTTGAGACCTGTTTTAGACTGAGGGGGTCTGCACTGCGCAAAGAACACCCTCTCCACTTCCTCTATCTCCGCCCTCAGTTTATTATATTCATATTGGAAATATGCACTCCCCTGCGGAGTTTTTGGAGTGTCATTTGCTCATCGTAAGCATAACTGTGATGAATGAATTTCTTTTAGACCGTTTTTTAAGGGATCACTAGTAAATCGTTTTGGCACGTTACAAAGTCAATAGAGCAATTTCACCGGCAGTCAAAAACTGATAAACATGAACAGAACATAGGTAAAATGCCATTTGCATTGTGGCTATTTAAACCACAAGCATGAATTATATTCAAGTATCAATCCCTACATCTGAGTTTACTTTCATATGGCTATAAATCAGTGTCACCAGACATAAAGTAAAAATCTCTGAAATATTAGTAAGATTTGTTTGCATAACTAATGTCATTACTTTTGTCACTCTTTGTTTTGGGGCGTAGCCTTGTCAAGCTTAGAGAAAAGAAACTGTGAAAGTGCACCGTCTACATATCCGCTTTGGCTGGAGTCAGTATATAAGTAGCCCGGGGCTACAGAGCATGATATTTTTGTGAATGGGATGTAAAAGCATAGCTGAGCATGAAACCTTATTTAATGAAAACCACTTGAGTTCTCTGACGCAGAGAAAGAACCATATGGTGAGCAGCGTCTTAAAAGAAAAGACAAAACAAAACTTTTAAGCTTGTAATCCTGAGCTTTTGACACCCCTCTTCTCAATATGTCAACCACAACAGCGTAGTGTAACAGTGTAAGTAATGGTATAGGGATACAGATTTTTTGTTGCGCCACAACACAAGTTCCCCCACTGTCTGCTGATAACCGTGTGCTGTATACCCTGCGCTTCCATCCTTCTAAGTAGCCTATCCGTACCCCTGGATTTTCATTCATAAATCCCGTCGGGAGGAAAAGGCCAGCAAGCCCCGTTAAGCGGCCTCTTGGCTCGGAAAGTGATGAATATTTTTAAAAACTGCCAAAACACTTAAAGTCACCCTAATGAAAATGTTGAGAACTATTTGTCACTTAAATAGAGTCTTGTGACAAAGATATATGGATCCCTCTCATTTTCTTCGGCACAACATTTCTTACTCTAGTTGATGGCAACTCCTGTTTAAGATAATGATGCTATAGGCCTACGCACAGGGAGAGCAATGTGCTTTTGCCGTGGTAGGCCATCAAATGACATTTATTTGAGGAACACTGGCCTCTGTGTTCACAGTTAAGTCATGCTGTAAACTAAGATCAATTGTGTTAAACTATAGGATATTTGCTCGGCAGTCCAATTCTACATTTGAGTAGTAGTCTATAGTCTGGTAAGCTTACGTTTAACATGATCTTGGAAAATGTAAAATGTATTTGTTTCATTATGTATGGTTATGTTCAATGCTCCCTTCCTGTTTTCTTCTTTACTAAGATATTGTAAAATTCTCTGAGGTAAGCTTTGAGCTATTTTGTTTAAACGTTTAAGGATTTTATACTAGGCTATCCTGGATGACAACACCAAGTTAATATATAACACAAAAGCATAATGACTATCCAACACTATTTCTGCCTTAAAAGAAATACATTTTCTCCTCCAAGTGTCAACAAAATGAGCGCTAGACATCAACGCACCGGGCACAAAAATTCCAATAATTTATGTTCTTAGAAGAACATACACGCAGGTTTGTATCAGTCAACTAACAAGACGCAATTGTCATTTCGATACATATCTCCAAAATGTGAACTAACAATCCCCGAGGATGAGCCCACATGGAGACAGACATCGCGACTAAAATGGTTACAGCGTGCATGCGAAACTTCGAGTATTCCTAATTAAATCTCATCTGAGCTGTGACCCGGCATCGACACTAGGTTAGAGTTAAGACCACATCAACCGCTACACTTCAGGAGACAGCTCAAACCTATACAATGCTCCTGTGTGTCTTGTAAACACAAAATGACTATCCACCTACAAGACATTTCTTAACCGAAGTAATCAAATTACAAACTTACCTTGTTAGAGACTTTATAGCTGCCTATTCCAATGTTCCGAGAGAAAGGTACAAAATAGCCTATTTACTCATCTGCCGGCATGGTGACTGATAACATAGCGCATTATGCCTAGTATGTCACTGAATACGTAGCCGAGAGCGATTGTATCATCAATACAAAATATTTTGTCAAGATGTAAAAGTAGCCTTAATTTATGTTATCGCCAAAAGATAAACTGAGAAATGCGTTCTGTTGTCAACACATTGGTCGCTGGCTCTAAGCATTTAATCAAAAAGCGATATAGTGAAGTTACCTGGATGCCCGAACTCTTCTGCCATCCGATCTAAGTCTCCCTTAATGATCATCTCAACAGACTTCTGGAGTCATTTCTGACGTTTCAACTTTGAACTGCCAGCCTCCAAAAACCATGCCAGTTTTCCAAGCACGACTGCCAACTCTTTTTTATTATTAATTGCTATGAATTTCTTGTTGCTCGCCCTCCCCTCCTCTCTCTCTCTCTCTCTCTCTCTCTCTCACTCGCTCTCTCTGTCTCTCTCCACCCTCCCTTCCTATCCCTGTCTCTCTCACCCCTCCTATAAAAAATACGTGCTTAGTCCAGCATCAGTTTCCTTAGATTTTTTATTTTAGTAATTTCCTTGGCTATTTTTACATCTAGGCAATAACGCGAGGGAGATGATAATGGGACCTCTATGCGGCGTAAGTGTTTTAGCGCCCCGTGTGATGTCAGTCTATAATAAAACGAAAAGGTAAAATCGAGGGCAGGAACTTCAAGTGACCCCAACTTGAACTTCGCAACACATCGCGGGTTGGTCTTAAAGAGACAGGCATTTTATTGTATATCACAAAACCGTGCGCTTCCGAAATTATTAAGATGATCTCAAACCAACAACATGTGGTCAGATGCATAGGAAATATACTTCTCCTTCAGCATTTTTGGAAAATTCTGTTTTATGTTAAGCCTTCGGGAAAAAAAATCGTAAACACGTTTAACAGTAGGTTTGTGTTTGATTAAATACCAATAAATCATGTTAGGGACATCAAACTATTAGGACCATGAATTTGTGTCACATCTAATGAATATATTCGTCTCTGCCTTGAACGGTACACAAACCTTAGTCTAGTGGTCAAATGCAATGAATAAAGTTAAATTACATTCAAATGCCCTTCAAATGTCTTCATATAGACAGAGTTCGCCTTTCTACTTTAAAGGTTAGAGGTGAGGGCAAAGAAACGATATTTAAAAGCCAGGTTTGATGTCATTAGGGTAGCCCACCCACAACAATCTGTAGTAGAGCAGCAAAGCAAGAAGATCAATTGTGATAATTAATCCACTTGCTTTTTCATCATTGAGCTTACCTATGAATATTGATTCATGTTAGGTTTTCCTCATAGCCTACTGTCAGTAGGCCTGTAAGATTTGAATGCCCTGGCATACTGAGCAAAACCATCTCTTTATTATTCACATTTAACTAGCCTATTAATATGTTGGAATAGCTCATTAAACCTTGTAATCAATACACATTTGCCATTACTGTATTGGTCAATGAACTGACTTATTTTTGTTAATTTATCTACACCTCAGTTGATAACGCGTATTGACAGTAAACCACTACATGACGTAGATGACAGGTAATGCGACATTCACAAAATATTTTCAGCAGACAGGATCTAGCACAATAAGGCCACACTTTTCCATATTACATCTTTTGTTCTTTAGATTAAAATAATCTTAAATCATTTTAACAGTACATGACACATCAAGAACCTGTTGCCACTTTTTCCCTCTACCAGCACCATCTGGCTAAGATAGCAATTCTGGACTTTTGAAAAATTGACAGCCGTAACGCGTGGATGTCAAGACAGTTGTTTTGTTAAGTTGAAAAAACAAAATCCTCTTTATATACATTTTTTCTTATTGTCATAATGTTGTGATGCAGGAATTTGCCCATTCGCTGTTCCTTTGCGTTTAAACTCTGTTGAGATATGCCAGCTGCTGTCAAAACACCAGCGTGTAAAATGTTAATGAATTAAGACACAGATTGGGAAGTACAATCAATGAAACCACCAGCAATCCGACTAAACAATAATTTTGATTCGGGCTCCGTATTCACGTGGAGCATCGCTTGTCCTGGTTTACGATCATCGACCCACCTCGGATTCATGTCTGATATCCTCCCCGTAGTAGAGTTTCCCTCCGTGGGTTTCCCCCATCCAGACTTCCCGGTGTCAAAATTCCCTCTCCAACAGGTCAGCTTCGAGAGCGTTTACCTTGTTGTTCCGCGTTTCCCTGTCTCCTTTACAACAATCCCTGACTTTCCTCTCTTCCAGACAGACTTTTTATTCCTCACGTGCAATAGTGTATTAGACACCTCTTCAGATTTAGCCCGACTCCGATCAAAATTTGGGTAAAATTTGACCTGGTGGGCGCGCGTGTAGCGACACCCATCGGTGGAGATTAAACCAACGAGTTTTCCTGATTGAAGTAAGGATTACGACGCTCCAGATACAACCCTCTCATTAAGCCTTTCAGTTTTAAAATGAATATTTATAGACTTTTTAAACTTGATATGAGATATGTAATATTCTGTTGTTTAAAAGTTAGTGTGCTATATTCCACATCACAAGTTGCAAATGCAAGGAGTGTCAGTTTGTCACTGGAGCCCAAACTATTCTTTAAATCTCAGATTTAATCCAAAATTGAAGTAATACAAACTGAATAGATCTAAGTTTAATTTAATGAAATATACAAATAATATAATGCTTTATGCAAATGTTTAAAATAATAAAAACAAATTAATTTAACTGTTTTTGAATGTGTTTGTGTGTGAAATCCACACACACACACACACACACACACACACATTTCCTTTATGATAGTGCCATGTCTTCCATGGGAATGTGTTTGGTTAATACAGAGGACAAATCCTTCATGAATGGTGACCAACCGACTTTCAGACAAGATACTCCAGACACAGTAGCAACGTAAGGTAGGCCTGCACTGAGGAAGTCCTGCTGGCCCTGTTCACCTCAGGAACTCTGTCCTCAGGGTTTTCAAAGCACAGACAGAATCCACAGTACTTCACGGGGACTACTAATTCTCCTAAATTAGATGCTATCAGAGCGTTGTGGTTTCAAAGTTATTTTATGACCCCCGCCTCCCCCTCACTCCCACCCCCATCCTACTCCACCCCAACCTGTACTCAAGACTTCATGAGTTGCGCTGTAGTGAGATAAAAGAAGCGTTGAAGAGAAAAGAGAGAGGGAGAGAGAGAGCGGTACTCACCTGGCAGGAGACGGTTCATGTCTCTGCCTGCCCCCTTGTCTCTGAGGCGCAACAACAGCTGACAAACTTCTGTTCCAAGGTCTTCCCCTTCAAATTACTAAAGTTCAAGATGCTGCTCTTTCATTATGGTGGTCAAAGTCAGAGGAGTCCAGTTTTAGAGGAGGGCGGTATTGTCTTTCACTTCCAGTTTCTCTCGATGAACTGCTGATAACCTCGCGAGCAGAGGTAGGCAGAGCTGTTTTGGGTCTGCCGAGGAGACAGGGGCCTGCCAGCACCCAGCTGTTTTTACAGTCAATTCCCTGTCTGATGTTCAATTAAATATGTCATGCTTTTCACACATCTGCCCTGGTCCACCACGCTCAGGAAGCGACGTATAAAGATAGCTCACAATGGGCCTGGAGAATGGACAAGTGCATGCCAGCAGTTATTTACTCTGTGACCTCGGTGTGTCATTAAAAATCAGCGTAAATTATTTTATCCGCACAAAGAATGACACTCACATAGAGAGATGCCATGTTTGTTGATGTTAAAAAGTGAAAATGGTTGTTTTTGGTGTTTTATTTTATTTCATTTTATTTATTTATTTTTTTTAACCTCGATCGAATATGGGGTGATGATGGCACCATTGTCAGCATACTCTCCTCAGCGCACGCCAGTCTTCCTCAGCCAACCTTTATCTCACACATCTCTCCCTCTGCAGAGGAGAGGACCAAATCTCACCTCCAACTTGCCAGAATGCAGCTTGCCTGAGTGCAAGAGTGAATCTGAACCGCTGAACTCCTAATGAACCGGCGGCACGTTGACTTCTTCAGAGAGCCTCCCAAAACCGGGCTGGCGCAGTGCAGTGATTGAATTAGGTTGGACGAGAGTGTGTGTGTGTGTGTGTGTGTGTGTGCGTGCGTGCGTGTGTGTGTGTGTGAGCACGAGTGACTGAGCAAGTAAGCCACGCTGGAACATAAACTAGAGGGACATGGGACGTGGTGGCGGGTGCACTGCAGTGTGGCTCAGTGCGGTGAGACTTCCTGCAGGCCTTGGGGCTGGGAAGCAGAGGCAGGAGATAAGGAGAGGCAGGGCCCGCTGGAGCTCCACACAGCCACAGGCAGTTAGCGCTCGGCTGCCACCTCCTAAATTACCTACCTCCCCTTGGTTCGTTTTGTTTGTGTGTCGTCTGTCTGTGTGTTTGTGCACGTGTTTATGTCTTTCGGGCTGTCTGTGTGTGTGTGTGTGTGTGTGTGTGTGTGTGTGTGAAAGAGAGAGAGAGGGAGAGACAGGGAGTGAATGTTGCTTTGTATGTGATAAATGTGTACCTTGCACACACACACAGAAAGGGGGGAGTTGTTGGCAGCGAGTGTTTGCAGCTCGTTTGATTCTCCTATGTGGATAGAAGGGTTAGAAGGGGTGCATGAAGTTGGAGGCCAAAGGAGGGGAGCGATTGGGGTGTATGGGGGGGGGGGGGGGGGTGGGGTGTAGTGAGGTCGATTGGGCTCAGAGGCCCAAAGTGTCTCGTTTCAATTTGCGCGCCGCGTGACTAATAGCATTCCAATCAAGTTATTATTGCACCATTATTTGTCTGGCAGGTGGCCTGCAGTCAAGACACTGTGCTGAACGGGAATGAAGGAGAACGAAGAGGATGGCTGGTGGTAACTGGTTGCAGACAATGAGCCACCACACACACACACACACACACACACACACACACACACACATATTCTCAGTCCCTGTCCCCTGTTCCCTGTCCCTGCTGCTGCCACCCCCCTCGTTTTTTTTTTTCTCCTTCGTCTGTCTCCGTGGCCCGGGCGAGATGAACACTTTCTCTCCCTCTTTGTGGGTACGGCCACCAAAAAAGAAGAAGAAGAAGAAGAAGAAGAAAAATCACCACATACAACATCACCATCCAGCTCATGCCAGACACACCCCCTGGGAACCAACATCTCACCAGAAATTGAGCAGTAGGCCCAACATTTACGCACACCCTCTCCTAATTCACTTTAATGAGACGCTTGGAGACAGCTTTAGTGGAGAGGCATGCAAGGGAGGTCATTTGCATGCGCAGGGCTTTTGTGAAGGCGCTTGGCACGGGCTCCCAGCTCCTTCCTGTGCTGAGCGTTGAGCAACGTTTACCCCCCACCGCCCCCCGTCTCAGCACCACACCACCCTCCACCACCCACCCCCCAAAACACGGAGGCCAGATTAGAGGGGCTCATGATTGATCGCGTCGATATAAATGGGATTTTAATGGCTCTCACAGCCATTCCACAGGTGGGACTTCGAGAAAGGTACGTGGTGCGAGCAATACCAGGGAATATTTCTCCAGCCAGATGCAATGCGCAGTGGTATGACTTAGACCATGCAGCATTTCCTCTGAGCCCCTTTGGAAATCATGCATATCTCTATTGTTGCCAGATGTCTGATTTGTTCTAGAGTTCAAGATCGAGTTCTATTGACGAGAAAAAAAAAAAAAAAAAAGAAGCAAACATCTGAACCACAATCAGCTGGAATTGTTGCATTGTGTTTGCGCTCACCGCTTCGCGGAGATCAGCCGTAATGCAGAGTGGAGTAGGGTTGGCATCATCATCGTCACGAGTGCAAAGCCTGAATGATTGAAACGTTTCTCGTTGCTAACCCCCTCTGTGAGCCCCCCCCCCCACACACACACCCTAGTTCTTGAAACTAAATGAGAAAAAAGTCTGTTTTTGTTTTGTGAAGAGATCGCAGGGTTCTGAACTGTTTGGGCCTCCCGTTCTGTGTGTGTGTGTGTGTGTGTGTGTGTGTGTGTGTGTGTGTGTGTGTGTGTGTGTTGCAGCCCTGGCAGCAGGCACCTGAGTGAATCATGGGAAAGTGGTGAACCTGTGCGCTGCCATGCCCAGCTGGTCCTCCCATGTACTCCAGCAGCACAGTGTCCCCTCTGGCCTCTGCTGTGGGCAGGGTCCAGCTGGTGCGGCCCAGGTGCGGCCCAGTGCCGGGGGGAGGAAGGAGAGGTGGTGTTAGGGCCTGGGGCTGGAGTGGGTGGTTGGTGATGATGGCGCTGGGGGACCCTGGTCTCACTCCCGCTGAAGTAAAGCAGGCCAGCCAGGCAGACAGACAGGCAGGCGGTGGGGCATGTGTGAAGCACATGGCTGTCCGCTGAGTGGTCTCTGCTCTCTGCTCCCTCCTCATTAGCCACACATACACATACACACACACAAACGCACATACAAGCACACTCATACACACACACACACACAGGCAGCAGCACCTTTTCTCTCTCCCCCTCACATGCACATACACTGGCCTCACAGAGATCCATGCACGTACACACACCCTCCCGTGTGACACACAATAGTACAGACACACACGCACACGCTCTTTACTCTCTAATACACATAAACACACCTCCAACACACTTGTACAAGTGTACACACACACACACACACACCTCACACATGCACACATACCAGGGGAAGAGCAGCCTTTTGTTTTCCGTGTCCCACTCACACCCCCCCCCCCCACCACCACCACCACCACCACCCCTCCCCTCCACACACCCACCTTCCTTCACCCCACCTACACCCCTACGAAAAGAAAAAAAAACCTCCTCCTTTTCTCTCCTCTGCTCTCCACCAGCCAAATCTCTTTTCCGGCTTGATTCTCGCTGAAAACCATATGGCGCGTGACATCATGGGGGCAGGAAGCCGGGAGAGGGAGAGCATAAGGGAAGAGAGGAGGGAGCACGGGGAGAGAGAGAGAGAGAGAGAGAGAGAGAGAGAGAGAGAGAGAAAGGAGCGATAGAGTAAGTGAGTAAGAGAGAGAGAGAGAGAAAGGACTGCCAGCCCTTCACTCAGTGATGTCAGCACACAGGCATGTTGGGGGGCCCGTCGGGTCTTGGGGGGGTGAGTGGGGGGGGCAGATGCAGGTTGGAAGAGGTTGGGTTTTTTCAGCCCTGCAGTCCCACCTGGATAATCAAGAGGAAGAGAGAGTGGGTGGATGGAGGAGAGAGGAGAGAGGAGAGAAAGACGGAGAGAGAGAGAGAGAAAGAGAGAGGGATGGAGAAAGGGGAGGTCTGGAGTGGACTCTGTGTGAACCGCTCTCCTTCAGGGAACTGTCCCCACGGTGGACCCATGCTCATGTCTGTGCCTTTCTTGGTAGTCGAACACTCGTTCACATCCCATCACACACTTCCAGTGTGAGTGAGTGTTCATATGTTTGTGTGTGTGTGTATGTGTGTATGTGAGTGTGAGACTAGAAAGCACGCGAGAGAGAGTATGTGTGTATTTGTCCACCCTCTCCTGTGTAAAGCGCCTTCAACTATTGCCGTCCCCTCTCCGTCACCCCCTGAGTAGTTTTGACTGGATGCTAATAGGATTAGAACTTGAGACACATGTTGACAAGCACTTTCATTTGATTTTGATGTAATGATATAAAGATAGGCGGATTAAGGCTGTCAGTGAATCAGACCGCAACGGGCCGTCGTTTCAGGGGGGGGGGGTGACGCTAATGGGCGAGCGGACGGACCGGCCATTTCACCTCACGGGCGACGAGCAACATCATGACAGGTCAGCGAGTCGAGCACTGAACTGTAACACAACGCTGGCTCTGAGTTCAGCCTTTTTAGCCTGGCATCTGGGATATCCATATAGGAGCCTGCTGTGCTGTCCTAATGAGAATTAAGGGCATACTTTACATCTGTTTGTACTGAACCATGAGATTTTTCCATGTTTACGCATGCTGTGATAGACAGAAAGTTGGAATCTCGCACGCTTTTTTCCCTCTGCCCACATTGGGTCCATTTCCTCTGCCCCCTCTCTCTTTCTCTCTCTGTCTCTCTCTCTCTCCCTCTCTTTTTCCTCCCCCTCCTCTCTCTCTCTCTCTCTCTCTCTCTCTCTCTTTCTTTCTCTCTGTGCATCCGTCTATTCCCCCTCTTTCCCTATCTTTGTGTTTGCTCCAATTTGCATCTCTCTCATCCTCTTAGTCTCCCTCACTGACAAGTCACAATCTGTGCACCAGGCTTTTTGTCTGTCAGCCTCCCCTCCCTCCCTTCTGCGCTCGCTGGGTGAACTCTTCAGTTTTGTTGGGAGGTCCTGGTCTCCATACCACCACCAGCCCAACTACCACCACCCCCTACCCCCCCCCCCACACACACACACACACACACACACACACACTCTTGTTCCTCGCCAGCTCTCTATCAGCAAACACACACACACACACATACTGTATACACGCACACACAGACGCATAGCGCATACACATGCGTAAACACATACACACACACACACACAAACTACCCACACACCCCCTTCTCTCTCTCTCTCTCTCTCTCTCGCTCTCTCTGTCTTTCTCTCTCTCTCTTTTTCAGCCTGATTAATGGCAGAGCTGGGGAGTGTGCCAGGCCAGTTCCTTGCGAAGTGAAGTGAAGGCAGAAGAGAAAAGAGAGGAGAGGAGAGGAGAGGAGAGAAAGGAAGGGAAAGGGAAGGCTGCTGCAGCTGTGGTTTTGGAGCCCGTCTCTCAGCCCCCTGACTGCCCCCTCTTTCTCTCTCTCTCTCTCTCTCTCTCTCTCCATCTCCTTCGCTCGCTGACTCCTCCAGGGACGCACGCCTTGGCCAGGCCCCAGGAACCAAGGAGTCAGGACCAGGGTAAGGGGGGAGAGAAAGGGGGGAAGAACAGAGAGGGATGGGGGTAGAGAAAGAGATAGAGAGACTCAGACAGAGAGAGAGAAAGAGAGAGAAGAGGGGGGGGGGCAGAGACATTGAGCGGGAGAGAGGAAGATAAGGGAAGCGACTCGGTGGGCTATCCAGGGCTGTTTTAAAAGGAAATTAGCCGGATGTTTGATTAGACTAAGGCACTGGGAGAATCACCACCAGTTGAACTTGGAGATGCTGTCATTAAATTAATTGTTGGTATGTACCCAGCTCTAGCCCAAAGACAACAGCCTTAGTTATTCAAACACTAGCTCATCCTCTGATGAAATGCTGATGTTGGTCCCAAGTGAACTCAAAATCGTTACAGGTATTAGTAATTGAAAGCACTCCAAGCTTCATTGAGTATGTTTTTGATGAAGTTAATTTGCCATTTTAAAGACTATGCGCTAGCGGTGTCAGTGTCAGTGAATGTGAAGGTGTGTGTGTGTGTGAGACACCTGGAAACGTGAGGGCCCCAGCATGTGCTGATAGCGGGGCCCTGTGGCCCCTTATCCCAGGATGGCGGCCCTTTGAGGGATCCTCCTCTGTGCACCCCACCTCTCTCTTTCTCTCTCTCCTCTCTCTCCCTCCCTCCTTCCTTTGCTTTCTCCATCCTTCTCTCTCTCTCTCTCTCTCTCCTTCTCTCTCGGTGTTTTATGGGCTGTGTGCTGCGGTGCTCTGACCTCCCTCTCACCCCGGTGCCACCCAGCCGGTGTGGGACCCAGGCGCTCGGCCCCTGCCAAAACCCCACAGCGCCACATCTGCAATCCATAAACGCCAGCCACTCTCGCTCCACATCTCCCTCGCCCACACTGCCGCAGTTCTCTCTCTCTCTCCCTCTATCCCCCACTCCCTTCTTCCTCCCCCTCCTCCTCCTCCTTTGCTTCTCCGCTCCAACTTCTTCACTCGCTCTTGATATGGCTCATTCCTCATCTCCAGATCACTCTTATTTCCCTTAGACTTCTAAGTGTGAGCCTGTCGGATGCAGACACTCTGTGGTGTCTTCTCTTATCTCTCTCCCTCCTTCCCTCTCTCCCTCTCTCCTATCTTCCGCTGCCACCCCTCTTTCTCTTCCTCTCTCTCTCTCTCCCCTCTCCTACCCCACGCTTCACCCGCATCCAACGGAAAAATCTCTCACCCATTATATCTTCAATGGGAGCCAGCCGAGTGTGGTGGCAGTGAGCTGGGAACCGCAGGACTTTCCTGATCCAAGCAGCCCACAGTCACCAACATTAACTCCTTCTGAACATGACAGGCACTAGAACATCACAAGTCCCCTCTCAAACAGAGATAGAGAAAAAGAAATAGAAAGAGAGAGCGCGAGAGTGAAAAAAGAAAAGGAGAACAAGATAGGAATGAAGGGAGAAAGAGAAAGATGGCCTTTTTTGCCCCTTGATGTATGTCTCCCTTTCTTTCTCACATTTGTTCAAAACTGTTAACGTCTCGGCACAGAATCCTGGCCAGGAGAGATGTCAGATGGCTGGCTAGAGAGAAGGGGAGACCTATGCATCTGGTCCTTAAAGTTGACAAACTCTGGAGCAGGAGGATTGAATTTCCCCTGAAGATTACTAACATTTGGCCAGGCACACCACACCCCTTCAGCTTTAAACAAGATGTGTTTAACACATCTCCGCTCAGTTGCCCCCAGTGCAACGACGTTGCACGTTTGGAAAGGAAAAAAAAATGGACCAGAAAATAAATTGAGTGCCTTTTACTAAACTGTCCAGAGCTTCGAGCTCAGCCCCAGGCAATAAAGAAGTATTACCCTTGTGCGATTG
Source organism: Sardinella tawilis (assembly GCA_030264315.1). NCBI lineage: Eukaryota > Metazoa > Chordata > Actinopteri > Clupeiformes > Clupeidae > Sardinella > Sardinella tawilis. The sequence goes on from JASCQY010000477.1 coordinate 5,572,375, forward strand.
TTTTATCATTATTTTGACTTTTTCCACAGTAATCAAATTCACAGTGAGACCCCCCCACCCTCAAAAAAAATGTACGTATTGAACTTTTGATCCCCTGTTTTCTTGGATCGTGTTCCGGGCTCCCAGCTCGAGTCTTCACCTTCTCTTTTCCCAGACATATTGGCATGCGTCTGTGGTTCGGTCCCAACACAGCCCAGGGATGAATCATGTAGCTGCGAGCATGCTAGGGCCCTGTTTTATGATAAATATTACAATTCATAAATCATTTGTTTCTCAGAAGAGCTGAAAAAAAGTGTGGGTTGGAATGGGGGTGGTGGGGGGCGGGGGCAGAGAGAGAGAGAGAGAGATGGAGGGAGAGATGGAGAAAGGGGGAGAGAAAAACTGTAAAGCTTTTGAGATCCGGAGAGAAAACAACAGCAAGGTCGTGCTCTCCCGCGTGTGAGCCTGAATGGTGGTGAAAAGGGGGCTTCAGGTCGGGCCGGACCACCGGGGAGAGGGCGAGGTGGAGGAGAGGGAGAGCAGCAGACCCAGGGCCAGTGGTGAGAAGTGCAGGCGTGCGGCACTTTATTTCTCTCCCTGGTCTCGACTGTTGGAGAGCTGGGTGTTGGGGAGTAGCACACTGCCTTAGTCATCAGACTGTTTGGAGTGTGTTTTAAAAAAAGTGTGTGTATGTGTGTAGGCCTACTGTATAAATGCGTGTGTGTGTGTGTGTGTGTGTGTGTGAGTTAGTGAAAGACAATAAGTCCTCTGGGACAGTTCTCCCTCAGTGTCTCCTGCGAGCTCATAAACGCTGATAGCGGCTGTCCGGACCCCCAACCCCCCCC
>JASCQY010000477.1:5581967-5595858 GCA_030264315.1 Sardinella tawilis
GTCAACGTAACTCCACAAAAATGATCATTGTTGGTTTGTATGCTTTGGTCTGAAGAGTAATCCACATGAATTGGTGATAATGTACAATCTTGTTGCTATATTATAAATAAGTCACCGCCTGTAGGGAGGAGGCTTGCATAGTGTGCCTTTAAACAAACGCGCCAACTGAAATAAACAGATGGATTTAAATTCTCCTATCTCTACAAACCATGACAGGAATCGCACACAAACTTTGTGCTGATAGTTTTGAAATTATATTTAAGGACGATCAGGCATGGTGCAAACACTGCACCCATACATTCATGTAGGTGTTGAGGAGGCCCGATTTTGCAGCTGGTTGGTGAAACTGTGCCAGTCTTTGAGCCATTAGGTATGATTCGCTGGGATTTTTTGTCCAGATAAACGTTCTGCAATCGAAGAAACCTGCCTTGTATGGAACATGGTTAGTTGACATTAGTGTTTAGCAAGAAGACCAAAACTCATGACTCTGACGAAGACACAGTTGTGTCGAAACGTTAGTCTAGTTTGTTTGCACCAAATAAAAAGACTGCAAGTGTGATCAGTGTGCTCCAGTCTCCTTCCTCTACAGGACCAAAACTCACTCACCATCATTTCCACATCTCCGCCTCGCTTTGCTGGTCGTGGTGCTGTGGTCTGGATGGACAGTGGGTCTTCAGGTGCATCAATCTGGCTCAACTGGAAGTCACCATGGCCCACGATGTGCACCACCCTGTTGACCTGCATGGGTCGTCCTCGCACATAACCCGACACCTGCAACGTACCCAGGCCCGATGGTGCCGTCCCCTCTGTGGCGGGGTTGGGTGTGAAGGTGACCTGTTGTGCCAGCAGGTGCGGTCGGCGGGAACGGAAACCCAGTCGCCGCTGCCTCTGGGATCCCAGGTGTCGCAAGAGAAGGGTGGCATCCTGGTCCGAGTCCAGCGGGAAGAGGCGTGCTTCTGGGAAGCGGTTTTCCACTAGCTTGGACAGCGCCCTCCGACTGTCAGCACGTTTCTTTACAGCCAAGGCAGCCACTCCTTGACAGACGAGAGCTGAGGGACAACAGAAGGGGTCAGTATAGGATAACAATCCTCACTATGGTCTATTCGAATGACAGGACTTAAAGTTACTGACATGGTTCCAATGTATCCTAATGAGACAATAGTGTATAGACTTCAAGGCCTCTGACATTGTAGATTTTATAATTGTCATTACTCCGCATGCCATTCCCTACAATAAATGACTGTGACTTTTCCAAAAGCTTACCATGGCTGGGCAATCCCTGTGCAAACAGACATGACAGACAATACTCTCCATAACTGTCCCAGCCAACCGTAGGCTCCAACACAAAGACAAGAGTGTCAGCGATTTTGGCCACATCAAGAAGGGAGTGAAGGTCAGCTGTAAAGGTAAGAGCATGGACATAGACACACTGGCTAGGTAATGCCATACAATACAAAATGAATTCATATTTTTCAATGTCAATAATTTTCCTTCAACTCACATGGGTCTGGTCGGTGAAAGATGAACCTCTGTTTGAATCGTGGGAGGACCATTCCAAAACTGTCCTTTGCCCCAGTCACTCCCTGATTTTCCTGTACCAGTCCACCAGCCCCCTCTGCTCTGAGCAGTCGTGTCACAGCTCCAGCGTCCACATCAGCATGAAGTGTCACGACTACCACTAAATGCGGGGGCCCATCTTTGCTGCCCAGACGCCGTTTCTCTGTCAGCACCTTATCAAAACAATGAAGAATGTCAGCCATTACCGATGCTATCGCGCATGACTCAAAACATGTTGATTAGAAGACTTCTGACTAATGCATTTCCTTACCAAGTCTTTCTTATTTCGACGTAGCTGGTTCGCTTTGTGTCTTCGGTCCATTCTTCTCAGTTCTCTTCTCTGTTTCTTCGTGAGTGCCATGACTGCAACGCGGCCTATCAAGGATCACAATTTACAGTTAGGCTACATTAGGCAAACTCGCCCACTATCTCTCTCTCTCTCTTCTCGCACGAACATGCGTTTGGTATACTCATTTAAAGCATGTTATGCCCTGGCTTTGTGAATACGTTTTTTAGGCACGTGGTAATTGCAGTGCAATGTCGTTGTGTCAACTAGTAACGTTACGTGCTAATGCTAACGTTGTTGATACTCTTAATTACTCATCACCACCTTTACAATAATACAGTAAAATTCTCACCCTTATTCTCCCGCCCAATTTCGCCCTTCGTCCGATGCTTGCCATGCTTGTGTGTTTTGTTTTTCTGTTTAAAAACTCCAGGCCGGTGCGCTTGCTGTTGGTCTTCAGTCGGGGCCATCTTCCCACGTGTGCCCCAAACTTTAAATGACGTAATTTTCATGCGCGATATTTTTTTTTCTTCGCGTGCTGTCGATTTGCGGTTAGACAATTATGCGAGTGCCACCTGCTGTTTAGGCACATGCTTTGCAACTGATATCCTAAAACGCTCTTGAATTTGAGAAAAATATGCAAATAAACAATTTAGAACATGTTTATGTAGGTCCCTTAGTACTGTTTTGAGTTTGTTACTACATTGCCTTGAGTAGTTTTACTAGTTGGGCACTGGCAACAAGAGACTGCAAACTCAATGCACCTTGTAATGACAAGATTCTTCAAGTATTCTATTCTATTTCTGGAAACCTTTGCCAATAGTCTATATTTGTGTATAATATAGCCTTGTCTAGTCATTGTAAACACTTAGTTTCGATTCTTCATTTCAATATATTTTCAATGACTGTTGTGTGTCTTACAGTGTGTTCATGGGAGGGTTCATAGAAAGTGGGGAGTTTCTGATGTCAGAGGGAAGTTACTCTTGATTGACCACTGGATAACCAGAAACTCCCAACCTGCCAGCATTCCCTGAACACTCTGTCTAGAGATTATAACAACCTCATGACCTCTTATGACAAAATTAGTAAATTTTCCCTTTTTTCTGTCCCACCTGAAGTTACCAATGTGTCCTGTAGGTGGTGGCATTAAGTTAATTGTCAAGAATGCCCATTTCTGGCACCCATGATGTCTTTAATCCATTTAATTTTAGTTTTATAATTCACTCATTCACCCCATTAATACAGCCCTTTCCAACATCTTATGTCTTGAATTAGGATGCAGAGTGCAGTCTCACAGAGGTGGCATGGTTCATTCTGTAGGCTGACAACAGTCCATTGGGGTTTATCTCAGGAAATGCCAGGAGGCAAAGATATGGTTTGGAGGAAGTTCTCAGACAGGGTTTGCTGCACTGTTTTCATTGTCCTTGTCTTGTGATTATTCTCAAGCCATTGTTACAAAACTGAAAAGGATTTTTGACGGATTACTGGCATTAACTATTTGAAATAAAAGATATTTAATATTCTATGTTGGAATTGTACAAGGAAATCAACAGCAAAACATCACAATTAAAGACAGGCCTATTTCCTAAAGAATTTGCTAATGGCAGTGAATGCTGTTAAGCTTTGATGGCTATGTGTATAGGCTACTGTACACATGATACAGGATATAAAATCCTCAGTTGTCAGTCTGGCTTTGCTCTGAAAATAATTGTTAGATCAATCAATGTTGAATAAAATCACTGTGAAAAAACACAGAAAATCTATACAGACCAGTTCACTTGCCATGCAGTATTATCTGTGTTTTTCCTAGGATCTGCTTCTCAAGGGATTACATAACACTTTACAGGGCCTGTTAGCATAATAAAAAATGTAGCCTAACCCCACTGTACTCTCTGAGCTGTATTTCCCATTCATGTTACATCCTCAGTAAGCTTCAAAGCTCCATGTTCGCCTGGATACAGAAGCAAAGCACCAGACTCTCTCACAATAAGAGCGGATTGGCCAGTCAAGAGCCAATCCAGAGTCTTGATTTCTGTGCTGCACACCAATTGGTTCCTTGTAGTTTAGGCAAAAAGATGTATACCCTGTGCAGTATTTTAACCTTTCACTGACATAGCCTACTCAGCACAGTTGAGTTACTGAAATGAAGTGAATTTCTAATACTTAGCCTAATGTAATACTAACTTGTATCACTATATTTTGCATAATGCATACCCTCCAGTTGGAGAGCCTGTCATTTCTGTTATCAAAAATGGGAAATATTAAGACAAATACATTCCATTCACATTTTATGTAGTGATCTTGTTGCACAAAGGCCTGGTGACTCATCAGAATCAAGAGCTGACCAGACCTGATTACCATCTGCAGTCCTCTCAAAATGTTGCCAACTGTAAACTTTTGAGTAGGAATCCTAATGAGCAAATGTCACCTTGAATTTCTATGTAATTTCAGTTGTACAGGTTCACTTATGAGGTTGTGACAGAGAAAAAATGCAGTTGATGCCCCTCACAGGCTGTAGAATCAGAATGCATCCAAGAAAAAAGAGGGCGGAACTGGCGTTCCAGGAACAGACGGGAAGAGGAGGGGAGAGAAAATCACAGTCCCAACACAAACACTGAAATATAACTGCAAACTCCATCTAATACTGCGAGGCCTGTAAGCCATCGGACTTCTCACAGGGCGTGGTTGCAGCTAGTTTTTAGATTGTTTTTAGGAGTGTTCTCTTAGTTTTTTCTCGTCGGATTTGACACGGAGGGAGTGAGGTGCCTGGTCGCCATCTTTAGGACTTGTCCGTGAGAGGGGGGAAATCAAGCTTCTGGGCCACCGTTAGCCCTGGGGTGGAGTTTTAACATTGTCAACTAGCAAAATCAGGAACGTGAAGTTATAATCAAACCCTGTCGACTAAATACGCTTCAAAAGTTGATCTGCGGTAACTTTAGACCTTCATTACACTTCTGCTAACTCAAATCTGGATGGACAGCACTTCTTGATTCCAGGCAGTATTCAGCTCTCTCAAAACTGGCCTGTCGAACGGGTGAGTTACCGCCTTACATTCTTCAGCAGCTGCACTTGTATGAGCAGATTTAGCTGGCTCGCTAACTAGCCATCCAGCCCGTTTGGCCATGAACGGCCAAGTAACTTTTGCCTTGGGAGCTGGAAGAACAATCTACATATGATTTGTGTCGTAGATATTTCTTCGTGTATTGCCATATTAACTGTTTATTATGTTATAAGTCGTTAAATTATGTAACTTGATAACATGCCATGACATAAGTAGCTATATACACTGCCACGTTAAAGCTATTTGTCAGCTAGCACTTAGCAAGCTAACCTTAGTTTTGGAAGTTCTGAAGTTGTCTATCTTTGAGTAACATTATCAGATGCTCTACAACCACGCCTGATCGCTAACTTGTGACATTTGATTAAAATTGATTCATAAATAACATGAGACATATTTTGTGGACAACTGACCTCTAGGTCATTACGACGTGGTAAATATTTGAATGTTTATCTGATTGGCTAGCTAGGGTGGTTTAACGTTAGCTAGCTAACTTACTAGCTGACGTTTGCTAACTGGTGGACGTGCCAGAACACAGGCCTTGCTGGTTAAGTTTAGTAGTAGGTAACTCGTACCATAGCTTTTTAAGCACACACAATATCCTCGAGTAATGTTGTGTTTACAGTTGACTGTACCAATAACACGAAGAGTGAAAATGACACAGTCGAAGAGCGCCTCTTGACTAATTAATGTTAAGTTGGCTTCGAGGTGGTCCAGTGTAACGTTGCCAATTGACATTGGGTATCAAACTAGCTTCGTCGGTGGGTGTCAGTAGTTAAGATATGTCTAATTGCCCATGACTTAGTGCGACAAGTATTATTTATTTTGTCAGCCTCTGAGCAAGAATCTCATCCTGTTTACTTGTTTCTGGACAACGCCTAATTGTGTGGAGACCGCCGCTTCCCCTGTTCTGTTTGACAGATGTCTTTTTATGTCAGTAACGATACTCATGGGTTTAATCCATTGCTGTTAGTATGCTATGGTGTGAACCAAAACCCACTACGTGCAATTCCTAAGATAATGGCACTGTAGTGGCGTCGGATTTAGTCTTTTCATTTCCTCATTCAAACGTTGACTCATCTCTAAACTACTACGCAGATCAGCGCAACAAAGATAGGCCCTATGCATTTGTTTAGGTATAGACCGGTTAAAGGAAACAAGCAGAATCAACATTTACATGTATAAAAGTATGTAGATTGTTGTAATATTCTGTTATTCATTAAGCTACTCTACATTGTGGCATGTGGATGTCATTTCTAATGTGGCCTATTATTACTAAGAAGTTGCCTCCATGTCATGGTGTCTGGTTCATTAAGTCTCTAACCTTTTTGCCTTTGATGGAGAAAGCACATGCCTGCTTGTGGTGCCAGATTCATTTGCTTCCCTCCCCCTGTAACAGGAACCTTTCATCAGGCGAACACGTCCATATGGAGGCCATGCATTATGCCTCAACTTTCCTGGGTGTGTTCCCTTTGGTCATGTTTTATAGAGCAACAAGATCTTTTTTTTTCTCCCACAAGAGGCATACTGTCACACTCTATAAGAAATTTGGATGATGTTGATATACTTGTTCATCCACTGGAAGAAATCGTTTTACAGGGGGAACTTGTGGATGCCAGAACTCTTGTGGTGACAAGCTCTTGCTGGGCATTGTTGCCATGGCCTATTTGTCTTGGGGTGTATATCACACAAAAACATGCAAAGTGAAAAGTGTGTGAACGCTCGGCTGAATGATGCCTCTGTGCAGTGGGGAGACTCAGTCCCTTGTCTCCCCACAATTGTCTAACTCTGACCTCATTGCTGCCGCTTAAAGCATCCCCCCCCCCCCCCCCCCTCCTCCTGGACACTTTAGCTCAGTTCAGCCCTTGCTGTTTGACCATGCATACCATCATCTGCCAGTTATGCCATGGTAGGCCATGCCAGAAAATGCAGGGTTGACTGACATTTTGTCTTGTTTCTGAGTGCCACTCCTGGGGAGTTGGTCTAGCATGGATTATGGAGATGTATGGTTGCATACCATAAGAAGCTGTATAATGATAGTTCAGTAACCCTGTGGAGAATTTTAAATAATTCTAATTTGGGTTATGTATGGAAGAAGAACTGCTGCGCAGTCATTTGTCTTGAGTAGGCATTGGAGTTAGTTTGAAGCTACTATGAATTGCATGTTTATGAAGGACTTATATAGGCTACCACCAGTTCACATTGTTAGATACACTAATGACTGAGACTTCAGAAGTCTCCCTGAAATAGACCTACTCGTCTTTTTTACATAGCTCTACATTTGTGTAGGTTAGTTGCAAATGAATGTTAATATCAGGTATTTTGAAGGCCATTGTGATGGGCCAAAAAGTTGGTAAACAAATTGTAACACCAGTTTTTTTTTTGTTGTTTGTCTTTCCATGTTGCTGTTTTTGTTTTCAAACTGTGCTACAACCAATGCTAACAGCCTAGTCAGCTAATCGGTAGCACCCAGATTTAATGTAAGGCTGTATGAAATAGCATTTGTTTAAGGGATTGTACAACAGGTGTTGTCGTTTTCAGTGTTAGGTAGTAGTGTCAGTGTAGTGTTACACTCACTCTCCCTCGAGTGAAAATTTATGGCCTGTTGTTAGCCCCCTCGGCTGACACCCCCTTGGGAACTACCCCAGACAATAGTGTCATAAAAATGAAAAGTGAAGTGTGCTGTACCCCCCTGTCATCGAATGATAACAGCTCTTTAATAATGAGCCTTGTGTCCTGTCCTGTCCATGAATACTTCTGAAGACTTCAGCATTTATTTGAGGATGGAATGTTATATCTCACACAAACATCTCTCGCCAACAGAAAGAAAGAAAGAAAGGTTTTCTTCATCTGAACTGGGTTTAAGCAAGTGTTTCAGGAAGCCCATCAAGACTGTGAATATCAAGTTTTTGCATAGATTGTCATCTTGCCAAGGGATATAATTTGCCTCCTTATACCCAGTATCATGTGCCAGAGCATCATATTTAAACTCCAGTATCAAACCTCGGGTGCATTTCTCAAAACCATAGTTGTTAGCCAGTTAGCTACCAACAAAGTTACTGACTTAATTTTGGGAAACACACAGCTTGTCTGCTGGTACCTGTAGTGTAACTACTGACCATTTATGAAGGTTAGGGTCATTAAGTAGTGAAGATTTGCAAATCAGAGGGATCAAAAATGTTTTTAACTTGGGCATCACATGACCTGAGGGTGTCTCAGAGTAAAGCATGGACATGTTTCTCATGGTATTCATGGAATGTTAGCTGCTTTTGATTTTACTCAGATGAACTGATCAGAAACAGTTTTTCTTTTGCTCCCATTCATCTTTTCTGCACAGTTATCCCTTATCATGGCTACATCTTGACTTACTTGACTTACTTCTCTTGACTTACTCAATTTACATAATCAGCCTTCCTTCTAGGCCAGGGCCATTAGCTTGGTAACAAGTGTTTACTGGGTTACCAGCTTCTAGTCTAATCTCTATGACAGCATCAGGTCAAGTTGTCAGGTTCATATACAGCTTCCTGTACAGTGTACTGTAAACTGTTCTTGTAAACTGACTGATCTTCACATACTAAGAGGGAAATCTCTTTATAGTTCAAAACAGTTTATATGAAGTACATAGTAAATAGCATATTCCTACTGGTCCATGGAAATCACAACAGCATGCATACATCCATTATCTCTGACTTGTCAGTCATCATGGAACATAAGCATCTTACGTTGCTGCTGCTCAGTCTCCCATCCCTGCCACTGATTAAGTGACACATTGTGCACATGTAAATGTGGCCCGTGCGTAGAATGTCCACTGACACTGTCGTCATCCCTTAGCCAGTCATGCCTTGCATGATTACGGACATACGTCGGAGGACAGAGCCCACAAAGCAGCTTTTCAGGCCCCTCCAGTGGGCTGGTGGCCGTAGGGGTGGAGGGAGGGAGGGAGGCAGAGAGGGATAAGGGCTGGGCCGTGGGTGGACAGGCAGGCGGGTAGCAACAGCAGCAGCAGCCCTGGCTCCAGCGCATATGTAATCCAGGGCAGGCCTGTGACACCGCCGTAATGACCTTAGCCGGCACTGCGCGTGGACATGACGACGATGATGCAGACGGGAAAACACCATCTCGCCATCAGTGGATGGGGATAAATGTTGTTTACAGGCTGTGCTGTGCTGTGCTGTATGTGTGTGTGTGTGTGTACATGCGTGTGCCTTTGAGCCTAGAAATGAAGATATTGAACTAAGAGAGGTGGATTGTAATCTGTTCTACCTAGTCTGAAACAGGATTGAGAGTCGCAATTCTTGTGGGTTGAGGGGCTGATGGATTGTTGCCCCCACACAGACCTCCACCATTTATCATTTTGGATAGCGTGTATGTGCAAAATTACAATTCTTGCCATATTTCCTGTCAAAGGAGAAATCCGGTGTGAATCAACGCATAGCCCCGTGGTTTGGATTCACCGAGTACTGTCCATGGAAAAAAGAACAAAGAGGATTTGATACAACATACTGTAGACAGAATAGTGAACCAGCAGTAACTGAATGGGCGATACAAACTCGCTTTCCATTTTTCTATGCCCTATTCAGTTAATGTTAGCTGTTGTGCATGATTCTGAAGAAGGAAGAAGTAAGAAGACATGATGCAAATGTTGAGACCACTACATAGTGTTTTAACTGGGCAGTAGAATCTTCCTTTAAATTTTTGTTGTTGTTGTTTTCTTGAAGACCTCTAATTACATTTCACTGGGAAAGCTATGATCTATTGAGGAATGATTCACCTTGAAGGCCAATTATCAATTAGGCTTAAGCTCTTGAGGCTTTCAACTCAATTTTATCAGCAAGTGGTTGTATGTGAGTGTTTGGATCTGAAGATTAAATTTCAGCCTAGTATTCTCTTCGAAGTGGTGTCAGAATAGTATTTTGTAATTGAAAAGTTCAGATGAATATTCTAGGTCCGTTTGCCGTTAATTTACAGAAATATATTTGTGTAATTTGGATAAACCTTATTATCAGTCCAACTCAAGATTTGTTTTGGCCTGATTTGTTTTAACTCGATAATAACATTGAAATTGTTGTTTGATAGAGAATTATAAAAAATAATTTAAGTTTTGCCTATTTAGGAAGATGAAGAGGGTTATTCGTCTGCAATCCTCATTTGTAATCGGATGTTGTCATTACGTGACGGTGTAATGTGTCAGTTGTTCTGGGAAGTAGTATTGCACTTTGCAACTAGTTAAGTCCATTAAGGGAGAGTCAGTGACCCAGCTGCCCCCACTCTGGATGTTGAGAATCTTGAGCCTCCCAAACGGTCATGAGCAGCAAGCAAGCAGCCCAACCAGGACCAGGAAGTGGAGTGCAGACTGTATGCGGAGGGAATTCCTGCCCTTTGTTGTTGTCCTGCCCTGCCGCATTCTTGCCATCTGTGTGTACGCTGACGCTCGGTGGCACGCAATGGTGTCAGTCCGCCTGCTACCAGCCCAGGGCCTCTGCACTGTCTGACCTCACTGTCTCAGTAGCCTACTACCACAGCCTAGGGCCAGCCACCGGAATGGGCCCAAGAGAGAGGTTCCACAAAATGGTCCAGTGCTCCGTCGTCGTCTGCCCTGACTGGAATGTTGTGTTGTGTGTTCTCTAATGGGTTTTACACTTCTGCACAGTGTCCGTTTGAGGTGGCTAATTGCTAATCCCTTGCTGTCATTGCTCTGGGAGTCATGTTGAGTCTGGACTGCTGTAGAGCAGTGGTACAGTAAATGAAATCAGGAAAATGTGAGTGACATTTTGTAGAATTTGTGGAATGTACAGACAGTTAGCATAACAACTTTGGTTTTGGTTTTGAGCATTGTAGAGAGCATGTATGAGTTTTGTTTGTTTTATTTTGTTTGTTTGTTTTTATACACATATGAGTCATGTGTACATGTATTTGTTTTTTCTTTGTAGGGCGTGTACATGTTTTTGCGTGTGTATGTGACGTGTGTGTGTGTGTGTGTGTGTGTGTGTGTGAGGGAGATGAGAGTGGTACACTGAGAGCTGGTTTCTGTTCTTGTTGGGCAGGCGGGGGGAGCGAGGGCGAGTCTTGTGACTCAAACATCAGACCTCAGTCATCAGTATTGTGTCTGTGAAGCTGATCATCTGAGTAGTGCTGTGTGTGTGTGTGTGTGTGTGTGTGTGGTATGAGAGAGAGGAAGATGGAGGGATGGTGGGGGCAGTGCCCAAGCAGCAGTAATAAACAAAGTGCTATTTAAAAATGAGGACACAGTGTTGCACGCTGGAGCTTTGCTGTTGGATGAACCAAAGGAGAGTTGGTCATGGAGCATTGCAGTCCTCAGTTTAGAGAGTGTGTGTGTACGTGTGTGAGAACATATGTTTGTGTACGTAGCACAGAGACTCCGACCCGCAATGATGGGCTTTAAAAAGAGCGTTTGTGGAATGCAAGCATGATTAGCCATTGTGGCATAACGTGTAGCCTACATGCTGTTGGCCTTTAGGGCCACTTTAAAAGGGGTGGGGGTGAAGGGGGGGCGGGGCTACTTGATTGGTATCAGGAAATTGCTGAGTTGGGGGGAAAAAAAAAAAAAAAGCTTTCAACCTCACACCCAAAAAGTCCAGAGCCACTGTGCTACTGTTTGCACCACGGCGGCCATGAGAAAAAAAAAAGTGTGACTGACTGCCTTTCCTGCTGACAAATGTCCATTTATGCCTGCTGTCAAGGCACTGAAATAGCACAACCGTTTTGCAATTATCTTTTGAGCGATTTGGACATACAGAAATCTTTGAAGTTTACCATGGCATCAGAGAGACCTATTCTCAAGCAAGATGCACTGGCCAAACTATTCTGACCGCGTCGTTTCAGTTTAGACAGTGATGGAATTTTTTTAGTTATTTGAGAACTCCTTCAGCTTATTTTCAAAGGAATGTGTGTCATTTTGTGGATGTATCGGAATTGCATTGGATCTGTAGGCAAAGGGTGCTCTTGTGCCACAGGTTTCCGTGGTAGATTGCTGGCCAGGGAGGGACGGTGATGAAAGCCTCGTTCTTCTCTTCTTCAACGTTGTCAACGTGACGATGACTCGTGCGGGCGGTATGCTTTGTTCCAGCGCCACCGCGTCCCTGTCAAGCACCTAGTGCCCCTCACCTGTGCGCTTACGTAAAACCTCTTTTGTCAGGCTTGCGTTGGCGGATCGCACTTTCAAGGTAGCAACCGGCGCGAAAGACCGTAGAGGCAGGAGACGAGGGGGAGTTTGGAATTTTTATTTATTTATTTATTTATTATTTTATTTTTTTGATTGTATTTATTTCGGGAGGGTGTTGGGAGTTGGTGTGGATGCTATTGGATGCAGTCAGTCAGTCCACCATGTGCAGGAGGTGCTATTGCCATGGCAACCGGAGGGGCTTTTTTTTTTTTTTTTTTTTTTTTTGTCTCTTTCCCTTCGCTGTTGTGCTGTGAAGCCACCTCAACAGGGACCAACTATAAGTGGCCGCCTCTCCTGGGCTTGCTAAGCCTGACACAGCTACCCACCCTTATGCCTATAATTATCTCTTTCTCTCTCCGTCTCTCTCTCTCTCACCCTCACCCTCTCTCTCTCACTCACATTCACTCACTCACTCACTCACACTCACTCACTGTCTCTCACTCACTCACTCACACACACACACACACACACACACACACACACAGGGCTTGGGCAGGCCCACTTCCGCCACCCCCATATCACTCCCTGAAGTGGCCTGACACAAACACACACACACACACGCACACACGTGAGTACACAGTTATCGCTCCCAGCAAAAATAATATATAAACGGTAACAATTATATTGTCACATTTCATTTTGCATGTAGACTTAGAGTACTTTTATTTCCCGGGTTTACTGAATGACAAATACGTGTACACACACTATTCAAAAGGAAATGCATGGGGTAATTATGAGAATCGTCAAAAGTCCAAGGAAGTTGTCAGTAGAAAAAGTTTTTAGAATGATATGAAGGTAGCACGTTTCACAAGTTAATAAATAATCTTGTTATATCATTGCAGTGTCAGTATTGATCAAAGCAAATGGTGATCATATCTTCTATAATTCGGCAGCGCTAGCGGCAAGGCAGACAGTTCTGGCCTCAGACTCCCACTGCAACTAGTGAGGTGACTGAACTGTTGGGGCACCATGGAGTGCTTTGGCAGCTACAGCAGTGCAGAACATCACTGATGGCAACAGTGCTGTGTGTGTGTGTGTGTGTGTGTGTGTGTGTGTGTCTGTCTGTCTGTCTGTCTGTCTGTCTGTCTGTCTGTCTGTCTTGGGGGACACAGCAGGGCCTTTCTGGGAGTGTGCTGAGGGTGTTGTGGTTGCCGCTCAAGGGTGTCTCCTCTCCACTTCCTGTCTCTGGTTTTCCTTCTGTGTGTGTGTGTGTGCGTGTGCTTGTGTGTGTGTGTGTGCGCGCACGCCTCTGGTTCCCTCCCCCCCTCTCCATGCATTCAGTTCACCGGCCTGAAATAAGTCAGGGAGACAGTAGAGAGTAAAGGCACCATATATGACATGCCCTGGTGTAGGCTGGTGTAGTCAGTCACTCTCTGTCATTTGTCACTTTGCTGTTTTTTTTTTTTTTTTGTCTGTTTCTCTCTCTTGCTCTCCTCCATTGAATGTGCAAAGAATTGTAATCACACAGGTATTATGCACACAGATCCAACCTTCAAGGGTTGTGTTTGTGTGAGGGGAGAAGGAGTGGAGGAGGCATCTCACCATTCATCTCCCCTAACCCACCGGCCTTATGGCTTTATAGTGTCATGCTCGGTAGAACAGACTACAAAGCTAAGAATCAAGCACATTACATGCTTCTCATCAGTGTGTCCTCTCACTCACTCACTCACTCACTCACTCACTCACTCAGTCATTCACTCTCTCACTCACTCACTCACTCAGTCATTCAGTCTCTCACTCACTCACTCACTCACTCACTCACTCACTCACTCACTCACTCACTCACTCACTCACTCACTCACTCACT
>JASCQY010000477.1:5647028-5657637 GCA_030264315.1 Sardinella tawilis
GTTTTTTCCTTTTTTTTAACCCCCCCCCCCCCCACCCCACCCCATCCTGCCCCCCTCCTATTATTCAGCGTTTCTGTTGAGAGGAAACCAAAACACCAGAGGCTGTCCCAGAGTAAGCTTGCTGTCTACTGTTAGCCACCCAAACACTACACACACAAAAAAAAACACAACAGTGGCTGAACCCCCCCTGAAAAACATACATTTCCAGGTGTGTGTATGTGTATGTGCATGTGTGTGTACAGTACGTGGGAATGTGCATTTAATAGCCCAGTTTAGAGTGCAGAGAGAGCTGCCTTTTGGCTGTCATGCATCAGATAGCAGGATTGAAGTCAGCTAGAGGGCAATTGCTGACTGCTATTGTGTGGCTGAGGGGAGTGGAAGAGGAGGAGAAAAGAGAGTTGGGCAAGTAGCAGCAATACAATGCAGGTGACTGCGGAGTGGCTGGAGAGAGAGCAGGTAACCGCAGAGGCCATAATAGAGGCTCGTAAATCAGCGAGGCCGGGGACAGCACAGAGGAGCAGGGAAACCCACACACACACACACACACACACACACACACACACACATACATTCCTGAAGGCAGAGCAGCAGCTGTGAGGGACAGAGGAGCAGCTGCCATGCCCCCCCTCCCCTACAACATATGAACACACACACACACACACACACACACAACACTCCACCCCATGCCCCCCATCTTTACTCCTCATGGGGCCTAGTGCACAAGGCCAAGGCTAGACAAACAGAAAGATCCTCAGCACAGAGGCAGACCTGACTAAACAGCACTGGGTCCTCCTAGAGCAGTTGAGAGACACTGAAAATGTCAGTTGGTTATTAACATAATGAGATCTAAACACATTTATCTGAAAACAGCCTTGGCATACAAACAAGATGTACCAAAAGAGATGAATGAACACACTGGAATGTTAATGTAAAACAATTAGCAATTTTGTGGAGGTTCTGAAAACATTAGGGTTAGACAGTGGTTACTGTTGTGTGCTGAGAAGAGATCTTCGTGGTGGTCTTCTTAAAACGCGAATCAATCTCCTGGCGCGTAGGCTATGCCCGGCTGCGCAGTCTGACTCTGATGTGGGATTTGGAAAGCTAATTAACTGGCAGGACACCCAGACAGAATCATGACCTAAGCCAATTAGCCTGCTGTTAACTGAAAAACAGTACAATCCTAATCCAACTTAGACTGCACTGGAGTCAATAGTGCTAAACATTACATTGATGACCAAAGACTGGGGGTAAAGCAAGAATGCCCCAATGGTAGAAAAAAAACAGATTTTCTGACAACTCGCGAAATGATGATTCATGGTCAATCAACTCAGTTTGTGCATTATGAAATTGACGCCAGTCAGTTGTTCGAAATCATAAGGTGGTAGATTCTACCATCTCATAGGAAATATGACCAAGGCGAATCAGCATCAAGGTTGAAGTTAAGACTACACTAGTGGGCCAGGTGCCTCAACCCACACAATAGTCTGCAGAATGACAGAAATCAGCGTTGTCGGGAAATGCCACGTAATTGACAGCTTATGATACTGAGTAACGTTATTGTTTCCAGCCAGCAAGTAATGTTCAGCGTTTCTCTATGGGGAAAGTTAACGTTACTTTGCATGGGTAGCGAGTAGTGATATACAGCTAACGTTACGGCTAGCTAACGTTAACTACAATGCTAATAAAATGTTTGTGACTACGTTCCTTCTGTCCCCATTAAAACATCACTGAACGCGAGCACACTGCTCAATTCAGTCAACACAGTTTATTGACGTTGATAAAATAATGACGAGGCCAGCGATTTTACCAACTC
Organism: Sardinella tawilis; assembly: GCA_030264315.1. Taxonomy (NCBI): domain Eukaryota; kingdom Metazoa; phylum Chordata; class Actinopteri; order Clupeiformes; family Clupeidae; genus Sardinella; species Sardinella tawilis. The sequence goes on from JASCQY010000477.1 coordinate 5,648,842, forward strand.
AGGATTGTTGTGATAGGACTATTGGTGAATCAGATGGCTAAGCTAACGTTAACTATGCTGGCTAACCAAGTTAATATTACAGGTACTTGAAAAGCAAGCGCGCTTTTAAGTCAACAAACGTTAGTTTATAAAGATAGCCTAATAAGCAAGCATACCAATACTAGACCGTGTTAGACTGTACATTAATGTTTAATCCACTACAATTTCCAGCTGCCAAACTAGTATTGTGAATCCTGAGTTTACATCAGCTAGCTAGTGTTAGGTAAGTTAGCTTGGTGACTTCCACAGAGGAAGACAAAACTGCTGAGCTTAGCCCTACCAGACAACGGCCAACGCTGTTAAATTGATTTCACACAAATACTGCAATAGCAGCAACAAACTGTTAGCTAATTCACGTTTCTTCTCCTACTATGTTAGTGCTTAACGTTAATATTTAGTGGCAATTTAGCTAAGTATCATAGCTAACTACCAAGCTAGCAATACATTAGCTGTTAGCCAGGTAAACGATAAATCTTTCTGATAGTCTACTGACATGTAAACACGAGCGAAATGGCTCTCTACTAAGATATTTGGACTGCAAACATTAGGTTTCGTACAACTGTCATCTACAAGACATAAAAGAGCAAACAAACTGCATTTCAAAACGTGTCGCCGATGGCTTTACGCCATTTTCCTGCAAGGTTGATCCAGGATTGTTGCGGCGGATACAGGCCTCCTTATCCACCTCCTTGTCGCTTTTTTGGGAATAATTCTCTCATAAACGCCCTTTTCCAATATTTAGGTATTATCTTACCTGGTGCACTGCAGTCCGCACACACTTCGCTTCTTTGGACTTTCCTAGACATTTCCCCAAGTTTACTTTATCCGTGACAATCCAGATTATTCCTCAGTGTTGATGCTCGCCCTTCCCAAGAGCGACGTCTGCAGTTGTCTGGTGCCGTCCTGAATCCCCGGAAGCCGGCGACGGGATCTGTGGTAATTCGGGCCGTCACCCCCTATTCTTGCTGTCTTTCGCCTTGTTTAGCTCATGAAACAACGCCTTGTCTCACTTCACTCCGAGGAAAAGACGGAAAGGAAAAAATGCTGGAACAAAGGTTGCTGGTCCTCTGGCTATTTCAGGACCTGGCAGGCTACACTTGCTTGATTCTCATGCTAAATTAGCTCCGGCCACCAAATTGGGCACGTCGATGGGTTTACACTGACAAGGAAACGGGTGGGGGTCATAAACGTATTCATCGATGCACCAAATACACTGTATATTAAAATGCATGGCACTTTCTTGTAGGTAGTGCCGATCCCACTCTGTCGCGGTGCTGCTGTGGCGCGTCTCAGCTCAGTCGATGTCAGTGAGCTTTTTGCGATGGGCGTGATAGTGCGTGATTGACTGGAGAATTGAGAGCGCAAGAAAAGACCATACAGGAGATCCAATTAATTGTGGGTAATATCATCAAAATATGCAAGGGTATGCATATTCTCTGCCATTGCTTTTACGGGTATTAACAACGTTGTCTTAGTTTAAAAGACATAATTTAAAATCTTAGCTATTTTTATCAGGTGTAGAGAAGGCTAAAAGCCCTTGAAACTGTCAGGATAGTCTTCACTTCAAATATTTAGTCTACACTACATTTAGAGTATGTCAAAAATGTATTGGTTGTGTGGTTGACAATTCCACCAAACAGTCGTGATAGTCTCGACCGAGCTGCATCATACTCAATCAGACCATCCCCGTTAAAAGGGATGGGGAGCTACTCTCAAGCGTCAGTTGTGAGCTAAGGCGGAGAGCGAGAAAAAGGGTAGCCTAGACTACACAAAGAGGTTTCAGGGAATGAACGAGAGCCATACCGGTATATATGGATACCGCTCCCTATATCATCATATTAGACTTCCAAAATTGGTAACCAACACGTTGTCACCAGAGAGCCATCAACGTTATGCCGAAGGGATTTTGCTTAGGGGCTGGACCAGAAATACCTCGCAATTCATCCTTTGCAATAAAATAGCATTTCGACCCTTTTAAAGTGAGTAATTTGTTCAGTCGACCAAGCTGAGAAACCGATTAGGAGCAATCGACAAACTATGCACCGAAGATGATCTCCGCTAAGCAAAGTCCGGACAACAGTCGCTACCCTCTGCACTACCTGGTGTGGCACAACAAACACCGGCAGCTGGAGAAAGAGCTGTCAGCCAGCGACGAGCAGGTGAGCACTCGGGCGCCGAGCATCTGCCAGTCGATGGTTGTAGCCTAGTAGTTGGCCATGGGTGGGTCATGTCTGACCGGACGGGAAGGTGTGCTATGCTACCGTGTTATGGAAGAGTAGGCTATTTAGCCCCAAATTATTTTCAAGTCGTGTATGAGTCTGATGTAGACTATCGACAAGTTCCTTCCAGCCTTAGTCTTTCCAGAATCCGCTCGGTATTGTGGAGAATCATCTTTTATTTACTGCGCATCACTTTCCACCAGTTTTAGGTGAAATACTGCTAAATGCATAGGCCTATGCGACCCTGGTATTTGCAGCGTGCACTGTTAAGATGTGGCAATTGTGTCATGTGTGTATTAATTGTGCGGGCTAGGCAGCTACCTCTGAATTCGAGAATCTCACAGTACCCACCCTGTTCATTCAATCATTGTTTGATTAACACTGGGTATCTCGCTGCGGTGTGATGATATGCCACAATGCCTGTCAGCGTTGCGGCACAAAATATCAGACTAGTGTCAGTTGATGCAAACATATTGTGTAGGGTATAGTTACATCAAGATTAAGTAGGCTATAATAACGAAGTTGTTATAACAGTGTCAAAGAACAGTGACAATCAGTAGGCACATGCGATAGGATCCAGCCAATAGACTGCACTTTCTGTAGATCTTATTGTCGTGCACAGTAGCGACCGAATCAACACTATGCTATAAATGTGCATATTGATGTCCTAAACAATAACTTGACCCTGTACCAGTATTTAGCCTACTAATTGTCATGAATTTCCGTATCCTCTGCATCTTTTACTGGGCCCTTGTGAATCGAAATTGCTAGTAGGTTAGATCTTGATCAAACATATCAGTCAGGAAGATGTGAACAGCAACTTGACTAAACACTCATGAGGACGGGAACAAGTGCTTCTTTAACCTGGTGTATGTGGTTGCGCATGCACTGTATGTCTTGCTATGTGGGAAGCGCAAAACCTCGAGTAACAAATAGGCCTAATTTACAAAGCAGTTTAATTATTTAACAATGGGGACTGCACCTTACACACAAATGTTGGTGAGTCTCCCTATATGCTAATTGATGCAAGAGCAATTTTCTCTTTTCTTGGTCTGTAAGAGTTATTGCTTGTTTTGCCTATAATGCAGTTTTAAATTCTGAAATATTTTAGCTCAAAGCTCTAATAATGCATGCAAGGAAGAACTAGAGGACACCACTGAACTTGTGGGACTAAATCTCATACAGCTTGAGTGTCATAATTGAGCTCTAAATTTGGCTGCAGTACAGTGCTTCTTCACACAAAAAGTGGAGAAAAGTGAAAACCTCCCCCTCCTGTCCCCATATCTTTCACCTTCCTGTGTGCTGTTTTAAGCCTGTGATATGGGTGATAATTTCCACCCCAACCCTGTTGATTATCGAGCTCCCTCGGTCTTCCTGATTTACTGGCTGCTGACAGCGTAATCTTGCCCCTCTGTTGGCACGGATAGCATACACTCTGGTGATAAATGCATGGGCCTGAGATGCACTGTGTGAATGCCGAAGACTCGTGTCTGTCTGTGGAGGAATAAGGGCGAAGACCTCTGTGGGGGATTTTGGGAGTGGGTTGGGATGGGGGGGTCGATACTGTCATGATTGCTCTCCTCAGGAGTGTAACAGAGGTAAAGAAGGACAGAGTAGGGGAGTGAAAGAAAGAGAGAGAGAGTGAGAGAGAAAGAGAGGGAGGGAATGTGAAGGATGGACAGAGAGAGAGAGCGAGGGCACGGTGCCATCCAGTTAAGGAAAACAAAGATGCTGCACCAGCATGACAGGAAGTGTTCTTGGTATAGGGTAACAATAAAGAGACAGACAAGCACAAAATAATGAAAGCAGGCGCAGAGAAAGGGCATCAGCAGCAAAAAAACAAATAAATAAAACAAAAGAACAGACTGGGGAGAATAATAGAAAAAAAGAGAGGTGTGCTAGAGAATGGTGCTCATTTTGTAGCTTGCTTTGACAGTATCATAAAACAAAAGTACAGGAACTGGGGACAGCTGACAACAAGGAAGTGAAAAGAGGAAGCAATGTGGAGGGAGGGAGAGAAAAAAAAACAGCAGGGAATGGAAAGAGTGAGTGAGTGATGAAAGCGTATCTGTGCTACCTAGGCATAAGGCGCATACACTCATGATCAACAGCCCGCAGCCTGTGCGGGGCCCAGAAATGATTGCGCATGCAAGGTGCCCAGGAAAGGGCTGCTTCGACGTGAGAGAAATAGTTAGACACTGTGAGTGGTGTTTTAATATGAAGTCAGCACTACTGAGTCATGTGACATCATTCCAGTGGGGGATGAGGGGGCGAGGAGACTCTCTCTACTCCATATTTTACCAGGCACCTCACAGAGCTTCCCACCGCTGTTTTTTTCCACACTCGATTATTCTAGCTTCCCCCAGTGTTCTGGGCTCATTCATCTACCATCAATTCTGGCTAAATTTTTGAAGCCCCCACACCCACCAACACACAAGCACACACACGTGCACACTCTCTCTCTCACACACACACACACACACACACACACACAAACGGCATCTTCTTTTATTTCAGTTGCCAGTGAAACTCAATACTAATTGTAGTTGTGCTGTTTCACTAGGGCTGAGTAGAGGGGTGGTTGAGATGTAGTTAACGCGAGGAAGCTTTTAGCTGCGTGTGAGTGGCATGATATACAGTAAGTGTTTCCAAGGCTGTGGGGAAAAAAGGATCTTTCCGAATGCTGCATTAGATTGTGGGAAGCAGAAGATATCTTGAGTCTATCTAATCTCATTACAGCAAGAATTCATCAATAGATGAAAACATGAAGAGGCAGTAGTGGGAAATGGGCTCTTTTTCCAGCTTCTGGAACACATGGAACGGAAGCCTCATGCAATGACTGTACATGTGGAATTTTCTGACACGGGCAGCAAAGTTGAGGAATACAACTTCCTCATATAGGCTAAAGCCAGGGCCTCCGTTTCGGTGTTTTGCATATGTGTTTATTGTAAAGGTCTTACTCGGTTCCCCCCATTTAAATTTGATTATGCAAAACCTGTCTGTCTTCATGTGGAGAACAACATGAAGAAGTCTGAACAATTGCTGTGGGTTTACCCTGTTTTGACAGCCATTTGGCTTGATGGAATTAGTTTTTGGCTCTTTTGTATTGTTACTTCTGCTGAAACAGTCTTATCTCTTTGCACCAGCTGTAAAAGGATGTCATTGGTCAGAGACGTAGAGCAGTGATGCTGTCATAGAATAGTGTATCAACAGCATGAAAAGCAAGTCAGGTGGATAGTATTGCAGACTAGTTGTCACCAGATGTATGCTACTGAATAAAGCCATAAAACAATTGTTGTAATAAATTTGCTTTTTGCTGAACCACCCTATCTTAAAAAATATATGTTGGAACCACAGTTGTTATTGCTTTTTAGTATTTTTCAGTTCTCTGTTTTTGAGAAGCACAAAAAGCCAGCATTACTACTGGATATAGTATGTAACATGGATACTACCAAACAGCTGCACTGAGTACATAGTCATTTTTCTACACATGCAGATTATCAAGAAGTGAAGTGAATGTTGTGTGGACAGATTATTTAAAGGCTTTCCAAAAAATATCCAGGTATTTACCTTATTATACAAGTTAGGGCTTTAGACTTACAATATAAGGGCTTACCCAGGTCACTTCAGGAGTTACACTAATCTAAAAGCAACTCATCACTGTGGAAACAATATGCTTGATGCAGTGTTGTTTTAGAAACCAGAATTATTAGTAGTAGAAACCGTCCTTTACAGCACATCATGCCTTTGTCCAGCAACACAGAAGAGTTCCACCACTTACACGTTTCTCAAATTGGCTCTTAAAGTAGAAGTTTGGTGTGAATCAATGAATAGTCCTGTTGTTTCAGGTCACTGAATGCTGTCTGCAACATAGACCGAATAACATCCCAATAACTATTGGTAACCAGGTCTTTGAACCAGAATTTTTTCCCTGTTGGTTCGTTCCGAACAGAAACAGTATTTTAACCTTTCCGGTTTTATGAAGGCTTTGCTTTCAAATTGTCTTATAATTTCCTAGTGATACAGTAACAAGGTAAACAGACCGAAGTCGCATGCAAACACTACTGTCACTTATGTATAGGCCCAGCAAAACTGATGGAGAAGAGGACATAATAATGTAGTATTATTGCAAAGCCACAAATCTTGCATATCCGCCCTCCCACCTAAATCTTTGTCATGGTCGGCTTTCTGAATCATGAGACCAGTCAAACACCACAGCAGAGCCAACAGGCTGCTCTAGACCAGAGGAGGCATAGGACCAAAGAACACGGATGTTTATGGCAAGAGGTATGGTTGCTTGGTTGCGGTTAGCATTGCGCACTGACTGAAGCTTTTAGAAGCCGTTCTTTCTCCCATGGGACCTGAGCTCACACCTTGTCATGTCCGCTCTCAGCTCATATGGCAAGCTAGTCCATTCCCAGTCGTGTGTTAGGCTGGTGGCGTATAGCATGTGAAGAGAGAACTTGGGTCTCCAAATTATTTATGGATGTGTTGAAATCATCATTTCCTGCCCGGCTTTTCCGAGTGCGTGGCGTGTGTTATTTATCCTTGGTTTGTATTAGTGTACAACATAGTTTTATGAACATGCGTAAACTCAGAAGGCAATGCCTACCTGTTATTTAACAGCATGCTTTGTCCCAAGTGATTGTTCACCCAAACACACACACACACATACACACACATGCACAAACACACACACACACACACAGGGAAATACTCACACACACATACACACACACACGTATGTGCTTGGATGATCGTCCTTCGCCCACACACACGCACAATTTTGGCTCACAATGAAAGATTGATGCTAGCTTAAGTAGCTGCCAGAGAACATTAGCTGAGGCAGGGAGAGTGCTGGTCCAGATGCTACAGACAGGGATGACTATCAATAATGCAGCTCCCAACCAGGAAAGCCACTGAGACTGGAGACCAAGACAGGGGGGGAGAGGAGAGCTGGGGGGAGGTAAAAGGGAATGGGGGAGGAAGGTTGAGCGATTGACATGCGGGCGACATTGAGACCCACAAGGTGTTTGTGAAGAGGAGGGACCCTCAGTATGATGTAATATTCTCATTTGTATGTGTACGGTCCTTTGGGTGCAGCTGTTGGTATGGTTGTTTTGTGTGTATGTTACATTTGGTCACGTGTGCAGCATGTGTGCCGGTCAGATTCGCCTTATTCACATACGACTGAGCATCTATGCCACTGTGTTAGTGGTGTTACCTGTTTACACAGCGAGTGTTGTAACCAGCCCTTCATTATTTATGTGTGCAGCCAGCCCCATCATATTTAAAAAAAAAAAAATCCAGAAAATGCTTTGCTTGACATTGGAGTCATTTTCAGCATTTCATTTTGGCGATGGCATTGTATTTTGCCTAATGTGCACACAGTAGATTGATTTGCCTTTGAATTCCGCCTGCGTATACATTTTGATTTCAACAAACCTTAGGCCTGGAGTACAGTATGTAGTACACATATGTGTGTAGCTGTCAGTATGTTCTCAAGACACACAGTCAAGTGGCCCTATATCGGACTTTGTCAGTGATGTGTATGGAAGAGTAAGCCGGGTCGTGGAAAGGGCAGATGCTGTCAGTTTGATGCTTCCTGGAATCCTCTTCCCTTCACTGTCCTCTGTCAGGCTTTGGTTTCTATTTCTTCCACATTTGCCCAGCAGTTCTCGCTCCTCCTCGTGTCAACCTCCCCCTCCCCATGACAGATATTCAGTCTCACAGTAACTCACTGTGTAGAAGCCGACTGGGCGGCATGTTGTTCAACCATAGCCTGTACCCCGTGTGCTGTAGCCTTGCTGTCAGAGCTTCCCTCGGCTTTCATCTCTCTTTTGACACGCCACTTCTCCCCGGCTTGCTTTTGTGGATGTTTCAGTTGTCCCCTCCATCCTCCATCCTCCATCCTCCACCCACGCACCCACTCACCCACCCAACCAACCATGCCCCCTCCGGTCCCCCACCCAGGCTCTTCCTGTCTTTGTACATGTGTGCCAGACTGTTTCTCCTTCTCCGGTGTCAGGCTCAGCAGTCAAGCTGAGAACCCCACAGGGCAGCCACAAGAGCCATCACTCAGGGACAAACTACCCCTACCACACTACCCCTAGCCCTACTCCTACTCCTAGTCCTAGTCCTAATCCTATTCCTATTCCTACCCCTACTCCTACTCCTAATCCTAATCCTAGTCCTAGTCCTAGTCCTACTCCTACTCCTAGTCCTAATCCTATTCCTATTCCTATTCCTACCCCTACTCCTACTCCTAATCCTAATCCTAGTCCTACTCCTAGTCCTACCCCTACTCCTACTCCTAATCCTAGTCCTAGTCCTACCCCTACTCCTACTCCTAATCCTAATCCTAGTCCTAGACCTACTCCTAGTCCTACCCCTACTCCTAATCCTAGGTTGAGCTCCTGACCAGGTGGTGCAAGGACAACAACCTCCTGCCAGACAACAACCAACTTCCAGAGAGGCCACACTCAACACCACCCACTGACCATCGATGGTGCTGCAGTGGAGAGGGTGAGCAGCACCA
>JASCQY010000477.1:5660346-5673042 GCA_030264315.1 Sardinella tawilis
TGTGTGTGTGTGTGTGTGTGTGTGTGTGTGTGTGTGTGTGTGTGTGTGTGTGTGTGTGTGTGTGTGTGTGTCTACTTTGTGCAGTACTGACACAATTTTCAATGACTGCTATAAATGTTACTGGATGTACATGTATATCCAAAACCTGAAGCAGTTTTTCAGACAGACGTTTGGATAGGGCACTAGAAATGTAAATAGGTCTCTTGTATGCTATATAAATGCTATGCTATTATAAAGGTTTGTTTATATCATGACCACATAACACAGGGACTTGGCAAATCACAATGTTGTACACGTACCTTTACCATATTACAGCCACCAGCTTTAGGGTTTGGGGAGACAAACTATTCTATGTAAAACATTATGTTTGCTCTATGTAAAAAAAAAAAAAAATCTGCTAAAGGACAACACCGACTGACATTGTGTACCCTAAGGAACTGATTGAGATTTCCCTCAGAGGGATGTGTGAAACGAGAGCATAGCTGATATGATTCAAAATGATGATTGTGTATTCTATTCTCATCCACATCACCACCAGTCACCAGGTGATGAGCAGGGCAGCTCGCAGTTGCAAGCTTTTCCCGGTGAGCCATTAGGGCCGTCTAAGAGCAAACAAAATAGAATAAGCTTTTTTTCTCATTCGTAATTGACTTTTGTTAATATTACCGGTAGTAATACCTTAATGTCATCTCAAGATGTCCGAGAAGAGCAGGGATTCTTATCTTTTTCAGTTAGCCAGCCACCAGCCAGCCACAGGCAGCTCATAGCGAACCACAGGCATTATCAGCAGCACACATGCAGGCTCAGTGGCTGCTACCGAGGCACATCTCATACTGGCTCAAGGGCTGGTGTAGAGTGTGGTGGTAGGCCACAGGGTAAAAATGTTTTTTCTATATATATTATAGGGATGTTAGTTTTTGTTTAAGTTGTTTATTGTTTATGTTAAGTTTTTGCTTACGCATTACAAGCTAAGCACCTGGCTTGTTTGACGTCACAAGGGGATTTGAACGCTTGTTGAACAATATTAAATTTGTCTTGAGGATTATTAGCACCAATGTAGAATAAATATACCTTGAACACTGAATACGCTCGGCACAATGATTTGCAGGGAAAGTTTTCCTGTACGGGTGCTGTAAAAGCATGTATTTCTGTAATATATAATGTATAATGTAAATCTATTAGAGCCTACATTAATCTATTATTCATTAATCTAAACCTGAATCCTCTGTAGTGAATAATATGACAGAATGCAGCTCACTGATCATTAATGTGCTATATTTTACTCTGTGATAACTGAAATATTGTCTAGTAATGATGCCATAGTGCTTTTTAAGTACATAACCTATAAAAAGTTTATTCTCCTGAAAGGCCTGCAGGCAAGCACTTGTTACATTGAAGTGATTCAATGTTATTCTCATACTTAAGCCAATTGAAAATGTACTGATATGTAGCCTATACATGTATGTAGACATATTATCAACTTCCATGTGTATGAAGTGTTGTGCTATTTTTCTTTTTCCTGTTTATTGTCTGTTAGGGCTGCTCGATTATGGAAAAAATCATAATCATGATTATTCAAACAATCATTTTTCAGTTTTTGAAAACATGATGCATTCAGCATTTCTCTCCAAAAAACACAGAACTGAGAAAATCAGGGATGGATTAAATTGCGAATGCATGTCTCTTTCAGAAAATCTCTCAGCCAACTGTATGCCAAATCGTTTCAACTCGATTATTGCAGTTTGGAGATTTTTTCAACCAAAAATCGTAATCACGATCAAAATTCGATTAATTGCATAGCCCTATTGTCTGTGCTCCTGAAAGGGAACTCTCACACACTGCCCATGCCTGCATGAAGTCCATGATGGCTCTACTGTTAAGACACTTTGCATAGACGTCCCTGCTAAGTAAACAAATTCAGAGGACGTAAATAAAAGCGCAGATGTACCATGCCTTTTTGTGTAGGTAAATTCTAGTATAATTTGCATCTTTGAAAAATTAGATAAATAAAGGTCTTCATTTAGTAACAGACCAAATAATTTTTATAATGGTCTTATTAGCGTACAAATTAGGTGGTGGTGTTTGAAAAATAGGTTGTTGGCAAGCTGCCAAAACTCCAGGACCTGAAAAAGCACATCAAAGCCTTAGCTGTTTCTGAAGTTATACGCGGCAGATGGATTTTTAGATGCACATCCGAGCTATGTAAGTCTGTTTCCAGTGCCTGTCACTCGTAGGCAGAACTAGGTTGAGGGAGTGTGCGAGAGGTTGGGATAAAGAGAGAGAGAGAGAGAGGATATTTGAAGAAGAAAAAAAGCCTGCTGCAGAACTGAAACAGACAGGCTTGTCGTCTCTCGTGTTGGAGGGTTGGTCCTGGTCGAAGTAAATTGCACTGTGTCTCACCCACAGTATGCCGATACGAGTCAAGTGTGCGCTGGTTATTGTGCTGCAGCCCCCAGATTCACAGTGAGCCAGACTAGCACTCTGGCAGTCAGTCATGTGAGTGGGAAGGTTTAATTAGCACCTGTCAGCCCCCCCTCTCTGTCTCTGTCTCTGTCTCTCTCTCTCTGTCTCTCTCTCTCTCTCTCTCTCTCTCTCTCTAACTAGCACATGCACTTGCACTCTTTATGCCAGCTGTGTTCTGGCAATGTGTTGTGAATGTAAAAATATTCACATTGTTTCTCCTTTCTATCTCTCCTCTCCCTCCCTCCTTCTCCCTACCTCTGTCTGTACCCCCCACAACCCTCACCCCCCCCCACCCCTCCCCCATCCACTCCTGTCTGACTCCAGGTGGATGTGGAGACGTTGGACCCCCGGGGGCGCACCCCCCTGCACCTGGCCGTCACGCTCGGACACCTGGAGTGCGCCCGGGTGCTCCTGCAGCATGGGGCCGACGTCAGCAAGGAGAACAGAAATGGCTGGACAGGTAAACAATTGCCGCTGTTTTTCTTTTTTTTTGCAGACGCCGACGCCATTCTTCCTACCCACGGGTTTGACATGAGCTTCTGTCTTATGTAACATCTGCCTGTTACAGAATGTAAATGTGTTTATCTGGAATTTCAGCTGTGCAGCCAGTGTAATGTGGTGTTATTTGGCCCAGTGTGACTGCACATTAGCCTGTTTATCTGCTTATATGCTGTGCAGTAGTGATCCGAAACTGCTGACACTGAGACTGAGGCTTGAACCATAGCTTTTTATTTCTCCCTTAAATCAAACTTATGAGCTCCATCCTATGCCTGTTGCCTATATATACTGCTCGAAGGATATAGGAGAGCATTAAGATGGCATGATTACTGAGAGATGTACAGTGCATGCAATCATTATGGTGCTGTTCCCCTTTTAAGAGTTCATTATGGGTCTCCCTGTACTCCACAGTGCTTCAGGAAGCCATCAGCACACGTGACCCTGAGCTTGTGCGTCTAGTCCTGTGCTACCGCGACTACCAGCGCACAGCCAAGAGGCTGGCAGGGATCCCCCTCTTACTGGAGCGACTCCGTCAGGTAGTCAACAGAACCATCTCATGAAATATAGAAGAGATTGCATTGCATTAAATGAGTGGGGTTGTATTGTAACTGAGAGAGAGAGAGAGAGAGAGTGCTGGTCCTCGGGGGCTGTACAAATATTTCATGCTGCTTCGTGCCCTGTTTGGACCCACTTGTGGTTAAGTGTCTCTCGGGAATGGGAACCCAGTTTGTCATAAAAGGCAGGGGCTGAGGTGATGGCACACCAGAGTTTGTTCTTTTTGTCAGCACTGGTCTGTCTCTCCACCTGTGCTTTCTCATTTTGGCCTCCTCCCCCCTCCTCCCCTCTACTTCCCCGTCCTCTCCTCTTCCCTCCCTGTCTCTCAGCTCAACCAGGAGACTGCTGTAGTTTTGGGTGATGGATGTGTATCCCATCACTCATTCTCACACAGTAGCGTCCTCAACCTCGCTCTCTCTATTTCTCCATCTCTCTGTCTCTTCTTCCTCACACTCTCTCCCTTTCTTAGTCTCTACCCTCTCTCTCTCTCTCTCTCTCTCTCTCTCTCTCTCTCTCTCTCTCTCTGTCTGCACTGTGGTTGTATTATTAATGTCCCCTCTGGCCTGCCGTCCATCCGTCACTGTCCAGCAGTTCCTCTGCGACTCACATTCAAATGGCCTCGGTCACCATAATTCCCCATTAACTCCCACTCTTTTCTGTTTGCTCTTATCTTCTGTTCCCCTCCCTCCATCTCCTTCTTCTCTTTCTTCTTCCTTCTCCTTCCCCTTCTCTTCTCTCTCTCTCCTCTGTATCTCTCTCAGGCTCAAGATTTTTATGTGGAAATGAAATGGGAGTTTACAAGCTGGGGTACGTAAAAAATAATGAAAGCCCTCCTCTGTATTAAATTTCATGGGACACTTCTTACTCTTTATGAGGTCTATAGGAGTGATTTCTTTCTCTTTTTCTTAGTCCTGTCTTTTTTCTTCATATTTCTCTTCTTCTCCTCCTCTCTTAGTTCCTCTGGTGTCTCGCATCTGCCCGAGTGATACATACCGCGTGTGGAAGAGTGGTCAGTGTCTACGTGTGGATACCACCCTCATGGGCTTTGAGCAGATGACCTGGCAACGGGGAAACCGTAGCTTCATCTTCCGTGGTCAAGGTGTGGCCCTTGTCCCTAACTAAACCTTCTCTAACATCCTGAAATCTTAAATCTGTGCTAATACTGTAACTTACTTAGTTCAGTACTTGCCTGGAAAAAGAGTGAGAGGTTGGAACCAAAAAGTAATAGAAATGCAAGTGTGCAGATGACAGGTCTCTGGAAGATAGCAAGTAAAGAAAGTGGGGGTGTCTAGTCGTGCACAGATGGAAAGAATTAGATGCATAAACAGATCCTGAGTTTGGTATTAGAGGCAGAGTCTGTCTCACTCAGAACTTCAGTCACTGCAGAAAGTTTGAGTGCAGGGTTACTTTTAAATTACCACCAAGGTTATGTCGGAACACTAGATTTGTGCTGAGGGGCGGACAGGGGACAACACCAATAGTGCACTTGACGCTGTCCAAGTTAATTTAACACCAACAAAGTGTCCGTGATTGAATGCCCTTGGGATACCTCCTCCTGCTCTCCCACCCTTTCTTCTCTCCTTATCTCGGCTGTCGTCCCTCAGACTCGAGTGCAGTGGTGATGGAGGTGGACCACGACCGGCAGCTGGTGTTCTGTGAGACGCTGTGCGTGTCGTCGCTAGCATCGTCGCCGTCCTCACGGCGAGGCCCCGGCGCCGGCCTGGGTCTGCTGGGACTCGGAGCGCTGCAGCCCACTGAGGAGCAAGTGGCTGCACGTCTCTCTGCGCCAGTGGTCACCACCCAGCTGGACACACGCAACATCTCATTCGAAAGGTGAGAGGTGCAATACACAAGCCAAAGGGTGGATCGCAATCATGGGATGGGTTATGTTAATAGGCTTGGGGACGATATGTCATGCGGATATTTAATTTGGATACTTGTGGATATATTATCTACTGATAGAAGGAAGAAACATGGTTTTGGTATTCTTTCTCTTTTTAAAATTGAAAGATTTGGCAAAGGTCCTGTTTGAGAGGTGAGATGTGTTAATGTATTCTGCTAATAAAGGCTTTTTTTATTATTGTTAATTTATGAACAATAAAAACCTTTGGCAACATTTTCTTTGTAGCTCTGAAGGGTCTCTCACAGATGAAAGCTGGCTGCCCTTAAATTGTAAACAAAGGATTCCTCCATTAAGGGGCTTTAAGTAGAACCTTTAGTTCTGTGAAAATGAGCAAAGGAAATCCTCAGGGTGTACAGAATATTTCAGTCTATTCTGAATTGACTCAAAGTTCATGCAGCACAGAAATATTTACACACTCTTGAGAGGCAAGGCAAGGGGACCAGAGAGAGGAGATGCCAGCTAAGCTCAAGTCCACAGTGAGATGGACTTGTTTGAGCTGACGCCAAAATGTCCCTTGCAAATGATTTTATTATTTGCATACATCATAGCAGTGCCGGTATTGGGTGCCAGTAATAGACATCTCCTTCTTGGCAGAGGCGTAGGGAGCACCGACCTCAAACCGCTGTGCCATCACCTCGCTCACTGTATGTGTGTGTGTGTGTGTGTGTCTGGCTCCCCTTCCACAGGAACAAGACGGGCATCCTGGGCTGGCGCAGTGAGAAGACGGAGGTTGTGAATGGGTATGAGGCAAAGGTATGTGGTAGGTAGGTGTGTGTGTGTGTGCGTGTGTGTGTATCTTTATGTATGTGTGTGTTTGTGTAGGCCTGTGTGTGTTTCTATCTGTGTGTCTGTGTGTGTGTGTGTGTGTGTGTGTTTGTATGTGTGTGTGTGTGTGTGTGTTTATGTCTAAGTGTGTGTGGGCTTAGCTCTCACAGTCTCTTTGAGGTGCCTGTCTTGAACAGGTAGTGGATGGTGCAGTGCCAGTGACAAAAGCTCCTCAAAGCGCAGCGATGATCAAACAACAGTTATGAACATCAAAAGAGCTCCTCCATATGTGAAATAAATAGAATATTGTTAAGAAAGAAAAAAAACAACAACAACAACAAACAACTCACATTATCAGTCGGTGGCTTATTCTGTGACACATTTGTTCCTCAAGCGAGACAGGTAAAAAGATCAAACATTTTATCTGTCACATTATGGCTCTACATTTTACTTTAATGGCTGTCTCTATAGCCCGACCCGAACAGCTGTCTAGAAACCGGAGCAAAACCTTAGCCGTGGCTCTTGGTGACATCGCTCATAACAGTCATCAGTCACACAGGAGGGGAAGGGTGGGAGTGTCAGACAGGTGGAATAATAGCTTTTCTCCTCTGCACGGTGACATCACCTACTCTTAAAGGCATAGTGCACCATCAGGAGAGCAGGACACACTGCTGCATTATTCAGATGCAAAAAAAAAAATGTTAGAGAGAGATTGCTTTGATCTCATTGCAGTTACTCAGAGGAGTGTGTGTGTGTGTGTGTGTGTGTGTGTGTGTGTGTGTGTGTGCGTGTGTGTGTATGTGTGTGTGTGTATGTGTCTGTGTGTGTGTGTATGTGTCTGTGTGTGCGTGTGTGAGACAGGTCTACGCAGCTTCGAACGTGGAGCTGATCACCCGGACTCGAACGGACCACCTCAGCGAACCGCATAAAGCCAAACCCAAAGGTACCCTACCAACCCAACCCCTCAAACACACTCACACATTTCCATTCAAAAACATGCGGTGTAGCTTCTCTCCCCACAACTTACCACCTGATAATATGATGAATGATAGCGCTGTTATGTTTGTGAGCAGTTGCTATATATGGACCGTTACAAATGGGTTGGATTGCTCTCTTTTTTTTTGATGCCCTCATTTGCAAATGTTATTTCATCAGCGATAAAAGTACAGTGGGACCATATGTGCATAAATGGCCGCTCCCTTGAAGGCTGCGCCTCAGCTGGTGAGCCAAACGCTCTCACTCTCTCCTCCTCCTCCTCCTCCTCCTCCGTCTGATAGCTAACCAGCAGCACCAACTCATGGCCCCGGGCAAACATTGCAGTCGCCTGTGAAGTCTGCTCTGCTCTGCGCCACACACACACTCACACGCACACACACACACACACAAACACATACACACACAAAAAACACACAGAGCCCTCAAACACTCACCACTGTCTTTCCCAGTTTCTTCATCTCTCTCTCTCTCTCTCTCTCTCTCTCTCACTCTCTCTCCTCTTACTGTTCCTCTCTCCCTGTGCTTCTCAATCTCTCACTGTATTTCTAGTTCCAACTGTCTTTTGCTCTTTCTCTCTCTTCTGCCATGCCTTTTCTCTCTCTGTTTTTTCTTTATTTCTCTCTCTCTCTCTCTCTCTCTCTCTCTCTCTCTCTTTCTCACTGTTTGCCAGACAGTTTTCTGCATTCAGTCCCTCACGGATTGTCCTCCAATGTCCTGCCGATGGTTTTAAGTTAGATCCACATAAAGTCAGTCCAGCGCAAATCTAAAGTTGTCATCAGAGCTCAGAGGCTGAGAGAGAACAGCCAGGTGCCCCTGGGTCTGTTCTTAGCCAGGCTGCCACTGGTCGGAGACATTGGTGTGTGTGTGTGTTTGTTTGTGTGTGTTTGTGTGTGTGTGTGTGTGTGTGTGTGTGTGTGTGTGTGTTCCTCTCAATACTCTCCACTGTTGTCTTTCTTTTCCCTTCCCATCCCTCCCTCCATCCCGCCCTCCCCTCAGGCGGTAAGACGCCTCTGCAGTCCTTCCTGGGCATCGCCGAGCAGCACATGGGCCCTAACAACGGGGTGAGTGGACACAAGCCCGACTCCTCCATCTCGCCTCCCGCCTCATTTCACCGCTGCTTAATGTGCTCGTTAAAGCCACTGAATCACCACTAGTTCTCCTTGCTGTCAATATTTATGGGAGCCAGACTAAAAGAAACAAACGCATTAAAAGCGCCCCCTCTCCCAGCATCACCACCCCACCCCACCCAATCCAATCCACCACCCCCACCCGTCTGACCACCGCTGCCATCGCCACTCTCTTCCGCCTGCGCCTATTTAAAGTATTGATGGGTGGTTTTGTTGGATGTGTTTAGTATTTGTTTTGCTTGTTCTCGTAGCAGCAGAACCTGGTCACCCAGATGACCTGCTCGGTGACCAACCCCACGGCGCTGACGGCCGAGGAATACTTCAGCCCCAGCCTGCCCCTGGGCCAGAGGGACATCGGACACCCCTGCCACCTCACCACCAAGACACAGAGGTGAGAGTCTGCAGAACTGGTATCTGCTACCCATCAAGACATTATATTGATCTCCATGCTCACGCAAGTATTATGTCTGCCTGTCTGTCTGTCTGTCTTTTTGTGCCAAGTCTAAGTAATTGTTTGTATGTCTTTGCTTTTATCAAGTGTTTCTTTACGTCCTTCTGTGTGTGTTTTATGTATAGTATATTATGTATGTGTCAAAAGTCAATATGCATTGGTTTTTGTGGTTTTGTCCCCAAAGGGTTACTATGTTGTGTGTATGTATTTTTTTTATGTCGATATGCATTTGTGTCGTGTTATTCTATTCTGCATCCGTGAGTGTGTTTGTGGCTAATGTTAGTGTGTGTGAGTTTGTTTGTGTGCGTTTGCGTGATCTGCCGTTGTTCCTCCAGGTTTAAGGCAAAGCTGTGGCTTTGTGAGTCCCACCCTCTGTCCCTGGCAGACCAGGTGGCTCCCATCATTGACCTGATGGCCATCTCCAATGCCCTCTTCGCCAAGCTTAGGGACTTCATCACCCTCCGTCTCCCACCCGGCTTCCCCGTAAAGATCGGTGAGACACACATGAATGTGTGGAACATTTGAATTTTCTGTGTGTTTGTGTGTGTGTGGGGGGGGGTATTTGTGTGGGTATAGGTGTGTGGATAAGGCTATTTGATCTTTATCCAAAGTGTCTATCTTGTAGTGTGTATGCTGAAAGCGTCATGGTGTGTGTACGTATGCACAGTGTGTGTCGTGATTGTCCGTCTCCGTGCTTGTTTTTCGAGTGTGTTTTCGTGTGTGAGCGTGGGTGTGTGCACTTGAGGACGTGCTGTGTGCCCTGTGTTGCCATGACACTCCTCCACTCCTCCTCTCTCC
The DNA here is from genome assembly GCA_030264315.1 of Sardinella tawilis. Lineage (NCBI taxonomy): Eukaryota > Metazoa > Chordata > Actinopteri > Clupeiformes > Clupeidae > Sardinella > Sardinella tawilis. Next base: position 5,669,903 of record JASCQY010000477.1, read on the forward strand.
AGAGATCCCCATCTACCACATCCTGAACGCGCGCATCACCTTCGGGAACCTAAACGGCTGCGAGGACGCGGCGATGGCGAGCCGAGCCGAGGCTGAGCCCGAGGGCCAGAAGGACGGCCTCAGGACTGACACTCCGTCCCCGGGGAGCGACTGCTCCAGTGTGTCCAGCTCCAGTTCCACCAGTGAGAGTCCTATAGTCTTGTTGGTCACCCGGTCGTTACTGATTCGGGTTCTGTCCTGTCTCTGGTTCCTCTGACCTGGGTATAATGCTTTTCTGGGTGTAATGTTTTCCTTAATTTCCTTTGGGATTAATAAGGTATCTCTATCTCTTTCTATCTACAGTATCTATGTATTTTATATGTGGATACTGTATATCACATGCTCTAAATTATGGAGCCTTTCTTTTGTCATGAAGAAAGATTTATTTTGAAGTTGACAAGATTCAGGTTTAGCATTGGGTTTTCAGTCTGATGATGGTGGTTCATTTGTTTTTGTCATAATACATTGCCATGTTCATTTATTCTACATATGACTATGAATATTCTGTTGTGAATGTGTGAATACTGTGTGAATTCGCTGTTGTGAATCTTACTCCATTATGTTTGAGGTAACGTATCAAAATGACCTTTAGTCTTTAGCATCTCGTAGAGAGCAACATCACTATTCTGGAAAAATCCTTTGGACCTTGTTGCATTGTATGGAAAGCAATAGCTGATAGAGTGTCTCTTTGGAAGGTCAAGAGTTTACAGAGAGACTGACAAACATTTTCCCTGATGGGCATCTAGACCAGCTCATTAGCGGATTTAGCTGCTGTCTTATTATCGTCCGATATGGCAGTGATATTGATAAGACGGTTTACTGGCACATTCACAGAGGTGTCAATATTTTCTCTGCCTTCCTTCCTGGCTTTGACTGCAGAAACTGTATTCCCTTTATCCTGCATTATCGAGTGCGCTTCCTGGTATTTGTTTGTCAAGGATTATGGTTTGTTTGTATTGAGCGGAATACAGTATTTGGTCCTCTGTGATCATCTACTGCCAACACCCACCCTTTTGAATTTGAATACACCCATTACAACTGGGAAAGCCTTACAGTTGATCGCTGTTGTCACGACATTGCTTAACGCTCAAATGCAGCCGTCAAAGTTTACCAAGTTAGCCAACAAAAAAAAGACAAGACACATGTCGACCTATATTTGTAATATAGGCCCCCTGATTACCATAGTTGTATTTCTGTGCTGTTGTAACAGATGGAGTGGCAGCGTGCATCTGTTATCTCACTTACCAAGAAACTGAAGCAATTAAGCTGGAGTGCATTAGACTGTGTGCATTACTGATACTCAGTGAGCTCAGCACCCGCTTCCTATCAGTCATACTCGCAGTCAGATGATTCATGCGATACATCCTCAGAAGGCTGACAACAGGCTGACCGCTGGGATCCATGTTTTAATTAATGCAGTTGTTAATTGTTACCTGTACTGTGTGTGTCTCTGTGTGTGCGTGTGTGTGTGTGTGTGTGTGTGGGTGGGTGTGTGGGTGCGTGTGTGTGTGCTGTATCTGTGTGTGTAATATCTCAGCCTCGTGTCGTGGCGGCGAGATCTCACCGTGTGTGTTCGAGGCCCCTCCGGGCTACACGGTGCTGGGGGGTAACCAAAGGGAGAACATGCGGGAGGAGGAAGACGACCTGCTGCAGTTCGCCATCCAACAGAGTCTGCTGGAGGCCGGCTCCGAGTATGACCAGGTCAGCGCCGCGCCCATCCATCTTCTCTATATCAACCATCAAAACACATTCTTTTAGGAAGAAAGACTATCGAGTTGACAGTGTGGCCATGCATTACTATGTGTACATTTACCGTAGATTTAAATGTTAGTTTATGGTGAGCTGATGCATTCATTTAACTACATTCATTTTGATATATTTGCACATCTTACATTCTGTATTGAGAAGCTTCTGACATTATCATCAGTGTGGTTTAAAGCAAAGGTTCAGTTTTTAACGTTTCTGATGATACAATGGATAAGATTTGAATTTTGACACATAATGCTATTACGAGAATTTCCATTTGCTGCTGTTGCTCCCCCAGCCCCTTCAGAATGGCAGCTATGTGCACTTCCTAAAACGCATAAAACATTTGTTTGTGAAACCGAGTGGTCATTAATGTTGACTTATGTGCTCACATAAATATCGCCGCAAACTGCATGGTTTCCAACAGGTTTTTGACCATTTATTCTCAATTGTGGACCTATTTTCACACCTGTATCCACCTGAGTTTAGCAGCAGTAAAATGAATGAAGGAAGTCACGGTTCGTGATGATGTGTTTTTAGAAGCAATTTTGGAAGTGCACATAGCTGCCATTCTGAAGGCTGCAGCAAAAACTGAAAATTCTCCTAACAGCAACGTGTCAAAATAAAAATCGTTTACGATTGTTGAAAACAAGGCTGTAAGTGTTAAAAACCGAACCTATCCTTTAATGACGGGGATCTACAGTATGATTGGTTCAGCAGTCACATATAAAATCACATAAAAAAAAAATCAATAAAATGACGTATAAAATCAATAAAAGGCTGCATGTTTAGTGCTTCTCCAAATCCTGGTCTATAGCATATTTCAAGGTTCAAATCTATAGTCTCTGTATTGAGAGGCGAGTATTTTTGCTGAGAAGCCAGATGACCACTAGTTGCAGTGGCCAGTGCTCCTTTGGGGGCTGTGTTGTGCGGGGTGGTTTACTACCCCGCAACTCAGAGTGGCTCGCCTGGGTTCTGTTCAAACAAAAATGCAGAGGCAGAGTCGACGTGTAATCTGTGGGCCTCGGGCAAAGCTCCATAAATCCTCCCAGAGAAATGATGCATCTCTTCCCGTTTGCATCCCTCTCTCCCTCCCCCCCTCTCTATGTCTGTCTGTCTCTCTTTCTCTTTCTCTCTCTCTCTCTCTCTCTCTCTCTCTATGTCTTGTTGGCTCTCCCTTTCCCCTCCTTCAGGTGACCATCTGGGAGGCTTTGACAAACAGCAAACCCGGCACGCACCCGCTCTCCTGCGACCCCGGCCGCGTGGAAAGGTCCGCAGTCAGTACCTCACTCCCCGAATTGACTCGGCGGTCCCGAGTTCCACGCATACACGGCAGGAAGGGCAAATCCTGCATG
>JASCQY010000477.1:5696401-5715337 GCA_030264315.1 Sardinella tawilis
GTGAACACGCCGGTCGGTTCGAGATTAGGTGCAGGAACGGGAACCGGCACGGTTCTTTGTCGGCCTGAAAGCACCTTAAGTGTCACTGCAATTGTGATACCCAAAAGTGACAATTGCAGAGTGAAAGTTCTCGATATAAGCACTCTCATTATCCACAGAATCGCCATGCCATGCCATGCCCCATCTCCATGCTCTGGGTGTGGGCTCTGTATTTTGGTGTTCATTGTATCATGTCTGTCAGACCATAATGCTGCTATGTGGATATATGCAGTTTCACTCTTTTGCCTATTTAGAAATATATTGACTAATACTGCAATATCACTTAGCCAGGAAACCATTGTTATCATGGGCTGGAACTTGCCCTCTTGATGAATAGGCTAGGGGACACTACAGACCATGACTCAGATTGGAGTTTGGACAAGACTACCCCTCCACACAGGCGATTACATCACAATAACAAGAGGTGTCAACACACCTGACTCCTTTAGTTACGGCTCTGTCACATGCTGTTGTGTGTTCAGACGCCATCTCCGCACCACGTAAATAAACACAGATCACCTTACAGTAACGCGAAAGAGAGAAACAAACACTCTGAGCACAAGACGCATGGAAACCGATAAACTAGCGTGTTGCTGGTATGTTGCGAGTGGTATTCATTTGCATGTTTATTTGTCTATCCCAGAGTAACCCTTCAGATCAAAAGATCTGTGCAGTGTTTTCCAGGTCAGGAAATAGAAGATCTGAATGTGATACATTTGTCATGTTTTGTTTACTACAACTTCACTTAACTGCAGTTGTGCAACAAGTGCCCTATTGCATGTGGTTCCCTGGGAAAGGTCGCACATGGGTGCTTGCCCAAGATTCCGAGAACCCCTTCGGTTACCCCCACCCCTTTCATGGCCATTGAGGAGAAGCAGGCCAGCTGTTTCCTACACTTTTGAGCAGAACCACCCATGTGTTAGCAGCTGAGGAGTACTTGCGACAGAACAGCAATGACAGGAGTCACTCACAATGACAAGTCACTTGCTTTCAAAACACACTGTCATTTCCGAAACAGGCCGAGCAAAAAATGCTCACGTGCAAGTCAAGCAGCTGTTTTTGTTTTCAAATATGGGTTTTCAATTCAGGTGTGTACACCGAAACCTGAAAGACTTCAAATGTAGGGCTGTTCTATACACTAGTCATGCCAAGAAAGAAACTCATTCAAATATTCAATGTCCGATGTAAGTGGAGAGGGTTGAAATGGAGACACAAAGAAAATAAAAATCCTGGTTCCCTCACAGCCTGCAGGCTGGTATAACCTACATAACACCTGAGACATACTGCAGGCAACAGAACTGGAATGGGTTTGGCACAGAAAGGGAGTGGTGGTGTTGGCGGTGCAGGATTCAGCCTGCCGGGTCCAGCCTGGTTTGTCTTACCCTCTCCCAACCCAACCTGGGGCAGTGTGTCGGAGTGGCGTAGCCCACCCTTCTCAGAGGAGCGAGCCTGAATAACCTGCTCTGCCACAGCAGCCGTTAACAGGCACAGTGCCAGCATCCACTCTTTTATACACTGCGAGTAAACGTTGATGAAGCCAGCCAGCCTGCCTGCCTGCCTGCGTGCGTGTCTAGAAGGTCACATAAAAATATCCTCTGGATGTCTTCTTTCTTATGGGGATAAATACAGTGACCCACATGTTATTGAGGCCTACAGTACGGCGTCTTCTATTTTGACACCATCTACATGGGGCGAATGTTACCTGAGGTCTCCTCATCGTGGCAGTTGCGCCGACACGAACGTGACATTTTAGGCCGTTGCGCTGTGGTGTTTTCAGATGTAAGATGAGAGCCTTGAGGGTCCTTGCGTGCTGTGGCTCATCCCTACAGACCCAGGCTCTCGAAATACTCGAGTGAAGCACACACACACCGAGAGGCACAAAAGCTCTCTCAAGACCCTTCAGAGTGCCTTGCTCACATGGGAACAATTACAGAGCAAGGTTTAAGGATCCTTCTGAGCAGGAACGCTAACTATAAAAACAACAGTAAACACACAACAGTTTTAAGTATGACTCAATCATGCTGTGTGGGTGTTGTCATTTATATTGGCTAATTACACAAATAACAATAATCATTGGGGTTCACTTTCAGAGTGATTTTGAGACCGAGACCGAAAACTGTCAGTGAGAAGCCATGAAATTTTAGACTCAATATTATAAGATTTTTTTTTTTTTTCCATTGTTGGTCATTCAGTTGGACACTCTTATATTGTTCAAGTTACAGTTATCTTTAATTACTATTCCCTGTGTGAACAGGTCTTTACACTTGAGTGGCGCCTCACCCATCGTAGAGAGAAACCAAGCTGGGCTGCAGCCTCCGGCTGCTCAAAGCATTAGCCTGTGCTGCTAGGTGTAGGGCTGGGTTGGCTGCACCCTCAAGAAAGGGGCTCACCAGAGCGATTTGCCAGAGCATGTCAAATTGCATGACGTTTTCCAAAGGCCTGTTTTCACTATGCAGTTTTTACTTGGAACCATATGTGGAGCGTAACACAAACTTAATACACAGTTAATTATGGGCCGGAGTTATGTAACAGTGTCAAACAGGGTCGGGCAGTTATATGGGGTGGGGTACTGGCGTGGACATGCCAAATGAGAATAAGGATGTGAATGTGCTCAGACAGCATGGGGGTCAATACAGCATGACAGCATACTCACCAGAGAATTACCTAATCCATAATAGAGACCACATGTGTGGCAAGCATTGAAGTTTTGAAGTTCTGAGAGAACGTGTAATGGGACTTGGGGAGGCTGTAATGTAATGTGTCGCGCACTGCAAACACTCATGTCATGCAAGTCACTCTCAGGCCAGCCAAACTTTCTGCAAAGGGGCGAGTGGGGGGGGGGGTTTAAGCAGTGTTGCATAACTGGTCAACTGGTGAGTGAGCGAGCAAGCAAGTGGAGCACTGTGTGTACGTGAGCTTCTCTGCCTTAAGCAAAACTCCCATGTGCCTCTTTGACATGTGCTAACACACACACACACCTTGATAACAGACAGCAACAGGCTTCTGAAGCTACTTCAGAACTTGGCTATGTTGACACAGTTTGTGGAAAGTAACGCTTGTTTTCTACAACGCTGTTCTGACACGGAGCATACCGTGCAACCCTGGATGACACTAATGAGATTCATCCAAGATGCAAAGATCGAGGCCTCTGCCAAAACAGCTCAACAACAACAATGACGGCTTATGTGTCTATGTGACGTGCACTCCTCTAAACAGAAACACACAAACAAGCTGCCATGTATCTGATACAACTGTTATCAGGATAATCATGCAAATACCCCAGGGCAACTACGCAAGCAGAGTCACGCAGACAGGGTCCTCTACACTGTGTACCTTGTGTTCAGGTTGCAAATCAGTTGTCAATTTACATACACAGAACTAATAGCCTATTTGAAAGTTGGGCACAGAACGTAACCCAACACACAGCCTATATAGTTGGATACTGGCTGGCATGGTTGCTTTTGGCAAAAGACTGCTTTAGGCTATAGAGCAAATCATTTTTATACACTGAAACCTGCTTTTGTATAAAGTCCATCCTAACCCATAAAAGTACATACTGCACAGGCCAGAAAGCATGTTGTGTTATCAGTGTTTCATGTGGCTATTATTACAAAATCTGTCAAAAAGGACAGGCTACATTCACTCGCCATCTGAGAACATCAAAAACAACTGATTTCTGCACAGTGAATAGGAAGTAATAAGCCTAAACTCTTAGCAATAGTAAAAGTGAATGTATAGAAATAAACTACAACTGACAGTACTCACTTTAAAAAAAATTCCAAGCTATTTCTACTTTCATGGAGAAAGAAAATGTTGAAAATGAAACTGAAGTGACACAGATTGAGAGTCAGGTATAAAGGTAAGAGAGGGAGTGAGTCATTATTCCCACAGAGAGAGGCATGGCTTCATCACTCTGTAGTGGTGGTGGACTCCCCTTAGTGGTCAATGGGCTGCACAGCACCCTATCGCCCATCACTGGGTGAATCAGTCAATGGCAAACAGACCTGTATTTGTACTAGCCTCTAGCAAAAAAAAAAAAAAAGAAAGAAAGAAAAATCTCCCAGTCAGTGCGCAGGCTAATATGTGTGAGGGATATGAGAGGTGAAGTGTGGGTCACAGTCAGACTCCCTGTTATTTCACAAGTGCCATAGCTGTGACCATTCGGCCATAATGGGGACAGGCTGAATTATGGTATGCATCAGACTGCCGTAGCTGTTGGATCATAGTTCTGGTTAGCTCACCTTCTGGGTTGAGCACGCCGGTCATCGTCTCCACTGTCTGCTTCCTGCACAGAGAGAGAAAGAGACAACCAATCAGACCCACCCATACACAGAGGAATTTCTCTCTTACACACACGCGCACACACACACACACACACACACTGCAGTATAGCACAGGCCTGGAAACCATAGCTACCAGCACACAAGCACTGAAAGACACCTCACATGCCACCGTACAGAGCCTGAACAGAACAGGAAATAATTTAATGTTCTGCTGGGAGGAAAAAATAAACATCACACTGGATAGCGATGTGATGATGCACCCATTGTGCTGAATACTTTTAAACAAATGCGAGTGAAATATGTCAGCAACCATCCAATAACTCCACTGCAGTCAGAGTCAGACAGACATTTTATTGACATTTCATCAACATTTTCAGTTGGTAGCCATAGTCCTATGACACAATGTCACAATTATGCCATGTTTTGAAAGCATTTTTAAAACGTACAGTCAAATTAGTGACAGCAGATTACACTATTTGTACGTAGCACCATGGTAGAACCCAACAATGCATTACGGGGACCTTTAAGTGAGCATTTTGACAACATGCAATAAGCCCATCAGCTGGTTTATATGATTCTAAACACTTTCAGCCATACCAAGAACTGTCCTAAACCTTACTGTAAGTGCCAAAGCACCGTCACTGGACAGGTAAAATCATCAGAGAGATTTAGATGACTATTTGGGATTGTCTATGCAATATGCGCCACCCTACCCTACCCTACCCACCCCACCCAATAACACTAGCGGTCCACAGCCCCCACACAGAACAGAGAATAGACGGAGTTTAATCCTGGCCTGCTACAACTAATCCCCAACTCTGAGCTCTCTCTCTCCATCTCTCTCTCTCTTCTCTGATCAGCCAATCCAGCTGTGATGCACAGTGCTACTACACTCACACTAGAGCAGCACCCCTCTGCATGGAGCACAGAATGAAATGGTGTTTACCACAGAATTTTTCATTTTATGGGGGTTAACCATGCTTATCAGTCCACAGAATAGAGATAGTCGGTTTCTAATTCTACGCAACAGTCAGTGGGATGGCACACCCACTCTCTTTCTTGCTCTCTGTCAAAATCACTCTTGCATTCCACCTAATTGAAAAAGATAAGGGGCATCAAATTTCATTACCTAGAAAAAAAATCACCAACATAACATGCAAATGTAAAACCAGCTGTAAAATCAATTGTGATTTAGTCATCATATCCATCGTGTAGTCATCATATCCATGGTCTAAAGAAGGACTGGCTGGACCATAGGACAAAGCCTCTGTACAGGGCCTGTGCGTTAGTGCTCTCTTTCTCTCTCTCTTTCAAAATGCATCTTGCATTAGCCTACACCAACCTGAAAAAGGGGCATCACAATCCATGATTTAGGAAAAATTACCAACACAAAACATGCAACTGTAAAACCAGTATCAATAGCGATTAACATAGATCTGATCCAAAACCTGAATATGGACTGATGGGACCATAGCATATTGCACAGAGCCAGTATGTGTTCACAATGAGATGATCAGATTCCTCTGCCAGGCTAATGCAATTTCAGAAATGCAGTTAGAGACATTCAGGACACCCCTTTTGTGCGGTCAAAACATGTTTCTTGCAGACAAGCCAACGGCTAATAACATGATACACCACCATCCATTAAATCACAATAAGGAGACTCCTCCCTTCCCTCAATACACAGCCAATGTGTGTAATACCGATGTGGACTTGGTTGCCATGGTTACCACCATACCATGACAGGGGAGGAGTCGAGGAGTGGCATATAGATTGTCACTTGGACCAATGAGAGGGTGGATTCACAGTGCTACCAGGCAGATTTACTCTAGGTCAGAAGACACCAATCAGTACAACAAATTCTTACATCAAAGCATCTGAATATTAGCCTGTAGTTACTTATTCAGCATTTTTTCTGCCGATGATGCAGTCCATCACAAACACATTCTACAGTTTTTAAAATAACTGTCAGTCTACACAGCAGCCCATCCCAGAACATGCACTCAGGCAGGGGGTCTATAGAGAGAATGCATGTTGAGAAGAAATCAGGCCAAGAGGACTGGGGATGTCATATTTCTCAGAAAAAAAGCTCCAGGCATCTCACAAGATGACTCACATGGGTGTCTCACTGGGGTCACATGATGGGCAGCTGGTACCATGGACACCACAGGGCCAAATCAGCCATTACCATAACCTGATTTCTATCCAAGGCGCCACAGGGGAATCTTGCACGTAAAAGGGGGGAAGACATGACATGGGCTGCTATTGTAAATTAAAAGACAGCAGCACACACACACTGAGACAGTCTACTACTACAGGTAGATCTCAAAACTGGACCAAAAAGTGACCAAGTTACTCATATGAATTTCCTCACACCATGAGCATTTTTTTGTCAGTTACACTTGACTTTACAGATAAAATATGATGGGAAAAGATCGACATTCGACTTGGCATTTGGCCTAATTTGTACTCTAATAGAGCATGAAACTTCAAAGCAATCCTTTTTAAACGAATAGAGGCAATGTAGACTATCACAGACCATGGCAAACAATCTCAAATATTTCTTTAAATTGCGTTTTAAGCTTTAAAAAACACTAACAAAAACATAGTGACTCGTGCTTCCCACTCTGGGGGAAGTAAACCAGACATGTCCAGAACTTGGTGTTAACTAAACTTCCGTTATTTCTCAGACATAACCAGAACTTGGTGTTAACTACACTTCAGTTATTTCAGTTAAATGTAGCTGGTACTAAGTTATTATTACCTAACGCAATCAAACAACAAACTTTATGATAATGTTATTGCCTAAAACTAGACATGTTAGAGGATTTGCACGAATCATAAAGTGTTTGGATACTGTCAAACATCTATCAGACTTGACAGGTCGTGATAACGTTATATATAGACAATATGGTCGTGATGCTTGACAACGCCTAAAAGAAAGGACCACGGCTTGCTAACAACTTAGTACGGTACAGTAGGTACTGAAGATAATGCTTTCAGCTAGCTGTTTAGCGAGGTTTATCAATGTAATGTTGATGACATAGGGTTAGACAGACAACATCTAAGACGTGTTTATATCGCTGTAGATACATTAACGATGGAACGTAACGAGATAAACTGATACCTTGATATTACTCAATACCATCAAACAAACCGCTAGTCTTGTTTGACATGTCTTGATGCCACTTTCCAAAAGTAACGGGTTATCCACTGAGATAGCTAACGTTAACGATGCAGCCGGGCTAGTTAGCTGGATGCTACTTGGACTACCTGGCGATTATCTTAAATTACTATACGAATCTTAGTCAAACTATACTTTACTTTCAGACAATGACGCATATCCTATGTGCCAGACACTTTTTCCTAACATCTGGTAACCCCCACATGATGAAAGAAACGTTAATGTATGAGCAGCCAGGCTAGGTGGTCACTAAGCTTTCCATTGCTAGCTACCAGCTGAGACACTTTTTACAAGCTCACCATGCGCTGATATTATGTTTGAAAACATGCCAACAATATGTGGTTATCGGATAGCTTAGGCTTGTTGGTATGGTAAAAACGTTCAACTCCGAGAAATTACACCAGTGCTTAAATGTATTATTAACCCTGACATTGCACGCATGTGTAGCATACAGTAACGTTACAGGCTAGGCTAAGTTGTGACAAGCTGCTTCGAATTCGTCCAAGCTAACCAGCTCTACATGGCTACAACTGCAGACACAACATTAACACCGGCTTAATCAGAAGATAGAAAGAAATCTCACCGACACACAGGGGCTAGAGGTAGTGCTGGGAGTTGGCGACCGCTGTACTGTGACCAGCGCCATTCAATGTCCAGGACCGCGATACTTAAATGACAGAGAAAGCAAAGAGTAACATAATTTGAATACAGAGATGTGCACCAGTCTCTTCTTCCGTTGCTGAGTGTACTCCCTCTTTGCCTGACCACCAGTATGCTGCGCATGCGCTGCACGTATCTACTGCTGTCAGATAGATGCACACTGCTGCTGTCAGCTGTGCAGGGAAGAGGACTTGGAGTTGATTCGAATAGAAGAGGCACACCTTATTTCCACGGATCAATGAACTGAATGTACACTTATACGGTGCTAAAGAGAAAATTCTTATTTGGACTCTCCTCTTAGTCTCACAAGGAGTAGCCTAGGCTATCAAGTCTCTTCCCGTGAACTCAGAACAGTAGGCTTTGCTAGAACTTTTACCTGTTTGATGAACTCTTCTGAAACATTTTTCTGCACCTACTGTAGGGTTAGGGTTAGGCTGCAGTCTAGCTAACCTCCCATCATTGACACGGGAGTTCATAACATTTCCCTGTAGCATCCACCCCAGTGGATCAGTGTTTACTGTTAAGTAACCCACATAGTCTATTGGAGGCTATAGTGCACAGTTAGAGAGATTGTTCTCACCTGAAAAGCCATTGGGAGTTTATGTAAAAGATTGAGTCTCTGATTCTGACGTAGCCTATTTGAAATGAAGATCAGCAACATAAAATCTAAGTTTATTTGTGTAAATTACACAAATAACTTCGTAGCCCGAACTAACAAGTAAGTGGCACTGATAATGCCATAAAGCCACAATGGCAAAGGTTACACTGGGCTAATACTTTCTCTGTGTATCAGTAACACCAACATCCCATCTGCAGATACAGTAGGCTACAATGTTCTGTTTGTGCAGCTGAGCAGGGGTAAAAGAGGGGTAATATATATTGGTGCCTCAGGCCTCAGGCTGACAGTGCTCTAGAAGCTGGGCTTGAGTTCAAGTGTGGTGCAAGAATACCCTTAAGGGTGTTCACCACATAGTGTCTTCTGTAACCCACTAAACCGGAGGATGTCTGAGTCTGCGTGACTGTCTTAGTCATAATAAACAATTCTTTCAATGTGGGTCATTCTGCACAGTGGGGCGACACATTGGCACAACCTTGTTCGAGCAAGCATTCGCTCTCAGTCATGTGACTGAACTGAATAGCTGGCTGCAGCTAGCCAATAGACCATGTGATTAGCTCCTATCAGTGGACTGATTTGAATGAGCTGGAGACAGGGAATGACTATAAGGATCATTTGAGCGGAATTCCTGGCGAACAGATGACCACAGTTGCATCAGTGCCCAACTCTCCATGCCTCTTCTATGTGCCTCGTCTATGTGTTTTGTGTAACTAAACTCTCTTTGCCTGTGGCAAATACCGTAGTGAAACAAGGGTGTGACCAGGACACAAGTCAAGGAAAATTGTGAAGAGACCAAAAAGAGTGACTGTGCCTCTACGTGGAAATGGAAAGACTGAGTGTGAGGGAGGGAGAGAGAGACAGAGATAGAGAAATGTAAGGAGAAAGACTGTTAAGGAGATAGAGGCAAGAGAGTCAGAGACACAGAGACGTGACATGTACTGTATGTATAGTGGTGGCTTAAAGGGAGTACTAAAATGATTGATGATATTGTCTACACCCTCCCTAATTCAGCCTCTCATTTTTCATCCCCCAGCCTCCCTCCATTCACGCACTGACATTAGAGATCATTGGGCACTCTAGAACATGTTTGGTCTTTATTCATTTTTAGTTAAATGGTTACTTAAATGTTAGTCCAATGGGTGTTAGTTCCAACCTGAAAATGATTTCCTTGTTGTGGTTTGAACAGCTACTGTAGAAGAAATCCCTGTGGTAGCTGGTTCTGTGTCCACACTCCCATCCCGTGGTTCATTGATTGTCATGGGCCAAGGAGCAGCTCTCTTCCCCCTGTCCCTTGAGTAACGGCTCTCTTAGGTCTGGAGACGGCTCATTCCTCACCTTGACAAATGTATTGAGCCCTCCACGCATTTCATTATGCCGTGAGCACAGGCCAAATCAAATGCCAAGGGTGGGGAGGATTAATGTCTAGATGGACCATTGATATCAAATATGCTGTGAGTGTCTTCATGGGTTAGACATGCAGACTCTGGGTTGACAAACTGCCAAAGTATTCCATCATAGAGATCTTTGGTACTCTTTTGTGCTATGTTACTTGACATTTTTCGCACAAGGTATAATCAAAGATTATAGAATATTGACCCTCTCTGGTATAATGTGGGTATGAGTTCCTTTGTACAAAGTAAACGTCTATGGTCTGTTTGGGAAAAGGGGTTATGGTAGTAGCGGGAATGAGTGAAGTAACACTGGCATCAAGATACATTTGATCATATGATCATGGGATTATTATATGTTTGGTTTGGTTTTGGTCGCAAAAATCTATTGTTGGACTTTTTGTTAAAAAGAAAGTGAATAAAGACTGTCTTGACTGTGTGGGCACACCTGACACCTGTCTGTTTGTGGTCAAGACAGTCTTCATTTACCGTAGGTCTCTGGACTGTCTGTCTGTCTGCCTGCCTGTCTGTCTCCCACAGCCTTGTTCATAATAAGACAGTGTTGCACAGCCATCTGCATCTGTGCACCCCTATCTCTGACTCACAGTGGATTAGTGAAGAGAGTCCAGGCAAATGAGATTAGGATTACTATCAGGGATGGCAACAATCAGGATTAGCATCAAGGCAGACAACAGACCGAGGCATTTCCAGATTTTAATTAAAGCTGAGCTTTGCGCACTTGGATCTGTCACTGTTAGGGAGTGGACATGTTTGGCTTAAAGTATGACTTTCAAGTGCACCACACTGACGTCAAAGCATCTTCCTCATTCATGCTGAGTGTATTCAATTTATGATATTCTAAAAAGACAAAAATTGCTTGAAGGTCATTAGACCGAAACGTTGCAAATAAACTTACAAATGCGGACAGTGTGCGGGAGTTTGATAGTGTCTTAAGTTGGTGACCCTAGGGTTCTCCTCCAACGCACCTGACCAAAGGAGGTGTGCAAGAATACTTCAAAATAGAATAAAAAGACAACCTGCAGAAATGATATGAAGGCTTTACCTGCAATTCTGACTACAGTGGAAGTCAGTTGGTGTTCATTACTTGCTCTCCAATAGTATATTCACTTTCAGCCTTGCCTCAGCCGATTTTAAATCAAAAAGTCATTTGAAGTGTTTTAATACAATGGACCATCTGACAAATCCTCCAGAAAAAGTAGACTATCACGGTTTCTCAAAGTCTTAAGGGTCAAGGATTGGCAACCAGAATTATTACATCTGCTCATGATTTTCTGCATGAGCACCTTCCCACGTCAGTTCTACCATCAATTTTATTTAGTGAGATTTGTTCACCCACATTCTTGGAAGCCAGGTACCATTCCCACATTATAAAAAAATAGCACATTAATTTCCCCAAGGACTATTGTTTATTGAGAATGGTGTTACTACCCTCTTCTGGTCGGTCAAGGTAAATGCATTACACAGCAACATATTGCTAGATGTATTACAGGCAATTAATTGACATAATCAGATTTTTTGTTTCGCTCCCATGATTAGCATTTTGAATGACACAAAATAAAGTTATTTATGATGCTATTAGGACTTTTTCGGTGAAGATATGTCAGGAAATAGATAAGAGAGAACAAGAGAATAATCAGAGAGGCTATGCATTCTCCACATAGGCTACTGTAAATGGAGAACATACAAAACTATGAGATTCTGTGGGCAGTGAGTGAGAGTAGTTCATCGTCACGGTTCCTCCTCTGGCAAAATCTTGGGGGGACGTAGACAACGGCAGTCAGGATAATAATCGCGACCAGGACACATACATACATTGAGACAGTAAGACCTGTAAGAAAAATACAGCAATAAGCAAGCTTCTTTGAATTGGACATATGATAACAGCGCACAGATATGGCCGAAATGGCCAACCTCATATGTAAACTTATACTTGTGCGGAAAAATAAGAACAGTTTACCAAGTTGCTGTTGCCCGAGAGCGCCTCCCTTATCCTTGAAGAACAATCCGTCCATGTTAAATTGGCTACAGTAAAGGAAAAAAAGTTCTTAAACCATTTGAGATGTCAGAAGATGCATTAATGACTGAAATCTTGGCTTACACAAATAACAGCATGTAGCCTACTGCATAGCTACTCACTGTTGCTCTTCTCATTCCGAGCAAAGTAGTTTAGCCTAGGCGCAGAGAGAAATTTCGTTTGTGACTGATGGAAAAAGTGGCTTGAGGAAATCTGTGAATCATAAACACGCATGAACTTTGCTCTTAGCTCGCACATATACTCTGAATAGACTATGCTTGTTTCTTTCAGCCTATTCATTACAGATTCGTTTTGATATAGAGTCAACATAGCCTCATCTGTTAACGGTATGTAGGCTAATTATTGCTTAGTATTTCATATTTTTACGTCTTGGCTACTCCCTTTGTCATCTTTAACAGTAGGTGCATTTTTACAGACAGGGGGCAGTAGATTACCGGATAGGGCATCCAAACAAAAAGCCGATGATTTAAATTCATGATATTTAATGCAGGTCATCAATTTAACCTTTCAGGTGTTCTAGACACTGGTCAATGAAGCAGATGTAATCTCACAGAACAAAACAAAACAAAAAAAATCGGAATATTGCTAAGGTCAAAATAGGAACAGAAGTGTGTTTGTAGGGATACAATCCGGTATAAATGTATGATTTAACTTAGGCCTATATTGTCAACATATTACCAAAGGTAGGCCCAATACCCCATACCCCATGCACTTTTGTGCTGCATCCTCTCCTTGTCTCAGCATCTATGTATTTCACCTTCAGCACCTTTACGCCTTTAATGAAAAGACAGATAGAAGTTCTCCGCATTCTGGAAACAATGATATTAACTGTGGACTGGGGATTGAGAAAGAAAGGGGAGGCAGGGAAGGAGGTGGCGTCGCCTCTGGAGATAAGACAGTGTGCAAAATGAGTTCATTAGCAGGGAGCTGGCACTGAGAATCAAGCCAGTTCTGATAAAAGAGCTCACAGTTGGGGGAAAAAGGGTTTCATTTCCTGTCTTCACAGAGCCAACATATCAAAGAAAGATCTATAGGGGACAGGGCAGCTGCTGAGCATCAGAGAGAGAGGGAGAGGGAGAGAGAGAGAGAGAGAGAGAGAGAGAGAGAGAGAGAGAGAGAGAAATGCCAGGATTTGAAAGGCATCAAAAATGGGAATTAAAACCATATAAAACTGAATTGGTTGCTCATAGTTTAAGAGGGGAGGTTGAAGAATGATGAATGTCACCAATTCATTGTCCAAAACACAGAATGTTTTAAGAATTTAAGTTGTTCACCTAGGCTGTAAATTAAAATAGGTGATGCTTCTTATTTGTCACACTAATGACAAATTCAAAGAAAGACTACAACCTCAAGTCTACTTACTGTTTATTACCAAGGAGACGGAAGAGATTGAAATGTGAAATAGGTGGGGAAAGTAAATAAAGAAAAAGACAAAATATTGGCAAGGATGGCAAAGATAGGGGACAGATATGCGGGCATGCTGGAGATGCAATGATGGAGGTGTTAATATAGATCCCACTGATAAGGCAGACACAAGAACAGGAAGTTTCCGTCAGTCAGGAGAAGGGGCCCATAGGAAATTGCCTCAATAAAGTACACAGAGAGGAACGCCGGGATACTACGTGATAGCCATGGCGACTGGCACCTTTCATAAACGCTGCATTATTCTCACCCGTCGCAGTGGTGTCACTCGATTCTCTGTTCAAATCTTTGCAGAAGTAATTTCTCTTTCATATAGTTTTCCATAATAAAGTCTCCACTTGAATAAACATTCTGTTTGTTGTGCTTGTTGCAAGTTTGCCATTTTAAATATTTGACATGCTGAGGGGAGTTTAGCTGCTTATCCTACAGAAGACAGATCTGCTCGAGAGCAGAGCTCAGAATGAATAGACGGACGTGTCTCTGGGTCTACATGTTATCTGAGGCCGATAAGAGGGTCTTGCATGCAATGTTGTTCCACCGGTGAGAGGAGAGGAGCTGAAACTCCACACTGTCTGTATCCGTGAGCCGTGTGTTTTGTGTACAGAGAGCTCTGTGTACTCTGGTTCTGAGTTCAAGCATGGTGACAGGATTAAGCCCTGTTGACAAACCCAGCAACGTTTGTCTTGTACAGTCTCCTTTATCATCACTTATGCACACACACACACACACACACAGGTACACAGACTTCAAACAGGATGATGTAACTTGAACAGGTGACTAAATGATGCTGTTCTGAGGTGTTGCCAGTGCAGACTCCAGTCATTGTCTGAACATATTTATGATGAAATTATGTAATTTCTTTGCATGGAATGGCCTTATATTAAAAAGTCAAACATTTAAGTATATTTTGAAGTATATACAGTATGATTCTTGTGTCATACAGTAGTATGTAGGCCCACTGTAATGATGGAGGCAACAGTGGGGGAACACAGGTCCACGCCATGCCAAGATGGCTGGAAAAAATATACAGGAAATGTTCAATCAGCACTCTGTGATCAAATATGCCATTTCCCTTGATTACCATGATGACATATCATAGAGGATAATGTACAGTACTGCAGTACATGTTGTATTAACCAATGTGCTTTGCTTCACTTCTTTGCTTTGCCTCATAATGACCACACAGTCACAGAGAGTCAAAAGCGCTCAATATCGAAAAAGAGTTCTGTCTCTGTACGACACACTCCAGAATCTATGAGGGTTTCCTTCAACCTTCAGGCATCGAGGAAATCCTCCCCCAACCCTCCAATCCTTGACCTGCCTCACCCAACTCCCTCCCTCTCTTCCATAGATTCCCCCTTGTTCCAGCGCTGCTTTTGCAATCATGATAGCAAAGAGATTACAAATAGATGGATAGGGTTTCATGTTCTCTCTCTAAGGAACAGGATGTTTGAGTGCTCACTCCCAGCATAATAAACTACAGGCCCGGGCTCACAGAAGAGCCCCATAGCCAGTATTCTCTGCGCCCCCCACACCCCTACCCTCACTCTACACACACTCACTCTCTCTCTTTCTCACACATACACACACACACACACACACACACATACATACACACACTCACACCCTTCACTTCAGCAGAATCAGCCTCCCTTGAATGTTTACAGAGCAGATGTCCGCACCTCGTGCTTTCCCCTGCTCTTTATTAATGACAGCTGAAGGCCACGGTTATCTGTGCGCATGTATCCATGACAAATAGAGGTTTGAGAGGTTTTTATTAGAGTTTTATTCGTTTTATAGACTCAGAGCATGTGTGTTTGAATGAGACCAATAATCCCAAACCCAATTCTTAGACTTGGGAAAGGAATGACATTTTTTTGTGCACACCACATTTTTAAGCTGGGCTTAACTTACAATCATTACATTGCCAGCATGATTACATTAAAATCTTGAGAAATAATCAGACATCACCGACACATACTTATAGTCCTCTTTTATTTGATATATAGCTTTATTCTATAACTTTTTATTCCAATACAATCTTACGGACATCGACCAACAATAGGTTCCAGAGGTACAAGAGAAGAAATTACTTTACTGCAGTAACAGTGAATCCCGCTGAACAAGACAGGACAGTGTCACAATGTCAAGGCACGATAGAGAAGCACAGTATAACCACATCAGCGAGCATGCACACACTGGCTACACACACCGTGGCTCCAGAGTCCTCACGACTACCCCACAACACACATCAGAAAGATTTAACAGTCTAATGAGGATTTTCACTCTCGTTTTTGCTCTCTCTCTTTCTCACATACACACACACACACACACACACACACACACACACACACACACATACAGATGAACACTGTCCCATTAACGCTCATTCACACTTTCGCACAAGCACACTCCCCCCCTTCTGTCAACTATCAGCACTCAGTAAAAGTGGAAAGGGGTTGACAGTATTGATTACACAAAAATCTGCAAACTACAGTTGCACATTCCTTTACATACTAGTTTCCAACCAAACACAAGACACACTTTTAGCTGAGAGTAAAAAAAAAGAAAAAGTGATGACCGTTCATAAGTCAAGATACCTCAATGTTGATGACAAAATGTGTTTGACAGTTGCACTGGATAACATTTTCAAGATGCATCAAATGCTAGGAATGTGTGAATGATGGCGAATGTGCACAAAGAAAATAATATGCAGCCATAATTGCCAGTATTACACAGAGTATATCAACTATACAACTCAAAATATCAGCTCTTGAAATAAATACACATCTTATTTAGATACACTATACTTTCATGTGAGATTATCACCTTTATTGTTGGCAGACTGCACTCGGCTGACTTTGCATGTTGATGCGCTTGTAAAGTAGACTCAACAGTGATACATGCTTGCATACACACAGACACACATACGCACAGTCACCTACCTCTGACCAATCTAAACCGCTTATTTGAACAAGCTCTCCTGTTCTTCTGACACTCTAGCTAGTGAAGGAGTTTCCCCAAAATAATCCTAAACCTTAACACAATTAGATCTATCTCAGTCTCCCTCGTCAACAGCAGTCTGACTCTGGTAGAAGCAACATTTAGATATACCTGTATTTATATCAACAAAAATATCTCAATATTTGGCTTCATATAGAAGAGTAAGAGTTACCTGATTTTTTTTTCTTTCTTGTGATGAATAAACAATCAGAATTAGTTTTCTTTGTAAGACAGAATAAAGGTTTGATGGTACGCGAGATGAAAATAGTGTATTACTGATGGATCAATGAAAGACTGGACTTTGGAGTTTAAACATTAGGTGTTAATAAACGTGCCACTCATGTCGAGATATCAAAGATGTGCAGATATGTAGATGATGTCTTGTGCTACGTCAGTGGTCAATCTTTCACTCACATTATACGGCTAGGAGGAGAAGTGACAGGCGGCCCTATGGGAAAAGACCGCTCAACAGGTGCTAGAGAACGACATGGTCACGACATAAGGACGTTAATGCGTTGCTGCAGTATGATGCCCCCCCGCCCCCCAAAATAAAGCCCCACCCTCCCCTAATCTCCCATAGTAGAAGGTAGAGAGCTTCTCCCTGCCCCAAGCGGTGGGGAGAGGGGTGTGTGGT
The DNA here is from genome assembly GCA_030264315.1 of Sardinella tawilis. NCBI lineage: Eukaryota > Metazoa > Chordata > Actinopteri > Clupeiformes > Clupeidae > Sardinella > Sardinella tawilis. The sequence continues at coordinate 5,713,687 of JASCQY010000477.1, forward strand.
GAAGGGAGAGGGGGCAGAGGGTTGCAGACAGACATGGGAAGGGGTTGCTGCTGGGAGAGGTCACCCTCCACCTCCGAACCCCATTCCTCGCAGTTGTGCTACATGTCCAACAGGGGGCGATGTGGTCCCACTCGCTCGCTCGCTCACTCAGTCACACGGCGTTGGTGATGATGATGTCTCTATGGGAGCTTGCTTCCCCTCCTCCCACCTCTGGCGTGATGCTCTTCAGAAGCCGCTGAGTGACAGAGACGGAGACAGGTCAGCAAAACAACAATCAATGAAAAAATATAAGAATGCGATAAAGGGCAACGATGAAAGTTACAAAAGAATATACCAGTAATTATGAGGTATATGGTCATCAAATCCAGTATTCTTTTCAGAAGATAACAGATGAGTGTGTGGTGTAAACATGGTATGATCTCTCTCTATCTCTTTTGTCACTTTAACACTTCACCATGGCTGACTCAGACAGCTGAGCTTAGCATGAGGGGCCACAGCCATGTTTCTGTGAGGCCCTGCTGACTTCCATCAGCACTGTGTGTGTACAAACACACAGACACACACACACACACACACACACACTGTGTGCCCACACACACACGTGCACATCATGTACTACACACACCCACACAGACACACAGACACACAAATATGTACATACATACACACACACAGACACAGACAAACGCACACACACACATAGATAGAGCCTCGCTGATGGGTCCTCTCAGCATCCCTCACATCATTGGCACAGGTACAAACAGTCGACTGCACCAAGTGAAAACCCACATCAAAGCCACTTGGGGGAAATATGATATCTGAAGCTTGGTGGAACTGTCGAGCTGGTGTGGTGGAGTTTAGGTTTCACTTTCTTTTTCAAACAAGGCATGTGCTTCCCACTGCTGAGGCGAGTACTGGTAGTGACAGTTGCAAAATTGTTTGCTGTTGCATACAGTCGCTGTCTGTGTTTGTGCAAGTGGTCATTGACTTGTTGATGTTTCATTACCACTACCTTGTGTTCTTGCTGAGGCGATGGTACACGATGTCCGCTGGTGACTGGTGTGTGTGTGTGTGTGTGTGTTTCTCACCTGCTTGAAGGTCCCTTTGGTGGTGAGCAGGTGGTAAACCATGTATGCAGGCACACAGATGAATGAGGAGACACCAATGCAGTAGCCAAGCACAGTGGTCCAGAAAGGGTAGTGGTAGTGGAAGAGCTTCACCTCAGGAGGGAAGGCCAGAAAACTACCAATGATGAACTACAAAAGCAGAGGGAGGGAAAAAAAGACCATTATTAGAACAGAAAATGACACCTGCTAGACTGTTTCTTTATATAAAAAAAAAATACTATTGTATGTGTCACCAATATGATTTGCTGTCTGTCTCTCTGTCTCTCTCTCTCTCTCTCTGTCTGTCTGTCTGTCTGTCTTTTCATTTCCTTTCCTTATTTTCTGTCTTTGAGTGTATGGCTGGACTCACCAGCAGGAAGCAAGGACAGATGGCCACCCAGCATAATCTCCAAAAGGGACCAGGGAAAAAGCCCAGCATCAGCTGCACATCATTGCAAAAGCGAGACGTCCCTACACACACACACACACACACACACACACACACACACACACACACACACACACACACACACACACACACACAC
>JASCQY010000477.1:5727506-5737535 GCA_030264315.1 Sardinella tawilis
TATGTGTTTGATCAAAAGAGATGTAGAAGGCCTAAATATGTGTTTGATCAAAAGAGATGTAGAAGGCCTAAATATGTGTTTGATCAAAAGAGATGTAGAAGGCCTAAATATGTTTGATCAAAAGAGTTTTTTTTGTTGTTGTTTTAAGATATTGATCTGGGTTTGGATTTTTGTTCCTGTAATTTGTAAATAAATGCTTTGTCTACATAGCCCGCCTGTGTTTTTTAATTATTTTCCTATTAGTTATTATACCTTTTTTACAATGCTAACGTGTGCTTGCTCTTATGCACTGCCCTAGCAGGTCTGTGACAAGCTTTGTGCCAAGTTTTGTTTTTGTCCTACTCACTGAATTAAAATCGTAACTTCAATGAGAGATATTAGAAGGGCTGTATGAAATAATAACAGTTATTCATTGCCTTTGTTTTATTTCTCTGAAATTCCTTATTTCCACTCCTGGCTTTTCCATCAGAACTTTTTTTTCTCTTTTTTTTCCCGCCCGCTCACTTCATATTTTTGCTGAAAAAATCCGAGAACCAAATAATTTAATTGGTGTGGCCTTGGTGGCTCTAGAGTGTAAGAGTTGCCAGCATGTTTTTTTGCTTGTGTGTGTCTCAGGTAAGCGGGCTGTGTAGGTTGTGAGTCATTGGTGCGGATGGAGCTCCTGTATTTCGTGGTGTCCACAGAATAGCATTTTCATCTCAGCACTCCTGGGGGACCCTCCAGTCTATATTTTACAATGGCACTGTAGATGATTAATACGGCTCTGACTGCATTCAGTTCTACATGTATACTACTCTGCCTGCACCGTAGAAAAGTGAACCAAACAGCTGCACTTGAGCATTACCTGGCAACCATTCAGCTTTACTTTATCGGCAGAATAAGGGATACGAATACTGCTTCCATAATCCCTTCCTAACTATTGCAGAGCCTACTCCACGCTCAGTGTGTTCTGGCAGAGTGAGGCACTCTTTGCACACGCATACTCTTATCTGCTTTTATGTTCCAGTGTGTGCAGAGGTGAGACGCTCATGATGACCTGGAAAAACCTGTCTCCTGGTAAACCCTCCTAACTCAAATGGGTCATTTACAATGTTGGAGGAAGTCCAACATAACTGTAAGCTTTATTTGTTTTGGTGCTGAGATATGAACATGCTGGTTGGGGGTGTGTACAAAGGTAAGTACTGCCTCTGTGCACAAAGATCAACACAGCCACGTGCACTTCAGGCAGGTAGTTTGACCTGCTGTGTATTTCCTTTTAGAGTTGGAATAGTGCGACTACAGAGAGTAAAAATCCTTGCGTGGGTAAATCTCTATGCTACTTTGTCACTGTTACAGGGGACCTTCCTAGTTAGGTACTGTATGGTGTTACAACCTGTGTAACAATATGTAGCCTAATATCATGTGTAATAGTGTTGTACTTTCATACACTGTAATGTACATACAGTGTAATCTGAAGTGGTTGTTATAGCCTAGCCTGGGAATACCCATGCTGCCTTGCTGCCCTAATAATGGCTTACAACACTTTGTTGAATTCTGAAGTGCTGAATTCTTGGAGGGAGGCAATGGGCTGGCCTTAGGCCCAAGGCACCAGGGCTTTGTACTGTATGTTTCAGATGTGCTGACAGGGTTATTTACTGTAGTATGCTGATGCACCTGGCTCAAGGCTGAGCTACTGTGCCTAGATGTACCATCTAGCGGTACATAATATGACCACCACACATTACAGCATGTTGCCTACAGTGGCTACCACCCAAATAAAGGGAATCTGCTTCAGTCCTCTTGATCCATCTTTTGAACCACAGATCTTACATGTTTGCCCCAGGCGTCAATTATACCAATACATATACAATATACATGCATGCCAACATACATACAAATACATGCATGCCGATACACACACAAATACATGCATGCCGATACACACACAAATACTGTACATGCATGCCAATACACATACAAATACATGCATGCCAATACACATACAAATACATGCATGCCAATACACATACAAATACATGCATGCCGACACACACACAAATACATGCAAGCCAATACACATACAAATACATGCATGCCAACATACAAATACATGCAAGCCAACAAATGCATGCATGCCAATACACATACAAATACATGCATGCTGATACACACACAAATACATGCATGCCAATTTACTGTACATACAAATGCATGCATGACAATACACACACAAATACATGCATGCCGATACACATACAAATGCATGCATGCCAATACACACACAAATACATGCATGGTCTCAACTTGAATTCCTGTCAGTTCTTCAGTATACTTCCACTACAGAGAGGGAAAACAAGTAAAACTGGTGTTGTTGCTGCATGCTCCGAAGTATATTTGGGCAATTCTACGCAAACTGTCACGTCCATAACGCCAACAACATGTCATGGTATTTGTATGATGTGTACGATTATGTTTCATAAAATTTGCTCTATAGCCAAGAAGAGTGAATGCTCAAATTGTGCTGTAAATAATCATCATTCACATCATCCCATACTTTGACACTGAATTGCTGTTTCGGACGTGACAGTTTTGCATGGAAGCGGCCACTAGTAAGGAATAACATCAGCCGAGGTGTCCCGTTATAGGGCAATAACGGACAAGGATAAAGTGTTCTAACAGTCGACGGCGAAGCCTCGGCCAAGTCCTGCTTCCGCCAAGTCCATTATTTCCCTATAACGGGACACCTCGAAGGACGTTATTCTGCTTATCACTCGGTACAACCAGCGTTTGAAACATAAAAGAAATATGCAGTTCACTTTCAAAAGGTGCTAATGACCTGTTAAGTTGCTTTACTATATTCTTAGCCTACTGACCAGTGAGCTTGATGATAATAGCTGATTCCATTGCTGCTTGCCAGATCACCTGTCGTTTTCTATTGTCACCATACTGTATACTATTCAAAAGAGCATTGATATAGAACGGTGATTAAAGTTTTTTACCAAATCTACTTCATAGGTGCCCTGTTATCTAGAAATAATGGACACCTTGTCAACCAATCAGAAAACAGTATTCCATTCCACTGTGTGATAAATTTACTGTGACATTATTTTTATAGGCTGACAATCTTTTACATTTTCAAGTTCTGTCTTTAATATGTTCAGTTTCAAAGGCTTTTGATAGGTGTGTGGCCACTGTTTTAGATGGCAGAAGTCTGTAAAGTAATCTGTTACACTACTTCTTGTTCTCTGAAAATAGTGGGTAGCAATTAGCCTGGGCTTGCCTATACTTCCTGTGACACTGCACAAAACTTCGTGTTCAAGTCAGTATGGCCAACCTGCCTATTTGCTACATTCCTGTCCCAGAATTTCAGGCACCAATGAGAAGCGAGTTTTTACTCCAAGGCGAAAGAGGCGGGCTAAACAAGTTTAACATTAATTCTGCCTTTGAGAAGGCGGCTAGTATGTGAGATTGGCCAGACTAAACTCGTACGAGCTTTGATGGTCACGAAAGCCAGGCTAGGTAGCACTGTCACCAATATTGAACGATAATCCAACTTCTTACATAATGTAGGTTACTTCATACATGTACTGTAGATACAGAATGAACAGCCCCTCTGTGGCCCAAATCATAATCACATTAGTTGTATCCAGGGGAGAACCTTATTGTAAGTCACACATGAAAAAAAACAAATATGAATAAACAACAAATCAAATCAGTTTTGTTCAATCAACTACTTAAAGTAGTGGAGAAGAACATCATGTTAGCCATCTTCTCTCTCCATAGCTGTACAACACCTTTCCCAAGCTGATGGACCTCCCTGGCCCCCATCAGACTCTCTTCAAAGAGATTCAGAAGCTCCTAGCCTTTGTTAAAGTCAAGATACAGGAGCACAAGGAGACCCTGGACCCAGACAACCCTCGGGACTTCATCGACTGTTTCCTCATTAGGACGGACCAGGTCAGCTGCTAAATAAAGATCTTTTAAATTGACATCCCTTTACAGACACTAGTCTTCTGCTGACCTACAATATACTGTTGCGCTACTGTACATACCTGGACAACATTGCTAGATACATGTGTAGGGTGCAAAACATCTGAATGAGTGAATGGCAAGTCTGACAGTTGGGCGAAAGACATCTCATCTTAATGACCTCTCATTTCACTATGGATACAAATAGTGTTACAAGGGCGCCACACAAAATAATAATTTTTGACCAGTTGGTGGCGCTACAGTTTGAGAGTTGCCAGCATGAAAGTTGGTGCAATCATTCACAGGCTTCCCCTCAATCATCGTACAAAAATAATTAATACAATTAATTAATACAAAAGTATTACCCAAGTCATATTGATGATTCCTCGACCCAAAACACCTTAGTGCTTTACTCACTTCCTGACCTCTGACCGCACTGTGATCATTCCCATGCTGCACTCTGTGCTCAGAGATGAGGACCAATGGGAGAACCCCTGGACCTTCGACCCCAAGCACTTCCTGGACTCAAATGGCAACTTCAAGATGAACCCAGCATTCCTGTGCTTGTGTGCATCTTTCTCAGGTAAGCAGGTATGTGCAGGTGAGTCATTGGCGCGGATGGAGCTCTTGATCTTCCTGGTGTCCATAGTGCAGCATTTCCACCTCAGCACTCCTGGGGGGCCCTCCAGTCTGAACACTAAGCCTGAGTTCAGCAGCTCTGCCAATGTGCCTCGCCAATACCAGCTCAATACCTCCCCCTGCTGACCACAGCAGTATTACAGCTAAGTTAACCCAAAGGATCTCCTCTAACAACAAACTGGATAATGAAGAGGAAGGTCTCTGAAGGAAATATAAAAGTAACAGTAAATAACAAATGAGAGGTATTACCTTGTGTTTTTAAATATGACAACAATCCACATTCAGTATAAACAATGACTTTGTCTTTACCTTATGTGCATGCTTATGGGCGTACTCACACAATGCCTCAGACTTTTCCGCTTTTCATGATCAAGGCTGGACGGCGGCCAGGGCTCAAACGACCTCTGCTTCGCCCTGGAGTAGGGCCAAACTGGGGCTGAACTGCTAACGTTGCTTGCTGTTTGTTACCTTTCATGTTCTTACAGTGTGTGTATGCTGGTTAGTATGTCGCTCCATGTATCTTCTAGTAGTATGTCCATATTTTGTCATTGGGTAAACTTTTGCTAAAGTCTGCTGGGTGCTCAAATAAAACCAAACACACACCAGAGAACACAATATGTCACACAAATAATAATTTTAATTGTATTTTTTAAATAAAATATTATATGATATCATATTTGGAGTATATTTAGTATATGTGGATATTATACTTGTCAATTGATGATGGTCTAAGAATGAACTTGCATCTCAACATCACAGAGCTATATCACATTCATTACGATACAGTACTATTCTATTTTGTAATTCCATTTTCTCACTTTCTCACCTCTCCCTTGATTATGACTGGTTGAATCATCTACAGTGCCATTGTAACATCCACAATAAGCCTATACGGCTCTGACTGCATTCAGTTCTATACTACTCTGCCTGCACCGTAGAAAATGGAACCATGGCTACACTTGAGCATTACCTGGAAACCATTCAGCTTTAATATATCGGCAGAATAAGGGATATGAATACTGCTTCCATAATCCCTTCCTAACTATTGCAGAGCCTACTCCACACTTAGTGTGTTCTGGCAGAGTGAGGCACTCTTTGCACACGCATACTCTTATCTGCTTTTATGCTCCAGTGTGTGCAGAGGTGAGACGCTCATGATGACCTGGAAAAACCTGTCTCCTGGTAAACCCTCCTAACTCAAATGGGTCATTTACAATGTTGGAGGAAGTCCAACATAACTGTAAGCTTTATTTGTTTTGGTGCTGAGATATGAACATGCTGGTTGGGGGTGTGTACAAAGGTAAGTACTGCCTCTGTGCACAAAGATCAACACAGCCACGTGCACTTCAGGCAGGTAGTTTGACTTGCTGTGTATTTCCTTTTAGAGACTAAAGAGAGTAAAAATCCTAACGTGGGTAAATCTCTATGCTACTGTGTGACTTTTACAGTGAACCTTCCTAGTTAGGTACTGTATGGTGTTACAACCTGTGTAACAATATGTAATATCATGTGTACTAGTGTTGTACTTTCATACACTGTAAATTAATGTACTATTTTTGTGACCTACATGCAGTGTAATATGAAGTGGTTGTTATAGCCTAGCCTGGGAATACCCATGCTGCCTTGCCACCTTAATAATGGCCTACAACATGCATGGTTTCAACTTGAATTCCTGTAAGTTCTTTAGCATATACTTCCAGTACAGAGATAGCCTGGCTTTCGCGACCATCAAAGCTCATACAAGCTTAGTCTGGCCAATCTCACATACTAGCCACCTTCTCAAAGGCAGAATCAATGTTAAACTTGTTTAGCCCGCCTCCTTCACCTTGGAGTAAAAGCTCGCTTCTCATTGGTGCCTGAAATTCTGGGACAGGAAATGCATTAAATAGCCATCTTGGCCATACTGACTTGAACACGAAATTTTGTGCAGTGTCACAGGAAGTATGGGCAAGCCCAGGCTAGTACAGAGAGGGAAAACGAGTAAAACTGGTGTTGTTGCTGCATGCTCAGAAGTATATTTGGCAATTCTGTCACTTCCATAACGCCAACAACATGTCATGGTATTTGTATGATGTGTACGATTATGTTTCATAAAATTTGCTCCACAAGCAAGAAGAGTGAATGCTCAAATTGTACTGTAAGTAATCATCATTCACATCATTCCGTAATTTGACACTGAATGGCTGTTTCGGACGTGACAGTTTTGCTTGGAATTGGCCATTATATTTAACGTAACATAGGCCTACAGTATTATCTTTATAGGCTGACAATGTTTTACAATTTCAACTTCAGTCTTTAATATGTTCAGTTTCAAAGGCCTTTTCACAGTTGCAGTTTATATGAATTGAAATGCCAAATGTCCATCTTCAAAAATTCTGGATTTTTTTTTCTCCCAACTCCCAAGTTCTCCCAACTTCCAATTGTCAGGCGGTTTTGAATACTGTCATCAATGTAATTGTTTTGTGATTGTTTTGTTTTGAAGTCTAGCCTTGAGGCTTTGCAGGCTTCAGATCTGCTGACAGGGTTAAAGAAGGCAAAGAGTGGGAAGCTGACTCACCTCTGTCCTACTGCAAAGACAACAGTATCTCCGCCCCCAGGTTTCCACTCTCCCAGAGAGAGCAGGATATATCTCAGTCCGAAGCCAAGACTCCGAGTGAGCAAGACTTCAACACCTAGACGCAGACACGTTGGAGATGAAATAGAAAGAGGACTAGAAAGTAACTGATTTAGTGTAAGTACCATACAAGACAGTAAAGTGTGAAAAGGTAGAGCCTCATAGCCCTTTGAGAAGTGAAGCTGTTTTTGCAATTCTAGAATTAGCCTACATTGTGTGGCATTGTTGAACATTAAGTAACTTTACAAGTTCTATGAACTGTGAATTGGACTTAACACACACAAGTAATAGGCTAGCCTTAGTTGTGACAGTTGAAATAGGCATACAGATAATGTCCACAACGGTTGGAGATGGTGGTGATGGGCAGCTGCTAATGAGGGGGATGACTGTTCAGGGTTTAAACATGAAAAAAGAGAAGCCTGTTACAATCTTAATTCACTTGCTAAGTGAGCTAAAAGTTAGCTGAATGGGACTCAGTTGAAACAAAGAATGTGAACTGAACATGAATTTCTTTATTTTCTTTTGCATGAGCTAAACTTTGAGCTAGTTTATATTAAATATGAATCTGTACACTAATGCTGTGAGGATCTAGCATGCGATTTATATCTGTTAAAAAAAGGCTCAAAGCAGCAAGAGAGAGAGAGTTGCAATAATTCCATTGACAACTGTCTTACATTTTTTTTCACTACAATGGAGGGTCATGGAACTTCAGTACATTTGTCATTGCAGTCTCTCTCTATGTGACTTTGGCTCTAAGACTGTGCATGCATTGTGCCACAGCACCTACCTCCTGTTAACAGCACACCCTGCTTGCAGAGGAGGTTTATCATGCCCGAGTCCAGCCTGCTGCTGCTGGGTGGTCTGGTGCTGCTCCTGCTGCTGCTGGTCTGGAGGAGGAGGGGTACAAAGGGGCTTCCACTGCCCCCAGGCCCCACTGGGCTACCCCTGCTGGGAAACCTGCCCCAGGTGGACAGGAGAGCCCCATTCAAGACCTTCTTGAAGGTTGGCTGTATATGTGGCCTACAAAACCAATATGTTTATTGATCACTTGTTGATTATAGTCTTGTAAAGACAAGTACAGGCAGACACATCTATGGACCTGGTGTCTGATTTGAAAGTATTAAAGTATCGGGTGGGTGGATGGGATGGGGGTGGGTTACTGGTGATAAATCTTTTTTAACTGTATTAGATGCTTATTGTGTTAATTTCTATCAGGCGTGATGACTTTAATTCCAAAGTTATGTGTCTGTTTCTCCCCCATCCCAGTGGAGTAAGCAGTATGGGGCAGTCATGACTGTGCATCTTGGCCCCAATCGCCTTGTGATTCTGACTGGGTACCAGACAGTGAAGGAGGCCCTGGTGGACCAGGCCGATGACTTTGCAGGAAGAGCCCAAGTGGCATTTGCTATGAAATTGCTCAAGGGATACGGTGAGGATAAATTTCAGTTCTATCTCAAAGTCTTGGTTTGAAGCATTTTAATAAAGAGCCAGGAAGGAGTTTGTATCAAAATCTGTACTGCAAAACACCTGACAAACATCAATTACATCATGGCTTGCAGGCATGCTAAGTTGTGTTGCTAGTTGACTAAAATTGTTGCATGATTTCTCCATGAAGGGATCCCTGGCTAGCAAGATACTGTATGTTAGCCTTTTGAGATTCAGATTGTGGTCGAAACACATCACTTGATTAGCCAAGGGTTCCTTTCTTATTCGCATAAAACAGTTTGATGTACACGGCTACGGTGGCTCTGGTGCCAAAATTCCCTCAGACTTGCACTGCTTCAGCCTTAATTAATGTAGTGTATTATTATTATTATTATTATTATTATTATTATTATTATTATTATTGTTTTCATTATTCTGTACTCAGGATCTGTTTTTTACAGAAAACAAAGATGTCTGAGGTGATCTTTGAAAAATTTTGTATATCAAGCTGCAACATGAGCTGATTTGTCTCTTGTTCCATCTCAGGTCTTGCTATCAGTAATGGAGAACGCTGGCGTCAGCTGAGACGCTTCACACTGAGCACGCTCAGAGACTTTGGAATGGGGCGCAAGAGGATGGAGCAGTGGATTCAGGAGGAGAGCCGACACCTGCTGGAGAGCCTGAGAGAAACCAAATGTGAGTGTGTGTGTGTGGGGGTGTGTGTGTGTTATTATACGTATAGCTACATCCCCTGACAAGTTACTTTTACCAGATTTTCACCACCACACTTTCTCTTTAAAATGCCTCCAGCGGCTCCATTTGACCCCATGTTCTTCCTGAGCCGCGCCGTGTCCAACGTGATCTGTGCCCTGGTGTTTGGGCAGCGCTTCAGCTACGATGATGCCAACTTCCTGCGTCTGCTGCAGATCATCTCTTCTGCAGTTCGCTTTGGGAGCAGCCCCTGGGGACCGGTATGGACAGACACAAGACATAAGACAGAGAGAGAGAGAGAGAGAGAGAGAGAGAGAGAGGAGGATAGGACAGAAAGAGATAAGAGGAAAAGAGAGAGAAATGGAAACATACATGACACAGTAATGAAGAAATGCATTAGCCCTTTGAGAGAGAGAGAGAGAGAGAGAGAGAAAGAGAGAGAGAGAGAGAGATTAGGATGGGTGGGGGAGAAAATGGAAAAGATAGACATGAAAGCAGCATAAATTCACAATAGCCATAAATATCCAAGTAATAATGAAGTGATGGAATAGGCTATATCACAGTATTGTATAGGAGATGAACTATACAGTATCACAGTATTGTATAGGGGATGAACTATACAGTATCACAGTATTGTATAGGGGATGAACTAGGCTATACAGTATCACAGTATTGTATAGGAGATGAACTAG
>JASCQY010000477.1:5750329-5765232 GCA_030264315.1 Sardinella tawilis
CGCAATTTCGATTCCTTTGTATGTCTAGTACATGTGAAGAAATTGACAAATAAAACTGACTTGACTTGACTTGAAAATAGCTTTAGTTTTTTTCTGTTGCTTTTTCTTTTGTTTTCAATACATGTCCAGCAGTCTGGAAAGCGAGACTGATTTAGCATTTTTGAAGTGCTGTGATTCAAATACAGTAATGCAGCGCTCTGCAGACGTTTTTGCTTTTGGGACTCAGGGAGGCACATCTCCATCTACACCCAGGAGAGACCAGCGTTGGTTGCTGTTACACAGATGCAGACCGAGACTGTCTGAAGGTGACGATGAGAGGAGAAATGCCACTTACAGTCTGGCGGGGCTGTCTCAGAGGTCTAGCCTATCAGATAGCCGTGTGGGAGAGATCCTGTTGACTCACGGTGATCTCTCATGCGAACTATGAATCCACTCAAATCGGTGACCTGTAGCTCAGTTGTGCTTACCACCCCAGTTGAGGCGGCTCCCCATGCGCAACATCAGCTTACATCTCCTCCCTCCCAACTTCAAAGCAGACTAACAGTCTCTGGAGGTGCTGGCCACTGGCCACGTCTGTTCTTCGCTGGTTTGCTGGATGATCTGCCTGTGATCGCAGTGTGGAGTGCCTATTTTAGGCTACTTTTTGCTTTTAGACCCACTGTCTTTCTTTTCTCTTTTATTAAGCTGTAATTAGTTTTATACAATTTCACTACATGTCTTACATTAGTATTTCTGTGTATGTGACAAAAAACTCCTTGATCCTTGATCACCCCAAAACATCTGTGGTGATTAGTAAGCCTTACTGTGTCTTATATTGTGTTTTGTTGCGGTGTTTTGCCTTTCATTTCTACCAATCATCACTCAGGTCACGTAAAGTGATGTTCTGTGTTTGAAATCTGCTCTCACAGCATTGCAGGGAGATGTCGCGAGAGTTTGCGTAAAGAAAGCTTGCCATCTGGAGACCTCTCTTGTGATAGTGATGCTGACCAGAGCAGTCGGCGCCTCTCCTTCTTGAAGCTTGTTGGTCGAAACAAACACAAGAGAGAGTCAGGAGTGGACCAGTCATCCTCCCAAGGGCCTGAAGAGGAGCCGGTGGAGGAGTTACCTGAGGTGAAAGCCAGAGAACCTCTGTCAGGTAGGACCTGAGCCAACCAATGGGATTAGCATCAAAGAGATTCACAAAAAGGATATGCATTTCAGCCCAAAATACTGACAAATAATCACTGACAAATATTTGAGTATTTATTGAAAATTGACCCACCACTTCACTATGCTTCACACTTGCATACTCACACAGGATGACTGAAAGGGAGAGAGATGTGTTCCAGCTTTTAGGATTCATAGCAAGTCGAAAGCCGGTTAATTGTTTAAGTAACAATTAAGCTTACATCAGCGCTTATAGCAGCCTGTTGTTTTTTACATTGAATGCAGCCTGCCAGGCAGTGTAAAAGATGGTAGTCCTTGACTGAACGTTATCTTGACACGTCTTAAAAGATGGTTGTCCTTGTCTGAATGTTATCTTGACACGTCTTCATCAAGCACCCAGACAGCAAAATGCTATGCCTTTTTGCTTGTTGGCTTCCCAGCCATCAGAGCTATTTTGCCATACTGTAGTGTATGGTATTTTCCAAATAACAAAATGACATACGTACAGTATATGGCAGATCACCAGCGTCTTGCTATGTGAGAATTTATCTATTGAACTATTTCAACTCTAAATATGCGTGTCCAAGCATACCACATGAAACTGCACAACATGACCAAAAATTGTCACTACACAGCTTATCTGTGTCCCACGATTCTTAACTCCCACATTGCAAATCACATATCAAAATAAACAGGAGATCCACCAATTTCAGTGGTGTATCGCAGGAGAGAGGAACGTCTGACCAAGGGCAAAACCTTTGAGGGCCAGGCCATTTGGTTTTTGGTTGAAGAAGGTTAAAATGACGCCTGTACCGTGCTTTCAATTGTCAAGTTTTTATCACGCAGACATCACACACATATCACAGAAAAACTGCAGAATCTTCCCTTTCCATTGGTGATAGTCACATTGAATTGATATAAAAATGAATGTCACTAGTACGGCTCTGTGTCCATGTCCATACGCATTCTTCTCTATAGCAAGCCGTATAAAGAAAAAAATCTTTTCATATTTGGCTAGAGGGGGTTGTTTCGCCAGATGCATCCTCCAATTTCACATTGTTTCACTTCATTCAAAGCATCAAGATTGCAAATGAGGAATTCAGCCAGGCACAGTAGTTCTAAAAACAGCTTTGACGATTCTAAAATGTAGAAATAGGGCTGGCAAGCGACTAAAATTTGCATTTGCAATTGCATTTTAAAAATGGTGGATAGATACTTTGTCAATCCACAATGTGTCCTGTTACTGTTTCATTGTGTAGCCTGTAGCAGCACACCTACTTCCACAGGTCTCACTTATCAACCAATCACTGATGTAAATGCAAGCAGGCTCACACATGAGACCTTAGCAATGGAGCATAATATATCCTATTCTGATTATAGACTTGCTAATTTTCCTAACTAAAAGTAGGTCTCAGCAGCTTTGTGATTAAGTTTTCAGAGAAAACTTTTAGTTAGCAACTTTTAGCGTGATTTTCGAGTTTTCTTTGTACTAAGATAGAATTCTTTGTGAATATGGACCCTGGGCTCTAATTTGTCATGCTCAATACTGCTGTTGGAACGGGAACATGTCTATGCTCCCACAGCCCTGTGCTCCCACATTTCTCTAGGGTTACCCTAATCCTAATCCTTGAGAAATGTGGGAAACTATGGCTGTGGGGATATGACAAAATGACTGATGGGAACTTCAGTAAGCCTAGGTTTATTCACTATAATATTAACAAAAAGTTTTAGGACGCTTTCTATTAAGGAAATAACTTAAAACGCATTCTCTTTTTAAAAGATAATTTCACTGTAGCCCTGTTGTTTGAGGTCATCCTAGGCTATCAGTGGAAAAAAAGAACATTTGGTAGAACATAATCCGAATGGTGAAGTGGCCGAAGCAAACCACTGGGGGCATGTCTTTTTTGTTGTTTGACCACCGCTTGCTTTCAGATGCAACCATGCAGGGATACGGCCTACTGTATGCTGCCCCAGTGCCGGTGTTTCACTTTACTATGGAGATGCACCCACTTTTGCATAGAATGGCATAGACTAATTAAATGCATAGAAGGATGCAAAATATCTTGGCATGCAAAATAAATTCTCTCTCTCTTCTCCTTCCAAAATTTCTTAACCACTACGTGTTCAATTTGAACAGGTATACTTGGGCTGAGTTGGATATACAGGCTCATCAAAACATTTGATGTTGTGTATGTACACACAGAACTTGTGAACTGATATGGAGGAGACGTCATGAGACTTGAGTCTCAAGACTAAATGGAGGGGAACTGAATGGGGTTTGTGTAGAGCAGTATGCTCTCTCCAGCATTCGGCATAGATGCAGACATTGTCACATGTGCATACTTGGAATTCAGCAGCCACGCTGTTCTCAAGTAACAGCCCATTTCTTAGCTATGGGAGAAAAAGGCACTGCCCATGAGCCTTTCAAAGGGTTGCAGTATATCTATACAAGAAAATGTTATCAAGGCATTCCATCTGAACCCTGTTCATTGGTTTGCTGACTACCTCATCATTATGATGGAGTGAAACAAAAATCATCAACATTATTTTCCAGTCAACACACTGTTGTAGTCTCTATGTAAGCTGAAAGTTATGAGGGGTGGAGAGTAGCTGATAATAACATTATCCCATTGAATTGCAGTGTAGCTTGGTAAAAAGAAAGATTATAAAAAGAACAGAGAACAGAATTCTCTTTAACTCAGCCACTCCTGTCATAACAACAAGGAGAACACTGATTTTCCTTCCTTTAACCATTTTTAAAGGCCCATCATGCATTGTGTTTATATTTAGATGTCCTTCCTGTGGGTTTGCTTGCTCACTGTGGAAGTGATGAGAATGTATGACATTTATGACAAGGCCAGATATGTTTGTGATGAACTACCCTAGCAAGAAAAACAACAACCCTTTTACAGATAACCTACATTGTTTTAATTCTTCAATATCTGACTTCTTAACTCGTGTTTGCCAGTCAAACAGAAGACTGTTTCACCGGCCTCCTCACACACCCCGAGGTCATTCTGTTGAGTTAATTCAAGACTAGCTAGGCGGAGACAGTTATATAATCCCCAGTTCACGCAGGCTTTGTCTACTGCTAGGCTGCACAATCACAATTTGAATCACAAGTGAAATGTGAGATGTTTATTGTTCGAGGAAAACAACAGCTACTATACCACTAAACAAAACATAGGCAGCCTAAACCATTAATAAAAACTTATGGAATTATGGAATATTGACTGCTCCTTGCCTTTAGTACTTACCTTACTTTATAGAATTTGGCAATGTGACATCACAGTGCTAGCATGAGAATGTGCCATCTGAGAGGACTGAAGCGTAGCACGGGTCAATTCTGGCTCAAGGTCATTTCCAGATCCTTCTCCCTCTATCTCTCTCCCATTACCTGTAATATCTCTACGGTCCTATCTGACTAAAGGGAAATGAACCCATACCCATAGTGTTAGAGGTCACTGAGTGCGGCGGGTAGGAAGAACAAGAAAATTTGGTACAATGTGGATCAAAGACAAAAAGTCAAAAGTCTGTCCATACCCAGCAAACACGCCTCTGTGGGGCCCATGTGGTCTAGCCAGCCCACTCCAAGCCTTGGCGGGCCCCAGTTAGGGACAGTTGAGGGCTAGGACCAGTGCTGTGGGGCCTGTACTTTGCCAGTGAACAAAATGCAACCGGCCCCACCGGGCCCTCACGTCTGCCGAAATTGGGCCGGACAGGGGCCAGTGCTGGCTTGCTTGCCGGGTACACCTCTCTTAAATCCTTGTCTGGCATTCGGTCATGTAAAGGGATTTTCCTTACAAAACTGATCTTTGTTAACCATTTGACACCTTATTTTTCTCAAACCATGAGAAATATGGAATGTAAAAGGCAAAACAAAATACTATGTTGCTTCCAAAAATATTTTTAGGCAGGTTCAACGAAAATCAAAATGAGCTTAACCATTCAGTAAGTGACAACTGTAAAGTATGACGTTCGGTGTGACAGAAGGTTAATGACCTAATATCTAACAAGCCAGTCTTGTAAGCCTAATTCCCCCTCTATTTCACACTCTAAATACACCAGGCATTCTAGCCATTTGATGATGGTCACGTTTGAGTAACTCAAATCTAATTGTTCAGGGCAGTGTGTTTTAGGGCTGCTTGATGTGGGCTCACAGGTTATCAGCCACCATCACTGTTTGATTTAACTGGAAAAGATAGCTAACTAGTGTCAGACTGGCCAAGTTCAAGCAGGATAGACAGGATTGATCTGTATACCGTGGCAGCCTGTCGCTATGTTCTCTCACTGGCTAACTGCAATGAGAATATTACATTTCCACATGCATATTAATGAGACTGGACTTGCAATGAGAAACAGCCTGTACTGAAGAGGATAGACAGACGTGGGGAAGAGGCGTGCCGCGACCAAATCTCGCGTGAGTCTGGTAAAGTAACAAATTGCTTTACGGCACTGCACACTAACAATAACTTTACAACATTATCTTACATGCATTTGAAAGATAAAACAATGATAATTTAGTCTAGAACATCTCTGTCAACTATATTAAAAGATATAATGCACATGTTCGTTAGCACAATACAAAAATATACCTTTCAAAATGTATCAGCTTGACTAGCCTACTGTTTATGAACACGTAGTGTACTGTTTCAGACATGGCTCCACGCATTTGCTGGGCAGCTTCTTTGAAGTGACCAGCGTGGAAAATAACGTTTATTTCCAGAACTCCCAACTAAAACAGTGCGCTCCTACAGTGGCCTTTCAGTGTCAAAAAGTGCAACAGGAAACAGGTATCCTGAATAGACAAACTAAAACAGTATGTCATTGTTGTTCAGAAAAGTTAGCCAGTAAGTCAGCCAGTCATGACAGTATCGTAAATGATCTACTCTGAAGCTGTAGTGGGAGCTCTGTAGAGAAAAATGCAAGCAGAAACCTTGCTCAAACTGAGAAAACAGCGATGGAGTGACTTGCGTAGGGAGCCTTTAAAAATAATCATTTGGATGTGTCTGGCCAAGTTGCACTGGTACGCTCATTGAAACCCATTGTAGGCTGTTAACACTGATTGAAAAACTGATTCCACCAATGACATTTTTGAGTGAAAAAGACCTGTGTGTCACTTTAACCCTTTGGGCCCTAGGCTATTTTGGGGTTAATTTCAAGACATGCATCATCTTGTGTTTTTCAGGACAGTCTAGGCTATCCAAATCAGGCTGTGTTTTCAAAAAAAATATAAAGAATGCATAGTTTCTCCAATAACTAAAATAATAAATCAGTCTATTGATGACTGCATTTTCCCAAGTGCATTTAAACGTGCCATAGTAACCCCAGTGTTCAAATCGGGGAATGCGCAAGAGCTCTGCAATTATCGACCAATTAGTATTCTTCCAGCCTTCTCAAAAATTCTTGAAAAGGTTGTTGCTGAACAATTAACTGAACATCTTGATAGTAAAAACCTTTTACATCCAATGCTATTTGGCTTCAGGAAAAAACATTCAACAGAAACAGCTTGTTGCTATTTCCTTGAGGAGATTAAAACTTATCTTGATCAGGGAAGAGTGGTGGGAGCAGTCTTGCTTGATCTCCACAAGGCTTTTGACACAGTTTGACACAGACAAACTAGTAAATTACGATCTAGCTGCTGGTACACAAAAATGGATCATTTACATTTGTTACAGTGTTTCCAAAACTTTTTTTCTGGGGTTCCGTATTTTAAAAGTCACAGGCCTTCACGACCCAAGTCAATAACATTATTCGTAAATCACAAAATAAAGGTGTAGGCTACTTGACCATTATTGAACAATGATAAGGATATTTTATTGTTGACCGAGTGATATCTGAACAATAAGAAGGCCTATTAGGCCTATACTGTATACTGTATGTTCAGTGAAATAAC
Organism: Sardinella tawilis; assembly: GCA_030264315.1. Taxonomy (NCBI): domain Eukaryota; kingdom Metazoa; phylum Chordata; class Actinopteri; order Clupeiformes; family Clupeidae; genus Sardinella; species Sardinella tawilis. Next base: position 5,757,372 of record JASCQY010000477.1, read on the forward strand.
TCCACGAAAAACAGTTATTGTACCAGCAAAAAAGGTGATCATAAATAGGACAGAAATTTCAAGACTGGGAAGCACTAATCACACAGATGCATGCAATGCGCCATTGAAATCAGCAGGATTTCCTGTTCATTATATTATATGATATGCAGTTTGGGGAGTGACGAAATTACAAGATATTTAACAGAGAAAATGGGTATGACATGGACACAGAATTGTAGTGACATGAATTTTGACAGAAATTCAATGCGAATTATTCCAAGAACCGTTAATCTTAGAAACTTGGTGGACTTACAAATTTTCCAATGCAGCGTTTTTTGAGTACATAACCTATTTATACTACTGTAGAAGTTTGGCAAGATAACTTGCATTTTTTGAGGTGTATTTTACGAGCTACATGACATGTGCCAATAGTGGCTGTATCAAAGCATTCGTCAAGCTCGGCTATCTCCGTCAATATTCAATCAAGGTAAACAAATCTTCGGATGGGGTATTGGAATGGACTTCATAGTGCATAGCGCTTTAGTAAAATTTACTCCGAACCTACACTTTAAACACAGCCTGCGGGCATCTGTAATACAAGGCTCCCTTCACCAGCGGGTCCTCAGCTTCCTGCAGACTTATCGAAACACACCACACAGTACCACAAAGGCATCTCCTGCTGAACTCCTCCTGAAGATAATGCTGCGCACCAAAATGGACTTCATAAGGCCTCCTATAGAAGGAAACAGGCACAGTGAAGGACAACACCAACCCGTTTTTTTCACCTAGGAGACCATGTTCTAGCTCGCAACTACCTGGGGGGTCCTAAAAGGGTGCCAGCAGAGCTAGTAGCCATCACTGGTCCGCTGTCATACCAAGTAGGCAGCAGTGAAGATGTGCTGTGGCGCCATCATACTGACCAATTATTGGTCAACAAAAGCCCCGCGTCAGAGCTGGCAGATGCCCATGTACCTGACACACCAAGTCCCGCGGTCACATTGGAGGGCCTGCAGTCGTCTGACAACGGGCTGGCTGCAACCCAGGAGGACAATGGCACAGACGTACTTCCCCAGGCTCCATCAGCATCGGAACCATCACCGCCATTGCCCCCTGAGGTGGATCATCCCTGTCGGCGCCCTTCTCGTGAACGACGGCCCCCAGAACGTATGGACTTGTAATGCCTCAGCGGAACTGTCATATCCTTCCTGTTGATGTTGTTTGATTGTCTTAGCCTCACTGAATAAGGGGGGAGGAAATGTTGGGTATTGAGTTCATGTTCACCTGTGTTAAGTTTGGCCCCGTTGGGCCACCGTAACTCTCTGCCCCTATTGGCTGATGTTCTGTATACACTAGTGTTGATTCTGAAGTAAACCTGACAGCAACCACAGTTCTTTCTGGTCCTTCTTTGTTAGTTACATTAAAGTCAGTACTTAACAAATTGAACCAGCAATACCGGAACAAAATAGTCAATGAAATAATTACAAAAAGATGACAAAATAAAACATTGTTGATGGAATAGCTGGGTCTGTCTGTGTTTCTTTAGCACGTTTGCTATTTTGAGGTTGGATGCAGACAGCTGTTGCGATGACCGTGAACTCCTTGGAAACATGTAAGACGACCCAAAAAAATTCTCTTGCGACCCAGTATTTGGGAAACACTGCTGTATGGTGCGTTGCTATGTGGTGTCCGTGTGAAACGTCTATTTGTCAAGAAGGGCTCACACGTTCCGCAAGCTTTAATATTTCTCAGTCACGTTCATTTGCTCCCTTTATCAAGAGTTGCTTTTTATTCTAAACTGCTTTGCAATTATTTCCATATTTCTTTCAGCTTAATTAACTCTTTATTTGTACTTGTCATCAAAAATGTCCTGGATGCAATTTTAATTTAGGCTAAGTTCGTTGTAGCCTATTCTGCTTTCAGTAGCCTATGATTAGTAATGATTTGACCTAACATAAGTTTATGGTTTGACCTTTGACTCATCTGGTGTCTGATGTTGGAGGGTTCACCTCAATATTATTTTGGGCCCAAAACATGAAACATTCTGAAATCAAATCAATCAATTTATCTCCTGATCAATACTGTACATTTAAAACGATATTTTTAAATGATATTGTATATCGCAATATATACCACATACTATTTATGCTTGAAATTATCCTGGAATATGAATTTTAGGCCATATCGCCCACCCCTAGTCCCTCATATAGGGACCCAATGCTTTAAGCAATAATTAACAAAAGGTTAGGTCTGGGATTTCTGGACTTTGAGGAGTGTGTAAATAACTGGAGTGACAAAAAATCATATTCTGATTTACTGAATTCACCCATATCAAAGTACATTTTTTGTTTTTCGTGAACGAGAGGTGGCATCAGAAGACAGTTTGTTATAAAAAAGTGTATCTCCCATTTGTCTTTCAATCTCTGATTTGTATTCAGAGAGATTCTGAATGACTGGTTAATTGGTATTATCTAATTAATTAAGCTTTCTCTCAACCCTGCTTGAAATTATGTCTTGTGTTAATGAATTATGATGCACAATGTCAGACACCAACACCAGGTTTCTTTCATTGCAATCCAGTGTAGTTTTGCTGATTGGCCTGTCCCAGCTCAAAGATGGAATGACACAGTTAGGGAGCGAAATGAAATTGAGAGGAAGCACTAGGCAGCGCTAGCCTAGCTAAATAATTTCAACAATAGCAGTTGGAATGTTACCAACAAGAGGTAATAGAACCCTACCAGATTTTTCCTTGTCAAGGTCTAGGGTACATTTGTAGGATTATTCAGTCCCCTTCACTTCTAGAATGTGAATGGATGTGACATCAAACAATGGATATTGATAGTGTGTAGATGTCATGCTTGCCAGTGGTGACCAGTTCAGCAAAAACACTTAAGTATTAAAGGCAATATCATAAATCAGAGGTTTTTCACTGATTGCAGAGAAGGGACCACTATTCTGAATAAAAACAAGCATGATAACAGACCAGCAAGGCCTTGAAAGGCAGTCAATGAAAACACCTGATGATTAAAGTCATATTCAGTGCTTATTTGGGCCTTGTAAATCTAATAGGATATTTAAAGCATATTTGTTTGTTGTTTTGTTTAGTGCTGGAGATTCTGCAGTTGGTGACCAAGAGAGACCTGTTCCTAGCAGACACACACATCCTGGAACTGGAGCAGGAATGTGCAGATCTGGCAGCATCCAGTGTTACTTCCCAGTCAGCAGGGGGCAGTGTGCCAGAAGACGTGGCTTCTCCCGGAAGCAAAGACAGCGGGAGGCGCAAGGCCAAGGACGTGGAGCTTCTGTATGAGGCCCTGAAAAAGGAGATGTGGGAAGTTGTCCAACAGGCTCTGCACTCTCCCACTGCCGGGCCCAATCTGGGTTTGGTGGTGCAGGTGCTGGAGCAGGAGGAGCAGGTGGACCGCACCTGGGCCAGCAGTGGGCAGACGGCGGCAGTGGGAGGGCCGCGGCCACGTCAGATGAAGCAGCAGTGGAGGGAGGCTGTGGCTCAGGTGGCCGATGGCTGTCTGCCTCCGGCAGGGGAGATGCAGTCGGGGCAGCTGTCTCTCTATCTTGACAAGCTCAAGAGTCGCATGTTGGAAGACCTCAAAGCTGCATGGCTCAACGTGGTGCCTATTTACCCCAAAGACTATGATCCATTACAGGTGTTTGTGCAGAGCTACCACCAGGCAGTAACCCGTCGTTTACAAAGCATTGCAGATGGTCAGCTGCACATCAAAGACATCTACTCCCTGCTGGACTGGATCTACAACATTTATAGCAGGTGGGCAGCAACAGCCAACAGCCAGATTTCACAGTCCCTGTAGAAAACAATTATTTTCCTTCATGCAAAGTAAGAATGAGAGTTTGTCTCATTCTTTGACACCACTTTTTTCAGCCATGTCATCTCTCTCTCCAAATTGTTTGCAGGGATGTTCTTGGTGTAGTAGCCACAATGGCTACCATCAGCCACTGGAAGCTAGCAGCACTGCTGCCTTCTGAGGCAACTGACAAACTTGAACTCGACTGCCTGAACTCAGTCAGGGTAAGGCCGTTCACTTGAGTCCATTTCTCTTCTGGTATGCGGAAAGGGTGAACCTGAGACACTTCCTTTCCACTTGAAGTGGACAAACCCAGTATCTCATTACAGTGAGGCATTTCAGGGCCAACTCCTGCTTTTCCTGTCCAGAGGAGCTAGCACACAATAGAGGCCCTTCAAACAGCTCACCTACCTTTGCTGCATTATGCAACTTGTGCATGATAACAATAATAACAATAATAACATGGAAACTATTCTATTTTCAAGTGTTATCATCTATTCTTCAGTGGCAGGTTGCATATATATACAGTAATCATCATGGGTTCTTCTTACTGGGACACTCTAGTTTTTTGCCATTCTTTTGGTAAGAGCATACAGTATAGACAAAACCCAGGGTAACACTTTACAGTCCCCTCAGGATTTCACGTTTTTTTGTGTGTGTGTGATTTTTGCAGCCAAAATGCCAGATTTTGTGGCTGTGTTTTCTAAATATTTGCGAGGAATTTTGCGATGTTTTTTACTGTAATCTTTGTATTTAGGTCCCTCCAGGATTTTGCGATTTTGGAAGGGAGTTTTTTGCAATCGAAATGCTTGATTTTGTGGCAAGGAATTTGCAAGGAATTTTGCAATCTTTTTTCAATTTAAACTCCATTTATTCTATTATGCTACCTTGAGAACAAGCAGACACATGCTGGATGAAAAGCCTTTGCTTTTACATGGCACACTAATAGCCTAGGTTTTCATGGATCAGAAAGTCAGGTAACGTTATTGGGATGGTCTGCGCTGCGCTACTGTTCTCGATTGCTGCTTGATTATCTACCTCGCCTTCAAAATGAATCGTTAAGTTTATGCCCATGTTTGCAGTGCTATCACGTTTAGTATCTCTCTCTTAGTGACATTACAGGCATCTGCTTAATTATGTTTGTTCCTGCACCCACTCAAGAAGAACAGTGCATTGTCATGCTTAGCAGGGGCACTTTAATAGGAGTGAGCCAGCCGTAGACTAAGTTTAGGCTAACATCAAAAAGATGCAGAGTAAATTAGTTGAAATTCCAACATCAAGATTTTATATATTTTATATTTATGGGTCATATTTTACAGAAAATTTGCGGGCAAAACAAAAATTTTGCGTAGTCGCAAACTTTTGTGGTAAATCCTTAATCACATGGGAATTTATCAAATTGCAAAATCGCGAAAAACGGGAGGGACTGACTCTAGTCAGAACAAAGAATTGCTTTGTCACCATGGTGAGATTTGAAGGTAAAACTTAGAATGAAGTAATGAAGTGGTAAGATCCTATTAATACCCAGTAATTACCTATGTACTTTCATAGAAATTACACATAATCCGTGGCCGGATTCACAAAAATCTGCGGATGACAAATGGAAAAACAAAATATTCTTTCTCCTATGCTTACAGTCTTGATTAGTCTCATTCAAACTTGATTCAAATATTGATGTGTCTGTTTCAGGGAAAAGTGACCAATGAGCTTTCCCGTTTACTGGATGAAGAAGAGAAGTGTTGGAAGGAATGTTTAAACTCAGAGGACTGCCAGATCTCCTTGGCTGATACTGTCACACAAGTCAGTTACCTACAGGCTGCTTTGAATACACCTCACCTGTTCTATCCTTGAGTCCCATCACCAGGCGAATTCAACGTAACCTGACTTTATCAACTGTAGTCGCCTGCAGCCAGCAATGCATTTTGGGATGAAATCGCCAAAAATAACCAATGAAATCAGAGCACAAGAGGGCATTCAACCCAGAATACATAGCTGGCTGCAGGTGGCTTGACAAAGTCAGGTAATGTTGGATTTGTGTTGATTGATGTCCTTTTAGATAGATAGTTGTCCCAACAGATAGAATAGTTATTCATAGCCTTGTATTTGCTGACATTGCAGATGTGATAGCCTTGGAAGACTAGGATAAGAGGATGTAAATACCCACTCTGATTGCTAGTGATTTGTCTTTCTTGTGTGTCGTATTAAAGATGCTGCAGGAAGATCTTGACAGATCGGCTGCAATAAGCCCAGAGCTCGGGGCTCGTGTATCCCAGTGCAGTCTCAATGGATTTGCAGACTTCCTGTACAGGTGACATTCTCCAACTTTAAGATGATGATAAGATAGGTCACTTACATTTGTAATTAAATTTGTAATTAAAAACTCCAAAAGCTTTTTCTAGGCATGCCTTTAAAAAATTAGTATTAGTATGTAGGTTACACTTGAGTATGCGCTCTGAATGCCATACCAACGAGCCTGGCTCTTTGGTGTTGCGGTCAAGTTGCATGTTTAGCACCCCGGAGACCTGGGTTCGAGACCGGGTGGGGTCCCTGTTCTCACCCGTCCCTGACATGTGGTGTCAGAAGTGGGATGGCTACCGTGAGGCCATTGGAGGCGTGCCCAATGTGTGAGCCGTACGAGGGACCTCCAGGATAGGTTGACCCCGATGTGAGGGACCCCAGTGATGGGTGAAGCACTAGTATGTGGGGCGGCCTGGTATGGGTGAAGTACAGCTGGTGGATGCGTAACGGATGCTTGTATGCGTGAAGAGCATGGGCGCGTCCTCCTGAAGGGGAGGGCAATGTGACGGACTGCTGTCACTATGGTTGAGTATGCGCTCTGACTGCCATACCAACGATGTCAGGTATGGTTCTGAGACTCCTCTGTGAGCTCTCCAGTGTTCAAATTACGCGACTTGCAGTTTTGTGAGTCGGGACTCTCACACTCATGCATATAGGACTGATTTGCGACCTCAGTATACACCACAAGAGCTTGAGTGCCGCCCTTTCTACTTGCCCAGGGAGATAAGTTCGATCTTGCTGGTCGCTACTTATATACCCCCAACCAGCAACATCAGCAATAGAAATGTGGCGCTGAATGAACTGCATCAGGTTATCAGTGAGCAACAAACAGCACATCCAGACGGTTTCATCATCCTCGCAGGAGATTTCAACCATGCTGACCTTAAAACTGTTCCCAAAGTTTCATCAGCATGTTCATTTTCCTACAAGGGGGGATAACATTTTGGACTTTGTTTACACTCAGCACAAAGGAGCATACAAAGCCACCCCCTCCCCCACATCGGCGCCTCTTATCACCTTACTGTTATGCTAATGCCAGCATACAGACAGAGTGTGAAAATCAACAAACCAGTTTTGAAAGAGGTGAGAATATGGCCAGAGGGGGCTACCTCTGCCCTCCAAGATTGCTTCGAGTCAACTGACTGGGAAATGTTTAAAGGAGCAGCCACCTATAACAACACCATAGACATTGAGGAGTATACAGACACTGTGACCTCCTACATTACCAAATGCATCGATGATGTAACCCACTCAAGCTAACCGGAAGCATGACTGACAGGGGACGTCCACAGACTGCTGAAAACCAGGAACAAAGCCTTCAGAGCTGGGGATGAGCTAGGCCTGAGAAAAGCGAGAGCCAATCTGTCCCGTGGCGTCAGGAAAGCAAAACAAGACTACACACACAAGATTACCACCCACTTCAAGGATAGTAAAGATGGCAGGGCATCCAGGACATCACAGACTACAAGCTTATGCCGCGAAGCTGTGAGAGTGACACCACTCTGCTCAACAACCTGAATAGCTTCTTTGCATGCTTCGAAGCACAGAACAACACCCACCCACAGAAAACACCACCACATCCGCATTACCAGCCCCTGTGCCTGTCTGCTGCCAGCGTGAAGAAGGGAGATGAAACCCACTACAGGGAAGAGGTTGAGCTCCTGACCAGTTGGTGCAAGGACAACAATCTCCTGCTAAACGTCAGCAAGACCAAAGAGATTGTTGTCAACTTCCAGAGAGGCCACACTCAACACCACCCACTGACC
>JASCQY010000477.1:5765332-5777640 GCA_030264315.1 Sardinella tawilis
CAACAACAAGCTGTGCGACATAGAAAATAAATCAGAACAAAATAAAAAAGCGAAACAACTTTTATATAACTTTTATAGAACTTATATAACATTAACACAGACTGAAGACAAGGCAGAGTTGCTTTGCAGAGGCTACTGAACTGTTCCACCTCAATGAGACTTAATGTAGCTCCCAAGCTCCCAAGACAAAAGTCTCTGTCTGTGTAGACAGGCTATTTATATTCCTTTTTTTTGGTTAGAAAATGAAATCTAATTTATTTTACATACAGAAGGCAGTAGCTCCCAAGCGCCATCTGGTGGTTGTTTTGGATACATTGTTTTGGGTTGGTTTTAATCGGTTTTAATTGATGCGCAGCAAGACAGCAATCCCCCGGCAGAAGTGTTGGTTTCAAGTTCCACCTACTGTAGATGCTATTTCCTGCATTCTGGTGTATTTTAATAGGTTGTTAAACACCTAACTCGACAAACAAAAGTGACTTAATTCAATGACTATTTTAGAGACAGATTCAACAATCAAGAATTAGACCTATTGATTCAACTAGTCCATATATTTATCCACCTGTTTTTAAACCCACTGCTATGCCTAAGATTATTACATGAATGTGACACAATTGATCACCAACAATGAGTTTATGGGTGCATTTTACTTTTTATTTGGGGTATTCTTTTTTATATATATATGTACTGTAACACCATGCCATAGTGGCACTCAGCTTTATGTTTAAAAACAAAAAGTCAAGGTCTACAACCATTTTCCTTCTGAGAGCTGTGGACATGTCATCTAAATTTGTGAGGATAAAAAATATTTTCTGATCTAGGAAATAATCTTTCTGTATCAGACAGAGCAGGATGTTTGAATCTAATTTCATATTATTTTCAACAGGTTTGTTACTATGTTCTGAAATCTATTTACGTATTTACTGAAATGTACTTATCTGACACCTGTTGGAAACCCCTTCTCATTTAAATGAGAAATGAAAATTACATAACTGGCTTGACAGCCCAGTGCAGGGTTTCTCGCAGAAAATTACTTAGTCAAGGTGGTGGCAGTGGTAGTCTGTGTCAGAGACTAGAGACTATTTTCACTGGACAAAGAAACCTTTGAAATCATGTAATCAATACAAAATATGCATCTTTGCTGGGGACTTAGTCAAGGTGGGAGTTGTTGTCAAGGTGGCCGCCTTAACTATAAAGTCCTGAAGCCTGCAGTAACCTAATCACTCACCTCAGTAATAGAACTCTCTCCACTGTCCCTACATGCTGACCCTGCCTCTGACTCACTCTAAGTATCAATCTCCTATGTCAAGAGAGATCATATGCTCATATCTCAGTCATTATAAGGTCCATCAAGACATACATCATCTTGGTTTTTTTCAGTCTAGGTTATCCAAATCGGGCAGTGTTTCATGTGACGGTACTTACTTGTGGCTTACATCAGCCTTAGAATCAAATACAAATATTTTCGGTTTCATGATTTTTTACATTTTTGCAGATATCTCACCATTGGGAGCATGTCAGTACAAATATCTTGATATTTAGATAATCTAAGAATCATGATAGTGGGATACTGTATGACTACACATAATATATGTACTGACAGAATATTTTATTCATTTTCATATTTCATTCATATTGTATTGCACAGGGAGGAATGGAGGTGCAAATGATAAAGGGGTGCATGAAATTTCTCTCAATTGCTGCATGATATTTCTCTCTATAGCTATTTTAGGTCCTGCCATACAGTGTGACATCAACCGTCTGCCCTGGCTATATGACAAACAGGGGTCTGAAAAACACTTCTGATATAAAAAGAAATCATTTATTTTGAAGTAGGAAAAAATGTAGAAATTTGCGCTAATCATACAGATGCATGCTATACGCCATTGGAATCAGTAGGATCTCCTGGTCGTTTTGATATGCAATTTGCCATAGTGGAGTAACTACATTGCGAGGTATTCCACAGAGAAGAATGTTATGACATGGAAGCAGAACTGTATTAGAGATATAAATTTTGACATAAATTCAGCGCGAATTGTCTCGAGAACCGTCCATCATAGAAACTAGCGGCTAGCACTGTTGGAAAGGTCAGGTTCTCTAGTTTCATGTGATATGCTTGTGATTTATGTGCACCAAAAATGATGGAGCAATCAGACTGAGAAGAATGGATGCGGCCGTGCACGCATTTTGCGTCTCTCGGTCTTGCCACTTGCACTATATCCATTATACTTGAAAATGCACACACAATTCTTACACAATATTGATGTTGTAAGATTCTTTTTTTTTTTATATATATTTTTATGGGCTTTTTGCCTTTATTTGGACAGGACAGCTGAAGAGTGACAGGAAGTGAATGGGGAGAGAGACGGGGAGGGATCGGGAAATGACCTCGGGCCGGAATCAAACCCAGGTCCCCGGAGTCATGGTCGGGCGCCTAACCAACTGAGCTAGTGCGCCCCCTGATGTTGTAAGATTCTGAGCCTGTAATGTTGTATCCGTCTCGAGGCTCGGTTGATGATAAAGCATTCTAACCACTACAACGACGGAAATGGAAGAGTGGTGAAGGTGGATGTGTGCTGTGATCTCGCGCGGAGTTCGTTCAATTGCTTGTCTGAAATTCAACCATTGTAATTAAACTTGTATTAATCTGAAGATTAAGACATAAGAACCCTTATTAAACCAAGTGAATCTGACTCCGCTGAATTACATAATTATCCCAGCAACATTTGCTGGTAAACATGATATAATCAAGAAATATCTTGACCTTTTGTGTTACCTGTAACGGGATGAGGCTATGCCCACAACTGTAGTATGAATGCCTTTACAGCACTCCAGCTAACTTTGGTCTAACGGTAATTACAGGAATAATGTCACGAATAAGGATTCTGCCCCAGCCGTCTTCTCGGGGGTCCGATGCACAATACATACTAGTTAACGCTGTGTGGGAGTTATTAGTATTACTAACACGGATTACTATAATGGTTCCACCAGTTTCCGGATTACTTCTAAGAATCACAGGTTCAAATCATCTTAGAACATAACCATACTATGGATCACATACTCACCAATTCATCCAACCATATAGTCAAATGTATCAGTAACACTATAACTTAAGCAACACAACCGGTTAGCTTCTGGCAGCATGGATAACTAACCCCAGTCGTATCTGTGTATGAATCTATTACCTAAATTCCCTTCCAAAACATTAGAACATAGGAAAGACTATGCGGATCAGAACTGTACAATTTATTTGTCAGAAACAAGTTATGAATCCAGTTACATAATAAACTCACATAAAATGAATAGCATAAAATACAAGATGACTAAGAGGAGATATATAAAGAAATCACATCAACAATCAGGAAATTAGCGGCTCAGAAGCTTAGGAGTTCTGGAGGCAGAATACTCCATGGTGTGCACGGGAGATCTGAGATACAGAAAGCTCCTAGAACCGCGTGTTAGGTTTGCTTATAAAATTTGTCATATGCATATGGGTCTTTTGTCCTCATGGGACACAGCCCCTTGGGGGAAGGTATAGGCTATGATAATGACCTTAGAGAGGGCAGAATTCTTACATTCTTATAACATCTACTAAGATTACTCCATTTCTCAATGGGACTGAGACCATTCAAATACTTGTACCAAGACCATCAAAATAAGACTAAACATGACATGAATATTATGTCAAATAGTTATAGAACACATTTCTTCACATTCCTTTGTCTACCTAGGCATGGCAGTGCTGTGAGAAAGGCAAGGTGTGAACGTCAGATGCAAACTAGGCTGATTGGTCACATTCAACTCACAAACAATACAGTTCCTGCTTCCTGTGGTTTGGGTGGTAGACGTAAAAAGCCAATCTCAGTTAATGAGCAACACAGAGAGTCATGGCTTTTGTTTGACATATTGTTCATGGCGGACTTGATTGAATCAGGGTTTCATCTTCCCTACAATGTCATTGCCAGGGTCTCCGTGGATCCTTAAAAAGTCTTAAAAAGTCTTAAATCAAATATGTGATTTTTAAGGTCATAAAAATTCTTCAATTTCGGAAAATTTTAGCGAGTGGCATTAAATTTCAACTTGGTGGCATTACATTTCATCTGGGCGAAATGAAAGAAAATAATGTCCACGTTATTTCACCATCACACGTCCCTGCTTAACCAGGCGGTAAAAGAGGCACGCATCACACTATATTAGACATTGCAGCTGGCATGGCGAGCATGAGGGGGGCTTCAGAATATTCGGATGTTGGCTAAATAAAGAAGAAAACAATTCTTCCGACTTCAAAGTTGTCCAAAAATACAATTGCCTGTGACAAGGAGTGACATCGAATGACATCATAGAATTCACTGAGAGCCGCAATGATAGAAGGGTAATTTGGATATCCAGTTTACGCACCTGTTACGCATGTCCTCCGCTTGAATAAAGTTTAGTTCATCATGCACACCTCTGGATGGGTTATAGCGGCTGGCTCTGCTGACTTCATCAATAATAAAATCAGGAATAAGGTCAGATCAATCAGCTCGTTATGTCTCCCGTAACATATCCAAAAATAGCCTTGTCTTAAGTGTCCGGGAAAGTGCACATCTGAATGCTGTGTGGCATAATTTAGAATTTTAGTAGCTTAGTTCACCTATTATGGGAAGACAATTAGGCCTACACCTATAAGTGAAGGTAATTTAATGTAATGTTATGCTGTTTATGTAGGTATATGTATATACATACATATGGTCATATTGAGGTAGCTGTTAATTTAAGCATCGTTTACTTAATTATTAGCAATGTGGCTAATCGAAATTAGCATAATTTTGGTTTAGCCTTTACAATTTGTTGCATTTGGATTTCCAACCAACTATATGCTCTTTTTTATTGGCTAGCCTACTATGTTTGGATTAGATGTAGGTCTAGCTGGCAGTGCAGCAAATTGCCTTGACAAAAAAAAAAACTTGTAAGAATCTATTATGGGACTTGCATAAGCAGCAGTCATCATTGCTTTGTCTACATCATTAGTGTGGTGTGCCAATAGATATATATTAAAAAAAACTTAATGTATAGTAGGCATAGGCTACTGATTATTTAAACAGCAGATTTAGGGGGGGGTTGCAAATTGCATTATTTTGGACAAAAAGAGGGTCACACTGGGTGTATTCCCAAGATTTCAGTGCCCAAACATGGCTATTTTCGGCATATGTTGCACGCTCAAGGTAGAATAGTTTTCCTAGATGATGATGCAGCAACTTTGACACAGAATAAAAGTACTGTATATCATGGCCTCCTACATTCACCATAGTGACCATAGTGCGCCTATTCCTCCAAAAGAGGCTCAACACCCATAGACCTAATATGCCACCCCTCATTGCCACCAGCATAACGCTACACATCTACCCTCTCCGCATTCCTACCCCTTTTTTGAGCATGTATGTTTGCCTGTATCATGTATTGACTTCCAGTACTTGTTTAGGCGAATCAATCGATACCCTTGTTGTTTAACATCACTGAGCGCTGTCTGTGCGAAAAAGAACTAGGACATTTGTGTACAACATGGAGTGAATATTGAACCGACAGCTAATGTTAACTGAATGGGGCATAGGAAAATGAAACTGAAAGCAAGTTTCTGTGCCCCATCCAATTAGCATACATTACGTGGGTTATTTAATCTTTTTGCCGCGGTAATATGGTCTTAATTTTTATTCCTCAAGGTCTTAAAAAGGTCTTAAAAGTCATTCAATTTCTGAATCAAAAATGTGCAGATACTCTGATTGCAAGCATTGATTCCGACCTGTCTTTTGCAGGATGTATCTTGTCTGAACAGAGACACCTCTAAAGTTATTGTGGTGGACTGCAAACGGGAAGCCTTCAGCCTGCAGCCTTTCAACGGCATGGCACTTCGCAAATGGGATGGAAACTCTGAAGACCGCACGCTCTATGATCTGGCTGCATTTCTTAAAAGTATGTTTGCTTTGCTGCTTTCCTACTACTCACTTAGCTCAGACAGCATCTCTCTAGGCATAGTGGACAGAGTGCGAAGTTTAGTTATAGAATATACCAATGTGCTAATGGGAAGTGAAAAGTGTAAATGTGAAATAGAGGTTGACTACACAAAGGCACAAAGGACCTTCTCGGTTAAAGACATACCAGGCAAGCCTACCCAATCAGGATCGCAGAGCGGGATTTGAATTGATGTGACGTAGTGGACAAGTGACGCTCTCAGTAGCATGTGGTTTATCGAATCATATGAAAGGATTTTTGAAAAGGCCCTGCCTTCTGAAATATATCTCAAGCCGCTTTCACACATGAGCTAGACATCCAGGTATCACAAAAAAAGTGCAAATGTGAAATAGAGGTTGACTACACAAAGGCACAAAGGACCTTCTCGTTTAAAGACATACCAGGCAAGCCTACCCAATCAGGATCGCAGAGCGGGATTTGAATTGATGCGATGTAGTGGACAAATGACGCTCTCAGTAGCATGTGGTTTATCCAATCATATGAAAGGATTTTTGAAAAGGCCCTGCCTTCTGAAATATATCTCAAGCCACTTTCACACATGAGCTAGACATCCAGGTATCACACGGAAATCAAACGGGTGGCTGCATGTGTGAACGCATTACCCGGGTAAGTTTTTACCCGGAACTAACACGACTAGCCCCCTAGTACTACTTCTGGAATTCACACGGGTGAGCTTAGGTGTGAACGCAGCCGGTAGAATTCTGCGCACATCTGCAGCCATGGTGTGACAATTATTGCATAGAATAGGAATATTTACACTTATATTTATGCATGGTCATTATCAACTCCATCCTCCTTTTGTGTTCGCCTGTAAAGGCTATAGGGTTGGGCTACTGTAGCCTAACCTACTGCACTGTTGAAAAAACAATTATCCAGCTACAGAAACTACAGAAAACGACTCCAAATCGGCTTGTGTACATTGAATAAACTTTATTTAAACGTAAAAAATAACTATAGGGATCAGTAAATCTGTCAATTGTCCATAGCTCTCTGTGCTGGGCATAGTGCATTATAGCGATTTTTTTTTTCACCTGACGTTTTGCCAATTTCTCATTCCTCATCTTCCTCATTATCAATTAATATTCTAAGCATGTATACAAAAATAAGCCATTTTGAGCTTAAACGTCGGCAGACGCCAGTATAACTTTCCGACCGTCACCAGAGATATTTTAATAGCTTCACTGTCACGTTAGCCTTCGGGGAGAAGCTGACTGCACCTGCCGACGATAGGTGCCGCCACCTCCGTTAGCAATCAGTAGTTCTGTCGGTATCGCAGTATCGGCACAGATGTGTTTTCTGGTTACAAGACCCATGTTTTCTGTTTTAACAGACATCACTTCTCGTCTTGTTTTGCAAAATTTCAACTCATAAACTCCAAACTTATAAGTTTAACACAGTTTAAGTGAGTGTTGCTAGTAGCTCTCCGCATTTGACCAACTTCAAGTTGCCTCGGTGTCAAAGTGCATTATGGGGCGACATGCTCCTGGTTGCATGCGTTACTGTCTATGGTTGCATGTGGTAAAAACAACAAAAAAGGTCGCATTTCTTTAGCGTCATGTCCCACCCCCTGCAAGTGCTAATGTTACCCCGGACCTAAGGCTCATGTGTGAATCGTCCGTGTTGTGTAATACCCGGGTGAAAATGTCCGGGTAAGTTCTAGAACTCTTGTGTGAAAGCGGCTTCATTAAGCAGTCCCAGATCCTTGTGTGGAGCGAAACGCCTCTGGTGGAGCATGGCGGAACTACAAGGATCTGGCGAGAGTCAGGTTACCTTTATTCACCCCATAATGAGTTAATTAACCATCAGAGCAGTGACAGAGCTAGTGAATTAGCTTCAAAGCAGCATAAAACGTTGCTTGGTGTGCCTTTAAAACAAAGCGCACACAGCCCTCTGTCAGGGCCGTCTTTGTGCCATTCCTATATTTGTAAGGTGTGAACAGAATTAGTCATTGAAGATTTCATTTTAATGTGTCTGTGAAAAAAGATGGGAACTCTGTATGAAGCTTACAATGTTTTGAATTGGGATAATTCGAATGTTTCTAGTCATGCGTCTTAAAAGGTCTTAAAAATTGACTCCAGCTATCATGTTCGAAATAGTTTGTTGTTTATATTTCGTGCTGCATCCTCACAATATGGTGGACATACCTTATGTTATTATAGTTTCGCCCCAGAATGCAATGGGCTGACATCGGGCTGACATCGGTTCCCCAGCTCTATATGAAGTTGAGATGGTCCAAAGTGGCGATGGCCAGCTGAGGTTTTGCTTTGACTGACTAGGTGATATAAGGCCACTTGGAAGGAATAGCCGAATAGCCTATACCTAATTTTGATTGAATGCAAGTTTGAAATACCATAAAAATGTTCATATTATAGCCGAGTCCCAAACTGCCACAAGTCCTGTTTACAGGCGGGGTCTGATTATGCATTTGTACTTATAAAAGCCAGTGTCATTTAAAAGCCTGGTCTTATTATTTTTTGGCTTTAAAAAGTATGTTCAGTATGAGTAAATAAAGCCTGTTCAGTCACTGCAAGATCTAGTGGTTTAGGTCAGCTGATCTCTAGAGCTGCTCACTGTAATGGACTCAAACTGAGCACAACTGGCATTAGCCAAAGCAGAAAGTCTAAACTACTTCACAGCTGCATTTGGAGATTGCAACGATGCTTTCTACATAGGCAGAAATGTTTCCGACGTTTACCATGCTTTCCTCAGTTGCCAGTTGAGCGGCTGCAGGATCTGGTCCATCTCCGTGACTAACATGCAAGTGCACAACATGTACGTTTAGCCTTCTTCAGCCATGGCCTGACTGTGTTCAAAAAATGTGCTATTTAAATTACTTACTGATGCACACCTAATCTACCCTGGGTAACACCAGCCTAAATCTCAAGTGAGATTTAGCCTGGGGACCACCTATACATTTTCTCGTATGGGATTTCAGGTTTCGTTTGTCCAAAAGTTTGTGCATCGTCTTGCCATCTCTTCCCGTTGTGTGATTGGTTCCCAAATTCATGCGAAAATTTCAGCCATGGTCTCCAGGCTGCCGTGCAGTGTGCAAGGCAGTATGGGTATTCCCAGGCTACACCTAATCGCCTGTTTTCTGTCAGTCAGTTCTATGCTGCTCCCTGCACTAAAACATTATTCTACTCCCTGCGCAATCACTTTCTTTAATCATCGTCTTTTTATAGCCTATATAGCCTAGTCCTCAACATGGCAATCCGCGAGAAGCTTGTTTTGTCAAGGCTGTAATGCCAACGTGAAACGCTAGTGGGAGTGATGTTGCATATTGTACCTGCGAATCAAATCACATTGAGCACTTTCTTACCAAGATGTGTCTCAAGTGTTTTCTTGTTGGCTTCTAATTGTACCAATTATTTAGTCCATCCACACAGTACACAGATCTAACAGAGGGATTCTGTCTCCAACAGCCATTGCAATAAGTGGGGTTGAGGACGTGCGCACAGTCCTGGAGAATTATGCCCATGAAGATGACCCTATTGAAGCCTTCAAACGAAGACAAGCACAACTGGCACAGGTAATGATATTGCGTACATTGTAAAACTCCTAAAATGTTCTTCCAATGACATTTTTAGCAAATTTGTCAGTAAGACTTGTCTTGATAAGTCTACAACTGCTCCACCACCCATGACTCTTTATTTACAATAAACTTGGCCTGTGTTATTTTGCATAGAATTGTATGGTCCGACTTAGGATGCATTTTGCAAACTACAGTTAACAGGGCTGGTTTAAAAAAAAAAATCCATTAAAATCCATTAAAATCCGTGATTGAGTTATCCAGAGTGAATCAGTTAGCGTTGACTGCCATTTCACTATTCGGTCTACCATGCATGAAAATCTGCCGTTCTCATACCTACCGATAGCACTTAGCAACATAAAACAACAGGGCTACGTGTTAATTGACTCTGGATAATTCCTTTAATATTGATTTTCATTAAAAAAAAATCTTGTTTTTGCTTGAAGTGTAACTGCATCCCAAAATATGTTTTTTGAGCTGCTGATTGAATGAAATTACTTATATGTGGTGAAACACACTAATACCAAGGTTAATATTGTCAAAAAATGTGTTTCCAGACAAAACTGGCATTTTATGTCTGAAAAATGTCTCTCTGCGCCCTCTACAGTTAGAAAAATGCCATAATATTTTGGTCCAAATGCAGATGTAGAACTGCACTTTTGGGGCACTACTTCGTCACTGGGTTGTCACAAATTAGGAATGAAACACCCCAACACCTGCTGCCCTGATTACCTGTGGTGATAATTAGGGATGCACCGGTACGATTTCCACCTAGCTTGCATTACTGTAAACAGAGTTGCACGTTTCAGTGAAGTCACCTAGCCTGCGTCTAGAGGAATTTTAAAGTGACAGACACCTAATTAGACCTAGTCCTACAAACAGCAAATACACTCAATGACATTGCTGGTGCATAGGCCTATTTGTTTGTTTTTATTATTGATGTAGCCTAAATAACAATTCATCAAATTTAAGTCTGTGTTTTTTATAGGATAATTAGGTGTATTAATTCAATGGTAATATCGGATCGGTATCGGGTATCGACCGATATCCGAAGCCCAGATATCGGAATCAGTATTGGAATGAAAAAAGCTGGATCGGTGCTTCCCTAATGATAATGTCTGCAGCACTCATTCCTAGATTGACACAAAATCATCATGGTTCATGTGTGCGCATTCCACAACTGTGAGAGCACCTCGGAGCTCCATCCTTTCCCCGCCAACCCTCATATGGCCAAGCAATGGCTGGAAATGAATGTCCCCGGATAGTGATCGGAAGAGACTGTTTATTTGCAATTTAGACCTACATTTCGGTGGACACGAGTGGACTCGCGAGTAAATGGTGCAGGGCAACCATTGGCAGTAGTCTACATCACTTGCCCCATGTATGCCGTTGGTCCACACAGAACAAGATGTAAAATTAAGGTACCAAAATTTTTTTAAATATTTGACAAAAACAATCCCATAAAACACACATAGTGGATACCTAAAAAATAAGGGCAATTTTAGACAACACATGACAAGACATGAACAAAATAAGGTGCTAGATGTAGTGGCGTGACTTGACAGTGTCCCCATAACCTAGCAACCAGAACACAGACGGTTGTGTTTTGGCAATTCCAATGGCAGTTTGTGATATTCATGGTCTTCAGTTAAAGGCCATGTTGATGTAATTGATTTTATAATCAATGGTCATGCGTTTTGGATGCTATACACTGTGACATTAATCTCACTAGGACTTAGATATTTTGTCTGTAAATTGTGGCTATCAATAGAAATCTGGAATTCTTCCATAAAAAAATGTTTTAAGGTCTAAGAATCTCCCCTTCTGTAGCACCTACTATACATAGACCAAACTTTACAGTTTTATTCCTGACTAAAGGTTTTTAGAGGGATTTTTTGATCTATCATTCCTTGCCTTAAAATAGAGCAAAATGCCTTTTAAGGCTATTGGTGATCACAGGGCCTCTGGGAGAGGAGTCAGTCCTGGTATGGACTTCCCATAACGTTGCAGTCCACTCACTAGGAGGGGAGGTGACAGGAGTCAGCCAGTAGGGGGCAGAGATGACTGGCTGGACAGAGGAAGCAAGAGAGTCTGGCCAGTCTCACACTTCACTGATCATATCGTATGTGCATTTATGCCTGTATACATATTCAATTCACTTCAATTCTATTTATACAGAACCTTTTATTATACTGTTGTCTCATGACACTTTGCAGCAAGGAGCACCCAAAAACAACAGGGGCAAGGAAAAAGGCCCAAGAGCAACAGGGGCAAGGAAAAACTCCCTTGTCGTAGTTAGTGCAGTAAGAAACCTTGGGCAGATCAATGACTCAAGGGGCTAGCCCAGCTGCCAGGGGTCATGCAGGAAAAGGATCCCTGGGAAGGAGAGTGGGTCCTGTTATGGGTGTTGAGGAGGGAGAGCAATGTTCCCTCTAATTTTTTTCATTACAGAGCAAATTTAAATTTGTCTTAGCGGCACGGTTCGGCATTATGAGCGGCTTTTTGTGGTTGACCTACAGTATAATGATGATAATTGGCTGATATCAATTTATTCAGCTGTTTGATACTAGTTTGGTAATCATCAAACTTCAGGGCCTATATCATGTCTGCAATGAATCCATGGGGAGCAGCAAGGCACCGTTGAGTTCCCTGCTCTTTCTTAAAGGAGAAATCCGGCGCGAAATGGCTTTCGTAGTGTTAAAACATAATGCTGAGAACTGACCCCTGCCACATACCTTTCATCCATAGGTCCCCTGCATTCAGATATCCGGTG
>JASCQY010000477.1:5781633-5792329 GCA_030264315.1 Sardinella tawilis
ATCTTAGGGGCAAGTGGGGCACAAAGATTCTCCCCCTTTCAAAGTGGGGAATGACAGAAAAAGTTTGAGAACCACTGACTTAAATCAACGTAGTAGGCTGCTTTGCTAGAGTGGCATAATGAAAAGAAATATAGCCTATATTAATTTAGGTCTTGCAATAGTGCAGTCAGTTAGTGCCAGATAGTTTCATTAAAATGTGCAGTCAATTTAAATTGATTATTATGGTTATGATAGTGATTACATGGAAAAGGCATCAGTAGCCCAACAGCCACATCAGAACACAGTCCCTGCTACCCATGGACCCATTTGGGAGCTTTATGGATGTAACAAACTAAACAATTGCGCTGGGCTGCAGTCCATATTTGTTAAAACCATGACCTCTTTCAACCTACAGGTGGTTTCAAAACAGGCAGCTAGGCTGAGCTCCAACACAGCCGAACACTTAGGCTAGATCGAATCGAAATATGACCTCAGTGTTAAATAGGCTACTATATTATAAACCACATAGGCCTAGGCTATAACAAACCATCCGGAACCTACATTAGTGAAGCACGCGTCGAAATCGAAATCGCACCCTGGATGAGGGAGTCGCTCTCTAGCTATTTTGCATAGGCTGTGACCCGCCTCCGTGTTGGGCTATTTAGGCGTCAGTGAGCAACAGCCGCTGTATTGGACTGAAGTTCAAAGTACAGAGAAGACCTGGAACTGGCCGTTGGCAACGAAACTTATCTGAACTTTACCTTGTTCAGTTTTACTTTATCAGCTGTTGATCGGCTGAAAAAGAATTAGCCAGTGTTTTTTTCCTTGGTTTTTGTGGAAGACCTAGGCTACCATAGGTCTACAAAATTAGACTGTTGCTCACCTGGGATACGCTGAACCAGAGAGATGGCCAAAACGTTTTTATCAACATGCCTTTTAACATTCTTATCGCTACAGCTGGTAAGTTAGTCTATGAGCTTTGTGTTTCTTTTTTGTCATTTACAAAAAAATGAATTGGTTTGTTAAAACTGTAATTTTATTATTGCAGGTAGAATCATCCGGCGTGTTTGAGCTGAAAGTTCATTCTTTCTCCACGACTGACAATGTCTGCAATCGGTCCAGAGAGTGCCTGACTTTTTTCAGAGTGTGTCTGAAACACTCTCAAGATGTGATTTTGCCCGAGCCCCCGTGTACTTACGGCACAGGAAAAACCGACGTTTTACGCGCTGACGATGGTTCTATCTCCCGCAGCTCACCAGTAAAAGTACCATTTCATTTCAAATGGCCGGTAAGCACCTTCTTGGGATTATGACAACAATAACCTGTCCTACACCATATATTAAGTTGTTGTCTCTATTCTTAAAATCTGAATAATCAGATTTTTTTTCCTTCAATAGGGAACGTTTTCGCTCATTGTAGAGGCTTGGAGCGCTGAATCCTCTGACCACTCCTTAGGTGAGAACTCTAGTCCTGATACTCTTGGTCTGTTTCCTAAAAATGATTGCACGTACACAACACCATTGTTTCTATATCCTATTGTCCTTTGTAACGATTGTTTTAATGTCTGCTTATAGTTTTGTTGGCTAATAAGCTTATTGTATTTTTGTTCTCCTACAGAAAATCACTACAATCTCATTAGTCGATTGGCCACTCGAAAAAGCCTGACAATCGGTGAAGAATGGACGAAGGATGTGCATGTTGGAGAGCAAAGTGAATTGCGTTTTTCTTACCACGTTGTATGCGATGAGAATTATCATGGAGAGAGTTGCTCAGAATTCTGCCGTCCCCGCGATGATACCTTTGGACATTATACCTGCGATGCATCTGGCAACAGGGTTTGTCTGACCGGATGGAGAGGCGAATACTGCTCTGAACGTAAGTAGGCTACATAAATAATATGCCCGTCTCATTGGCTACTTAGCCAATGCCTGCTTTGTTAAGAGACCCAGGAATGCTTGTAGCCATAATGTGAACATTTAGTGTGACCTTCAAGTTACATGATTTATGTTCTTAATTCAGTAACCTTCCAAGACTTGACCTTGTTTAGGCGTATATGTTGAGCTCTGACCACTGATCACTTAGCCTACACCATATTTTCCTGTCTTGGTGTTTAAATCCTCTCACTTGAAAGGAATGCTGGTCATTTTGTATACATCTATGACAGCCAGGAGTTTTAAATAACAGGGCCATGTAGCATAGCTCTTGTAGATAGATTATAGCCTGTTTTTTTGTTGTTGCTGTTGCAGGCACCCTACCGCATTGTTTTGACACTATCTGCAAATGGTTGCTGTTTATCTATATGCATATTTCTAATTTGGAATTCTTTAACCCCCCAGCGATCTGCTCATCAGGCTGCAGTGAGAACCATGGGTACTGTAAACAACCTGGAGAGTGCAAATGTCGCCCTGGCTGGGAGGGTCCTTCCTGCGATGAGTGCATCCGCCACCCGAGCTGTGTGCATGGGACCTGTAGCCAGCCGTGGCAGTGCAACTGCAAGGAGGGCTGGGGCGGCCTCTTCTGTGACCAGGACCTTAACTTCTGCACCAACCACAAGCCCTGCATGAACGGAGCAACATGCACCAACACTGGCCAGGGCAGTTACACGTGTACGTGCCAGAAAGGCTTCAGTGGGGACCGATGCGAGATAGAGATCAACGAGTGTAGCAGCAACCCCTGCAAGAATGGAGGCAGCTGTAATGTACGTTGGGAAACCACCTTTGCCCCACATATTGAGCCGATTTCTAAAGATCAGTTCTCCATCTGCCGCCACATGAAACTCATCCCAAACTCTTTCTATCTTTCAGGACATGGAGAATGGCTACACATGCAGCTGCCCTCAAGGCTTCTACGGCAAGGACTGCGAGGTGAGCGCTATGCTGTGCGCAGACGAGCCTTGCTTCAACGGCGGGACGTGCACCGAAAAGAGCGGCGGAGGCTACAGCTGCGCCTGCCCAGCTGGTTACACGGGCTCCAACTGTGAGAAGAAAGTGGACCGCTGCAGCAGTGAGCCCTGTGCTAATGGTATGCAGCAAGCTGTTTTTTTTCACTACTTTAGTTCATGGAAGAAAAACTTTGTTAGGGGTTTATCAGGGTGGTTGTGAAAACCTTATCTGGCATCGCTAGGTACTGTCTGGCAGTCGCCACATTCTCGGCTTCTTTTTTCTTGCTCATCCGCGACAGAGAATGTTGTTCTGACATGATTTGAGTGCAGACTGTCTGCAGGTTTGTCTCTCCGATAGAAAGGCAGAGATAGCGAAGCTGCCCGTACCGGTCTTGCATGAATGCATCCCTCAGCCTCCCCCAGGAGCTCATTATTATTGACTGTGCTGAGCTGAGCTCACTTTTGGCCTATGTACTCTAACTCTCTCCCTCGTTCTCCTCTCTGCTTCTCCTGCCACAGGTGGCCAATGTCTAGACCTTGGGCGTAGTGTCAAGTGTCAATGCAGGCCTGGCTTTCGAGGCGCCCGCTGTGAGATCAACATTGACGAGTGCGCCAGCAAACCTTGCCGTCACGCTGGTACCTGCGTTGATGGAATTAACGATTACACATGTACATGTCCTCTCGGATACACCGGCAAGGACTGCCATATCCGTGCAGATGTTTGCTCCCAGAGCCCCTGCCAAAATGGTGGCACGTGTTTCACTCACTTCAGTGGGCCAGTGTGCCAGTGCCCAGCCAACTTCATGGGATCCCGCTGTGAGTTTGCCAAACCCACCAAGGAGCCCTCGGCCCCTGTGGGAGGTGCCCTCCCTGCGGCTCTGACCCTGTCCTTCACCCTGGGGCTGGTCACACTCACGCTGGTGGTGTGCGCAGCCATTATGCTGCTGCGGCAGATGAGGAGGAATCGCAAACCCCTCGTTCCGGCCGTACGGAACGACCTTGACACCGCCAACAATCGCACTTCCCTAAACCCTAGCAATGGCTCTGCTGGCTGCTGGGAAAAGGAAGCCTTTTTGATCCCAGGCAGCCAGATCAAGGTGTCCAATAAGAATGCAGCTCTCAGTGCAACCACTCTGGAGGTGCCGCAGGACAGAGCACACTACAATTTTGCAGACAGCAACCTAACCAAGTTTGCAGACAACAACCGGACCAAGGACAATGAACTCATCAAGAACAACTTGGACATGTAAGTATTTAGTTTATCAGCTTGAAGTTTACAAATGTGCATGTAAACTTGTACAGCTTGTAGCTATCAACCATAGTCTGGACTATGCCCAGATTTATGACATTATTGAGATAGTGTTGTTCCCCCATCCATGCTATTTGTTCTGTTAGTCATGCATTTACATTAGAGCTAACTGACCTTCATCTTTTTTCTAGAAATAAATCGGAGACGAGTATTTTCGTTCCCTCCTTGAGCTTCCCCAAAGAAGGCTTCTACCATCCCATCTACATCATTTCTCAAAAGGAAAAGCATGTCTTAGCAACTGAGGTAAGGAATCTTGGCCATTTCTGTAAAAACAAGCAAACAAAAAACTACAGTAACTTTGCCAGCATATTGTGTTTGGAAGATAAAGGGCTTGACAATTCTTGTTTCTCTTTTCATCACAGGTTTGACGGCATTCAGAGTTCTGAAGCACCTCATCTGCAGGGGACCCAAAGATGTTTACACTTTTTAAAAGAACAATTGAAGGAGAATATGAGAGTATACTATATCTATATATAATATTTAATATTTATTTAAGTTGCTCATTAGTGGTTTGTTCCTGATCTGGACACATCTTTGGTGACAAAGATAACTGCTAAAGACTTCAAGCATTATTTGCACAATGAAGAGTTTTTATTTTATAATCACATAAACTTTGCTTTGATGGAATGACAATTATGGAAGTGCCAAAGAAAACTGAGGATCTGTGTGTCGCAATCAAGGCTGGACTTTTTTTCCAAATCCTTTAATTCCCAGCCACTCGTGGCCAGGAGCTAGCATGGGGCTCCCACTCTGAGGAGCCACACTGTGGATATGTGCTATGGGATGTGTGTGGAATAACCAGTCAACCAGTTCCTGACGACTACAACCTGCCCACAATGGATTGGATCAGCTATTGCAGGGATCCCTAGAATGTGATTTTTAAACACTAACATGCCCGATCTTGTCATAGACAATGGCCTTCTGCAAAGGTACTCGTTAAAAAATACTTTGACATGGATATGTTTTTTCTTAAAGTTTCGCCGTTTTTTTCTTCTCTAAACTTTTGCTAAACGTATTATGAAAGCCTCTTTGCACAGCAGTTTGACGTGGATGTTGTTCTTTTCCTCCTGTTTCTTCTGTCAACACAAGAACAATCAGAAACATTTCATTCTAACAGTGAGGGTCACTACAGTGGTCTTGGTTCTTTATCTTTTAAGATCAGTTTTATATAATTTTTGTACTTTTTAAGTTGACAATGCAATATGTTTGTAAGATATATTTTTATCTATTTAATTTTGTATTTATGATGAGTATTGTATATATGTCCATAATAATACTTTATTACAAAGAAATCTATCTATATCTAGATACATATGCATATATTTTTCTTAAATAAATGCAAAACTTCGAAATGCTGTGTTGTATGCTTATTTTCCATTCACAAGTTGATGGCAGCCATAGTCTTAAGCCACACGGAATTAAAGAAATTCAAAGTCAAATCATCGTTGCCCACATTTCCTTAAATTGGAAAATGTGATTTAGCTGCTATAATGTACATGTAATTTCCCTACTTAAACAAATGAGCTAATGGATGTCTGTGCCTGTGTTTGTCTCTGAGCTCCGTGTAGTGGGGGTAAAGCTGTTAGCGCTGCTGATGGGTGTCTGAGAGGCCAAAGGGAACAGGATGTAGTTGTATACAGTAGGTTAGGGGGATTTGGAGTTGTTGTATCCTGTTTACCGAAGTGCTACTAAACTGTGGCATGCAAGCCTCGCCATTAGCGGGAATACATATTAAAATTGCAATGTAATTTTTTTCACAGAATTCACACAAGTGTTATTAGAAGCCCCTTAGCAACATGAGACATAAGTTTAGATAAGGCAGAGGCTCTTAGTTGTGTAAACATAGTATGTTCTCTAACGGGCAGTTTCTACATGCTAATGACCGGAATTGCTTGCAATTCATGCTTTCAATAATTGGTTATATGGGTCAATGTGATTTTAACAAGTGTAGAAAGCACACTAGACACTGACTCCCAGTCCCACTGACACTAGACACACCTGTCATGAGTTAATCACTGCTCATCTCTTTGTCAAGTGTGTGTGTAGATAGAAAAAGCAGAAAGCAAGTATCAACCCCACGTGTCAAACCACATAACATGATACTATTTTTAAATAAAATTCAAGCCTAGCTACTTGGTAAGTGCTGAGACTGGTCTTACCTAAAATGTTTGAATAATAATCAATCGTATATGGTAAGACTAGAAGGATTATTTAACAGTTCTAAAACTGTTTGCCACTGTTATTTGTGCTAATTTGTGTTTGTTGTATTTTCCCAAAAGTTCATGGCCAAAATCAACTGCTGTCAACAATTACTCTACTGTACATGTTGCTATAATTGTAGTGATAATGTATTTTTTCTTTATACTGTATGTTTGTTGTTCATTGTCTGTGCTACATTGGTTTATTTCAATAACATTTGATTATGCACTGAATATTAGAATGAAAAAGTTACTAGCAGACATGCTTGGTCTTCACTACCACAAACCAGTGACACCTGACAAGGCAGCTGTTTTTATGTGTTAAAAATGGCACCTTGTCACTCCACCTGTGTGTTACCCTATTTAGCCTACTTCCAATAGATAGTCCTAGAACACTGTTCATTTGGCATCGGTTAGACTACATCCCTTTCTCCTATGTGTGTAACATGCAGAGCTGGACAGAATGCATGCTTTACTGATTGTTATTACTGCATGTGGTGGGAAGGGAGACAGAGCTCCTGCCATTATGGCATGTGTGAACACTGTATGCTTTAAGAAACTCCATTGGCCAACAGCACATTACAATCCAGCAGGCCAGGCAGTTTGGAGAATGTGATACACAAACTTGGATTTGTAGTGAAACAGTAGCCTACTTTAAGGGTGGCTCATGGTTAATAGCCCAACAGAATTATTGATGATAGATGGCAGGAGGGTTTTTTCAAACATAGCCAAGTCCTGTGCATGAACCTAGCCTGGAGTGAAACTCCATTGAGGCCACAAATTACAGCATTCAAGCATTTCTGGGGTTGAGGGGGATTTCTTTGAATGCATGGAGCATTACATCTGCTAATCACCATCATCCTGCTTGGCTTCCTGTTTTCAGGGTATTTCTGGCCTGATAAGCGAAGGGAAGTGAACTTTACCTTGGTGCTCCAATGGTTTCAAGGAAATGCTCCAATTTTTCTAAGCCTGCCCTATCAGGCAAGCTAGGATTTTTTTCCACACGCTTATTTATTATGCATTATGTATTTTGTTCTTACACATCAGAAGTTAATGTGTGTCATAGAGATAAATGGAGGGGGGGTTGTTGGTGGATAGTGGCAGAATACACCAATACCAAAGTGGTACATTGGTAGTGTAAGGTAAAACAGTCAGTCAGCAGTATAGCCATAGACTGGTCTGGTCTGGTCTGTTCCAAAAAGACATTCTTGGAAGCCTGTTCCACAGAGAAAGCTTGCTGCAAGTGTAAGGTGTGTGTGTGTATGTCTACGAGTGGGATTGGGAGTGGGGCACTTCTGCCCTGTTTCAAGTTCCTTACATCCGATGAGTTAGTCCCCTATGACCCCGGAGCTGTGGGAACAGGAACGGTGGATGTGGCGTGACCGAGAGCATTAGCTCAAACGACTCTAGCAGGCCCCCCATGTCCAGCCCAGCACAGGGAAGAGGGCGATGTGACATGTTTGTTTTCAAACCTGCTGCTTGCCCTGCTCACTGGCTCTAAGGCTGCTCTCTGTCTTGAGGAGGAGGTGGTGAGTGGGGTGCTGACATGCAGTCATAAATCACATTCCTTTCAACTCTGCCCAGTCCCACTGTCAGCAGAGAGGTCAGAGCCAACTGACGGACTCCACATGTGAAGTGGATAAAATGCTGAGGAAAGACCAAACTGAGGAAACCGCTGGAGTTTAAGTTGCAAGTGTAGAGTGTTTCCTGTTGGTCACTGCCTAAGGTTAATGCCCCCATAATTTCATACTACGACACCACACATGGACAACAGTGGAGTCAGTAAACTACATGAACAACGTATAAACTCAGGGATGGCACTAACAAGTCCCTTCAAATTTTGCATAGACTCTTGTAAAGTCAAACAGAAGACAATGTGGAATCTGTGCTGTAAAAGCCATTTATTATCCTTTGCACAGTTTTCTGTCCAACCAAACCTGCTTCAATCAAAGGCTTGGGATGTCTGCTCTTTTGTCCTCTTTGCCATATGGGCTAAAGGAAGTTTCCCGCAGGTCCAGTGGATTCCTCTCATGTCATCAGTCACACCTCCTGAGAGGTGTTAGTGGAGACTGCATTTACAATGGGCCCTGAGTTCAAAGGCTTTGACCGGCAGCAGCCAACAGTGATTCACCAGTCATTAGTCTTCGCTACAAGCATCTTGGGCTTTTTATTTGAGAGAGATGATTTCTCAGTGAGATTAATTTGGAATTTAGAATTTAGAGATCAACAAAATAGATTGCCTTTGCATTTCTGTCTTTGTTGTTAGACATTTGTTGCCTTTTGTTTCCCCTCCATTTGTGTTTTTTTAGTGAACCTGGAGGAATCTGGAGGTCATTACATTTCAACTCAAAGATGACTGCAGGATAATGAGCTGTATTGTAACACATTTCCCTTGTTTTCACTGTGCAAGAGCACATAGCAGAAGCCCAATGGAGGATTTCTGGAGACCACTGTGAGGTTCAGTGTGGTTAGGGGAGGGGGAGTCACATCCACTTCAAAGAACATGGGGGCCTTTGGCACAGCACTTTCCCAGGCCAGCACATCTACTTTTATGGAGGACAAAGTGGCTTACGCAGGTCTAAATGGTCATAAAATGACAAAAGAGCAGGCAATTTAAGGCAATTTAAGCTTGACATGAAATTTAAAGACTGTGTGTAAGACACCTAAACTATATATATGGACAATTCCACACAAAGGTCATCCTTACTATGAAAAAAAGCAACCAAATATTCCGGTCCGTATTTTGTTGTGTTACACCTTTTGATGAATTTGTACAGATAATTGTATTTCCTATGTCATATATTAATATAGAAGTATTGTTTTAAAACCGCTTTCAATCAGACTTGAAGAATCCAAACTTGCAATAGTCTAAAATAAAATATTTTGATATTTTTCAAGTCGGCAAAATAATGATAAAGCCATTGTTGGCTCAGTTTGCTTTAACAGCACATGCATGGGCAATTCCATATCAGTTGGAACGGGTCCGACACCATGGTCCTCAGTTTTTCCTGATTTTCGGTTCAAATATTCTTACATGTCTCATTGCAAGAAAGCAGAAAAAAATCAACTTGATATCTTGTTTAGGTTCTCAGATATAGCTCTTTAAACATGGAGTGGCATGACCAAGAAAAACACTGCAAATTTCAGTTTTTCATTCGGAGCATCAATTTGCACCTGGGTACTAATAAATGCAGATGATTCTTTTTTTTATGCTTTATTGGAACAACACAGTACAATACAACAAAGTAAATCACATAAAGAACATATATGACATGAGAGACAGACACGACTCACGAGACACTAACAAAAAAGGTAAAGACCAGAAAGGACAAAAAATACAGAAACAATGAATGCAAGTATACTCAGTTAGGCTACACAAAGATCAAGGCAAATCATCTATACAACATTGAGCTGATGAGACACAGCAATCTGTATGTTAACCTAAAGAAAACCTTTCTGAAGAAAACAAAGAAAAAGAGGGTTGCAATTCTTTCCACTTTTGTTTATGAATAAAAAATTTAGCCTTCAAAATAAAAAAGTTCACTACATATTCCAGGGATTTTTTCCAGAATTTTTGTAATAGAAAATAATATGTTTAATACTAAGAGAATAGTCAATATCCAAATGATCAAAAAGGTATTTATTAAGGTAATAAATAATTCTGTCATCTGACATTCAAAAAACAGATGAATCAAGGTATCATCCATACTCCCACAAAAAGAAAAAGTACTTTCTATGTCCGCATATTTTGAAATATATTTGTTCACCGGATATATTTTATGGAGGATCTTAAAATGAACCTCTCTAATTTTATTGGTAATGCAATATTTACTGGGTAAAAGCCAGGCTTTTTTTCCAAACAATATCCTGAACAAAAGAACCCCAAAAAGATTTGCCCCCAGGGGTGATTCTATTTCTGGATTGAAAAACTTATGTATTTATTATTACATTTTTTATCAAGCAAATCAACTCCATACAAACATAACTTATATTGCATCATACTATCTGAACCAGTCCTATGGGAATAGCCTTGATTACAGAATTGAACTCCATGAAAGGGACTGGTAGGCCGTAATGTGACAAAAATTGCTCATATGATAAAAGCTGGCCAGAACTGACCATCTCTGGTGTAGCGCTGATTTGCTGGACTCCACACCTTAGTTATGCTGCTATAGCTTATAGCCGCCACAAAACCTTCCAGGTCTCTTGCCGTACAACTCCCCCCCCCCCCCCTCTCTCCCTTTCTCTCTCTCTCTCTCCCTCACCATGAACATACTCATATTTATGTTTGCACACACACACATATGACCAGTGATGTACGATAATGGC
>JASCQY010000477.1:5833858-5845618 GCA_030264315.1 Sardinella tawilis
TGCTGGTGTACCACACATAAAGTAATAAAATAATTGCTGGCTGTGTCAATGATTTTGAAAAATTATAGCTCGCAACATATTGGAAAAAAAAGAACTGAACTAGTTGTTACAAGTAGTTACTTGTAGTTACTACTTGTGAACTTAGTTCAAAATTTTGAATTATGAACTATGAACTGAACTAGTTTATTTTAAATTTTGTGAACTATGAAATGAACTAGTTCATGTAGAAAGTGAACTTTCCCAACACTGCTCTTGTGCAGTCGCCGTTGCCTAGCGACTTAGCCTACTGTTTAGGGGAAAGATGGCTGCATTTTTTGGGGGTCACCAAAGATTACAATGGTAAAAACATGGGTCCCTGAAAAAAAAAGGTTGGGAACCACTGTGTTAGAGCACGTCTATCGTCAAATATACGTATTTGTCTTGTGAGAAGAAACATTACCAGACCAGGTCATCAACTCACCATGTCTTAGTGGACAGATTTGGAAAGTAGGTTTTGGTTTGAGATTCCTTGCGTGAGCAGAAGCATACAGCTCCCAACCAAGCTGCTGTCCTAGTTTACCCCCAGCAGCTTGGGAGGAAACACTCAAGGGGTGAAGTTATACTGTAGTGTGCAAAAATAAGATTTTGTTCAGATTTTGGTGTATCCAACCAATGTGTAAGCACCTGTGGTGGTCTGTTTCAGGTGAAGGTCATTCTAGGAGAGGATCGAGAGGCCTGCGGTGTCCTGCTCAGCATTGATGGGGAAGATGGCATTGTCCGTATGGAGCTTGATGAACAGCTAAAGATTCTTAACCTTCGCTTTCTTGGCAAACTTGAAGTTTGATATATTAATCCTATATACAAGCAACAGTATGTCATCTTTTGTTTTACTTTATACAACATTTGTGCTAAATATAGCACAGATAGTCCAAAGTATGAGACAAGTTCTTTTCCCCTTCTCCACTGAAGCTGTGCTCCATTAGTCCTTCCTGGGTCTCCTGTCTTCGTTTCTCTCTTTATAGATGCCACTTGGGTGACTTAATTTTATGTCAATAAAGTGTCTTTTGGTCGTCGTCTTTTCATTGATATTCTGTTGAGCAAGGTGTTTTGTGCATAATGAATTGTTGTCTATGAAGCTTTAGGCTAAATAATAATAATAATAACAATAATAATAATTAAAAAAATTGTTGTCTTTTAAACTTTTAAACAGCAATTGTTGCCTAGACAAATAGGTTGTTTTCAGATAAGGCCAACAGTTAGTTCAAATCTATTAATACCAACTGGTGAACCAGTCATGTTTGTCACATGAACTGTACAAATATGTTTAGTTATACATTTTAGCCAGTGGGCCAGACCAAAGATTTTCCTGTAACGACTCGAAGGATTCCTGTAAAGAAAGAAAAAAATGAATTTCTTTGAATCCGTGTCAGGAAGCTGAGTATTTTTTTTTCTGATGACATGTGAAGCTATGAGTAGCCTACTAGGATGCTAAAATACTGTTTCCATGTGTGATTTGTGCACATTTTATATGAAAATATAAATCTGAACTCCGTTTTCAGCTGGAATATTCCTAACACTATTGTACCATCTGTCTTTTGTCAAAAACAAAACGGCTAAGCACCCTGCTTCACCGTGGGAAAGCCGTGTAGAGACCATATGCACACCTCTTGTTGGTCTAGCAAAGACAAGGTGACAAGGGCGTAGAATTAGGGTGGACGCAAGTAACGCATCCTCATTTATAGCCAATGAATGCTGGATTGTCCCAACCAATAATAAATAAAAAAAAGTTAGCCTTTTTCTGTTAACATCTACAAGGCTTGTCAAATGCCTCAGAATTCCATTACCTATGTGCGCAGACACGTTCCACTAGCAGGTTTGTGCAAGGAAATAGCTGATGAGTAATGAATAGCTTAGTGAATTAACTACTGTATAGCATGCTCCTAACCTCCAGGAGACAGTTATCATATTAAATTGCGTATTAAAATTTCACAAAAAAAATTAATCTGGATCAAAATTATCTGGGTTTGGAAATCCCTTGTTTTGCAATGCAGCATCAGGTAATCCGTCTTTCTTTTATGAGGGTTTTTCAAAATGATTTTGGATTTGATCACCCTGATCCAAGTCTACACTTCAGTATTACAAAAACCGGTTTCCTGCTAATGAGACTACATCACAGTGCAACCTACTGGGCATGTGATGAACAAGTTAAATAGCTGATTAGAATATTTGCCTGAAGACACAGAAAACAGCACAATGAAACAATCAAAATACTGTATATGTCAGTTCATTTTCTTTAATTGGCATGAACACTGAGACTCCTAATATGATGCTGCAAATAATTATTTCCAACATGTCAATGCATGATAAATGTGAGTTAACCATTTTTCTTGAAGTTTTACCATGTTTTCTTCCTGGAATCCATTAGATGGTATCAGAATAGTCCAGATTTTTTGGATCAAATTAATTAATCAAATTAATGGTTTGAGCATTTTGAGTGTAGCATAATTTTATGCATGCGCATCAAGCTACTTTGGAGATGATGCATGCTAATTTTATAGGCCTGTTAATTACAAAATCATTGAAAATATAGCTTGCCTGTGTACTGTTTTGTAGGACAAACAAATGTTTTGGCCCTGAGCCAGGTTGTAACAATACCGTCTTGATATGAAGTTTTCTGTGGCATGTTCTGGGTACATTCAGAAATAGCTGAAGTAAGAAAAAAAAACAACTAATAATTATCAGCATACATTAGCCTGGCTAACACCAGCCTAAATCTCAAGTGAGATTTAGTCTGAGGACCACCTATACATTTTCTCTTATGGGATTTCAGGTTTCGTTTGTCCAAAAGTTCGTGCATCGTCTTGCCCGTTGTGTGATTGGTTCCCAAATTCATGCGAAAATTTCGGCCATGGTCTCCAGGCTGCCGTGCAGTTCGGAGCGAGCGCGCAAGGCAGCATGGGTATTCCCAGGCTAAGCATACATTGTATCAGGCTATAAATGATAGTTTAATGATGAGGATTTTTAATTTGTCTACCATGCATACGTCATTGGCAAATATATGCATATAGGCTATAGCTAAAAGAGAAGTCCAAGTCTCCAAAGACCACACCAAAGCCTATTCAAACGATCACAACGGCAGACCTAGTAGTATTAGTAAGGCCTCAGTAGTTCATGGCTAGACATACCTGCTGCAAACGTGTTTATGACTGCTAGGGTGCATTTAGATGACTTTGCTACCGAGTAAAGTAGCTTCCTGAGGGGCCAAATTTGGGAGTCTGGCTCTCAGACTTATACAACAAATACTTCAAACCATTTTCTTTTTTTTTTTCCAAGCTTTTTGAATCAGACTTGATTTGACACCCCTGCCCTAAAGGGTGAAGATTTGAGCCCTACCTGCCTCCCCACCCCACAAAAAAAAGATGCTTCGACAGCAAGAATTATGATGTAGGCCTATATTTTCTACTCACTAGCCCAAGTCAGTTAAGTTTATCACTTTATTAGTCAATGTAACCACAAAAATGATCATTGTTGGTTTGTATGCTTTGGTCTGAAGAGTAATCCACATGAATTGGTGACTGTACAATCTTGTTGGGGAGACTTGCATAGTGTACCTTTAAAGTGTAACAGCACCCTAAACTATGTTTTCGAGCTGTTGACTGAATAAAATGACTTATATGTGGTGAAACATACTAATAGTAGGGTACAAAAATAGTGTTTTCAGAGAAGAAAGTACATTTGTGCCATTTACATGTGAAAAGTCCAAATACAGATGTGCAAATGCAATTTCCCGACAACACAACACCAGGAGGTTTGTCTCAAATTAGGAATGAAACACCCTCACCTGCTGCTCTGAGATTGCTGTGATTAGCCATGTCTGCAGCACTCATTCCCAGATTGACACAAAAGCATCATTTCCTGGTGTGCATTCCACAGCTAGGGAGCAACTCAGGCTTTTTCCACCAGCTCTCATATGGCTCAGCAATAGCTGGAAATTCTAGGGATGTCCCCAGTAATACAAGATTGCTTATTAGCTATTTACATTTCTGCAAGAAATGTTTTTCAAATTACAAGGAGTTTTAGAGTGGATTCTGCAGCAGTCCCTTACATCTCCACCCCTTTTCAAACCCTCCCTTCCAAATCTCTTTAACATCCCCACCCATTTTGAAAGCCTTTTTCAGAAATGTGAAGTTTTAGGGTGCAGTTACACTTTAACCTGACAATATTCCAATGCACATTAAGAATTCTCACAGAGGACTATGTACAACCTACCTCAAGGTCTACCAAAGCAAATCCAACTGCATTTTAAGCGATACAGCTCCACCTTGTGGTCCTAAAGCATGTGTTGAGGATCCCACTGTAATAATCTTTATAGTTATGAGGAAATAAAATATGACCCACAAGTTGATTTATTGCACAAATGTAGCAATGACACTGGCATTTTAGGCAGAAAAGGTAATTTGTTATTTTTGAGTAAACCCTAACAAGCTATCCTGTCCCTACATGGGTTTCACCACACAGCTGCTCTAATTCAAAACCAAATAATCAACATACTAGCACTAAAACATTTTTTAAAAAAGAAAATTTATTTCAGACACATTCTTGAATGTCAACAAAAGAGCTGCATTCTTGCAATTAGAGTGGTATTCAAAGTACAGTTATAAGGACCTTATGATGGCAAATACAAAAAAGAAAGGGGAAAAAAACTACTAAAATATGATAAATGTACTACCAACCTACATACACAAGATATTGTGCTGTGCACCTTTGGGGAAACAGTTAGCTACTTCCATAGTTTCAATCCTCTCCCTAAAACTGCTCCAAGAAAGAACTACCACTAAGAAATAAAAATAGGACTGAAGACACATAGTGTTAACTTTACAAAAGGAGAATAACACTGTACATCTTAAAAACCTTTCATATACACAGCCTAACATGTCTTGTTCCTGTTGTACTTTGAGAGGTGAAAGTGTGTACAATTGGATTTAATGGCATCAACAGGAATTCAGGCTATTATCAGTAGCTAATCTATTCGTCGTCATCTTCATCGTCGTCATCGTCTTCCTCATCCTCATCCTCATCCTCCTCATCCCCATCTCCATCTCCCTTTTTGGACAAACCTGCTATTCCTTTTGTGCGATATGCAGCAATATCCTATGGGAAGCAAGCAAACTGCCATCAGCTCCAATGCTGAGACTGACAATACTGACCATCAATTTCTCAAACATTGAGCTTACCTTGTCATACTTTTCCTTCAATTTTGCAGCCTTCTTTTCATAAGGCTGCTTAACCTCAGCAGAGGAACTGTTCCACATCTCCCCAAGTTTCTTTGCAATGTCTCCAATAGACAGCCCTGGATTTTCGCCCTTGATCTTAGGGCGGAAGTCTGAGCAGAAAATGAAAAATGCAGACCTGGGAAGCAATAAAGTTTATAAAGGTTTAATTCTGTGTATAGAAAACTAACTCCGGATTCACTGCAAATAACCAATTTGAGGGGTCTTACGGTGGTCTCTTGGGAGCATTGGGGTCCTTAAACCGTCTCTTCTTTTCACCCTTCGGTGGGATGTAATTTTTCATTTCTCTCTCGTAACGGACTTTATCCTGTTTAGCCATGTCCTCAAATTTGCCCTTCTCTTTGGCAGACATGGTCTGTGAAAATAGTACATTTGTTTTAGCCCACTTGCACGACAATACAACAGAATCTACTGAAATTAACACATTTCTGCCTTACCTTCCATCGCTCAGAACATTTCTTGGAGAATTCAGAAAAATTGACAGAGGCCTCAGGGTGTTTCTTCTTGTGCTCCTCCCTGCACGTCTGCACAAAGTAGGCATATGAGGACATTTTCCCTCGTGGCTTCCTTGGATCTTTACCCATCTTGTCAACCTTGTCTTTAAAAAATAATAATAATAATAGTAATTAATATTAAAATTTACATTCTTTTTGATTTCTTCTTTTGATAAAGAATCTCTGTAAACTGAGTGAAAATTCAAGATTGTATATTAACTATTTTTGTTTTAGATTGATCATTTCACATAAGCCAGTGATCATGCATAAAAACAAATGTCTTCAAACAAAGAGTACAAAATTTATTTAATTCACAAAAAAGGTACGCTTGTTTATTCTAAATTTCCCCCACCTCAATATAGCCTACGAATGACTGCACCAACAGTAAACGTTCGTTTCGAGTGGAGAAGAAACACGCAAACGTTATAACAATAACATTTCTTCTTCCATTTTGAAAAAGCCATCCTCATGAGAGAAAGTCCCCCTCATTTGTCTCCACCCACATTCCTAAATAAGTTTGAGGCTAGAAATAAAATCTAGTATTCGTTTTCCAATGATTTCAGCAAATAGTGCGCAACTACTGAATGGACTTCAATATTATGTCTATTAGCAGTAAGCTAGCTGGCTATGAGACCTACTTGCAATGGTGTTCCCTTTTACTACATTCTGTAGCTGAAACCTCCGAATGGCCGTCTCCGTCGAGCGAAG
The DNA here is from genome assembly GCA_030264315.1 of Sardinella tawilis. Lineage (NCBI taxonomy): Eukaryota > Metazoa > Chordata > Actinopteri > Clupeiformes > Clupeidae > Sardinella > Sardinella tawilis. Next base: position 5,840,331 of record JASCQY010000477.1, read on the forward strand.
CTAACTAAACTAGCGATAGCATAGCTCTTCTTGCCAATATGGCTTCCTTTCTTTATGTGTGCTACAGCAAGTACTGAAGTCCGAGAAAACATCCGTCAGTCCTCATTTACCTAATGATGAAGAAAAATTAGCAAAACGCTGCAAAAAACTCGCAAATTCCGTTCTATTCCAACCTATTGCGCGTGCTTGACGAGGAAGAAAATATGGATCTAAAAGTTGTGTCAGATAAATTTGCGCCCGTTTCGCCCCCACCCCCTCCTTCATACAGACAAGCAGTGCTGTGCTTTTACCACGCAGCGGCCAGCCATATTACTAACGTTAGTAGCTAGCAAAGCTAGCATCGCAAAAGAAAACTGAGCTACATTGTAAACAGTTACGTTGTGCAAATACAATATGAAACTCAATACCTTTACATAACAAAATCACGGCACATGCACCTAAAATACGTATTAAATCTGGATTGGATGCTAACATACGCTCAATTGCCTCCCCACAGACTAACGTTAACGTTAGTTCTTCTAGCTTAGCAAAGATCACTAACGTAAACTAGTCGTGGTAATGTTAATGCGTGTGTCAATACAAGACAAAAACAGATACATTCGTGTTATACAGAGGACGCAGCGAACAAATAACAAGGGTCCGTATCTGAAAAGGCAATACTGTTTCATTCAAGATGGGGACAAATGGCCTTGTCTAACTTGCTAACAGGCTAACGCTCGTAATGATAATCCAACAAAGGCATGTCTTTTCTAACGGAGATGTTAAGCTTGCTGGCAAACCGATAAGAATAACACAGCCCTTGCCAACAATTTAAGCCTTTGAACGGTAGTATTATTAACCATTTATGTTACACTATTTTTGTTTTCTATGTAATTTTTATATGAAATCACGTTTAAACACACATACCCGAAACAGGCGTTCTTTCTCCGGCTAGATAATGGGGACCAACAAAACGTTATTACGCGGTCTTGAAGGTGCGTGTAGCCAGACCTGCCTCAGCGAAATACTGCAAAATCACGAATCCGATTGGCTACCGCCAACTCATGGCTTCATTTGATTCGACATTGGTCCTCAATAGACCAAAATATAGACGACAGTTGGTTGGCTTGTTTTGAAGCGACGTCATATATTTGTCAGTGGCGCGATTATATGACTTTATGCGGTCCTTCATTCTCATGTCCTCTCACAAATTGGTCCGCATCGAAATCTTTATCAATTCCACGATCACATAGTTTAAAATAAATACTAATGCATTTATGTCTCCGAGAAATACTTCCAGGTGCTTTTGCAAGACAAAGGGTTAATGGTTAGGTTGTTTCTAACAATAAGTGCAAAGTTCAGCACAACACCTGACTCTCCACTTGGGGGGGCAAAAGTCTCGAAATGTGCAGAGCGCTTCAAACCCAGATGTTCAAGCCTTTGGAAAAGGTCCTATTAATTATGGGAGTTATTGTGAATTGTAAAAAAAAAAATAAGTGAAAATATAACAACATAAAAATTCTGTTTTCAAACCACACTAAAGCTGTCACAATGGATTGGACCCCTAATTACCTCCGGCAAGTAGGTTATATTTTCGGTTGAGTTTGTCTCTGTCTGTTTGTTTGTTTGTTAGCAAGATAACTCAAAAACTGCTGCACTGACTTGGATTGAAGTTTCGGACAACTTTGGTAGTGGGACAAAGAACAGATGATTAAATTTTCGTGCGGATCGGTCACACAATCTGGAATTTGTATTGGGTCATGACCCATATCACCTTAGTGAAGGTTTGCGCTCTTGGTACATAGACTGAACACACACACACACACACACACACACACACACACACACACTCTGGGTAAAAACACACACACATTCATCAACACTCACTCACTGTACTGGTACATATAGACTGAGCATACACACTCTCACACACACATTCAAGCACAGCTGTTCCCAAAAATGCCTACAGTAGGCTATAGGCTACTAGCCTACTGTTGTGCATACTGCATGCACCCCAGTACACAGTGCTATACACACTACACCTAATAACTTTATTCAGTAAATTGCTTTATCTTTTCAAACTGTGTTTGGTCCCCCCATTGATGTTCATACGTGAGCCAGTATGTAGCACCATGCACTTGCAAGATAGCCTACTGTATAGTTTAAAGTTTCATGTGTGAGCAAAAAGACCTTGATTGAAGGAGTTTTGGTCTTACATAGGTACAGTATAATTTAGTTATATATAGTTATCAGGATAGCAGCCTTCCTATCACTGTAAAAAAGGATTTGCAATGCTTACTTGAAAAGGTGTGGAAACTTGTTGCCTCAAACAGGTTAAGTAACCATATCTCTTTCAAGTTATGGCAAAGATAAATTGAAAGAGACAAATAATCTTTACTTACCTTATATTTAAGGCAACGAGTTTCCGCACATTTTTTCAATTAATCATTACAAATCATTTTTTACAGTGTATCATTTTCAGTGTCTGAAAAAAAGCCTAATTTTGATCTCAAGTCATCTTGAATGCGTAACACTCACATTTTCAAAACTTTGCAGACATGTAGTCTTTGAGGAAATGTACAAGCTGAAAAAATTGACATGGTTAGTTGTCTTGTTTTAAACTTATGAGACTTTAAATTTGTCCTAAATGGTGTTTTTCTGTAAATATGCCAATTTTGCTGCCCTCTGTCATGGAGAGGATGAAATGTAAACAGAATCCTTCTCTTTGTGGTAGTATGTCACATTGTGGAGCAAGTAAATGTGTAATATCTACTTTTGTCATTTATTGTCACACAGAACATGTTTTGGATAAAATGAAATTCGATCAAGCCGGAAAGCCAGCATAAGTTTCATCTTCTGGGGCCTCATTTATAAAAACATGCGTAGAAACCTTCCTTGATTTTATCTAAGAACTTTTCTGAAATGATCGTAAGAATGATTCAGAGACAACGAACGTAGGCTACGCACAAAAAACGTACGTACGTGACTCTGCCCTTTATAAATCCCAGATGATAGTAAAATTGTAAACGCCCCTTCATTAATATCATTAACACAGAACTGGATGAAAGCAGTTGGTTACCTAACATAACTAAACCCCTACATTTAAGCTCACTATTAAAAAAGAAAAAAATAAATAAATCCTTGAAATACTTGTAGGCTAATAGGCCAAGGTCATCACATTTTACACTGTTTGAATAACCCGTATAGCCACAATGTTCTCGTATGCCTTTACGCGCAATGCTCAGTGAATAGGAGTCTATCCATGATCTACCTTGTCCGATGTATAGCCTAGATTCAACCGATTTACAAACGTGTACGTGAATACTTCAATTAGGTTAAAAAAAAATGTCTCTAACAATGGTTAGGTCCATTTTGGCTTTTACAGGATTAACGCTTTTCCAGAAGTGTCTTTCCAACACACACTGTTGAAATATAGACTATATTTTGCGCTTATTCAATCTTCTGGGGAAAAAAACTGTGCAGCGCTGTGCTGTAGGACTATTATCAGAGCTATAGGCTTTCTATGTTATGTTCTGCGTCTCCAATGCGTAATGCCGATGTAGGCCTATATGTCTACAAAAAGCAAACTAAATTGCAAGCTTCATTTTCATGCTTCATTTTAGTTTCAATCAGCTGGCCTGGTTCAATCAATAGCCTAAATATTCTTGACAGAGTGGACAGTGCACAGGGCAGTTAGGCAAATATGGCCCAAGTCCCCAGCAACAGTGCTACAGATGATTTAACTGCCACTGTCTTGGTTAGGTTATTCTTCATTCTTCATTCATTCTGCATGTCAGAATTTAGCCTGGTCAACCTTCACAATTGTTTTACTTTCTAAAATGAATGGGGACGTAAGGTGCCACCCATAAAACAGATACTTATACATGCGCAATTCCATGGGTAGATAAGAAGATGTGGTCCTGCTTCGATACAGTAGATAGAGCAGAGATCGATTGTATCCAGTTGGCTACGAAATCAATGATTTATTAAAGTAAGGTTTCACATTTAGCCTATGCCTTGATGATATAGAAATGACGAACATTAGCTCACTGAACTGGAAAATATCTATTACGTGCTCTATGCTTCTCTCCAAATCGCGCATAACTAGACAGTTTATGGTCGACATACCAAATCATAAACGCGATATAGGCCATAGGATAAATGGGCATGAACTTATAGCATAATATTGGATAAATGTGCATGAATTTATAATATTATATTGAAGGAAATCTATTTAAAATAGCGTATATCAGACTGCTTGGCCTTTTTTATCAGGATAGCAGCTTTCCTACACTGTAAAAAAGGATTTGCAATGCTTACTTGAAAATGTGTGGAAACTCGTTGCCTCAAACAGGTTAAGTAACCATAACTAGTCTCTTTCAAGTTATGGTAAAGATAAATTGAAAGAGACAAGTAATCATACCTGTCACATTGTCATTTTCTTCAAAATTAAGTTATTGTGCTTTTATGAAAGAGGAGAAACTCAGCTTTCATATGATACATACATTGCCCATATTTGTCTACAAACTACGGAGATACTGGCGTTCAAAGTGTCAGGATTTGTTCTTTTTGGCAGAGTGAAAAACTGAGAAACAGGGCTTTGAAGTTTACTGCCACTATATGACGTTATCTGTCATTTTGTTTAGGTGCTGCGATTTTAAACATTACGGTACTGAGCTTGTCATAAACTGTAAAAAGTAGCTCAGTTGGTTAGGTGCCTGACCATGACACCGGGGACCTGGGTTCGATTCTGGCCCAAGGTCATTTTCTGATCCCTCCCCATCTCTCTCTCCCCACTCACTTCCTGCAATATTTGGTATAAAAACTGAAACAACGTAGCGACAGTTGTGCTATTTCACTGAATGACAATCACTTGGATAACATTTTAACTTCTATAGAAGCTAGCAGATTTTGGACTTGCACTTACCCAATGAAGTGGACTTGCCGGTAATATATTGTGATAACATGCAAGTTATTGTGATAACCTGTGTGTGTGTTTGTGCGCGCATGTGCGTGGCTGTGAGAGAGAGATAAACATAAGTGAACTGCACTGTTGCTATAGGAGCGTGAGTTGTGGCAGACAACAACTTTTGCTTGCAATAAAGTTTCTTGAAGAGTGATCCATGTGTCGGCTCTTACAATAATGTCGTAGGCAAGGGGGTTTTATTGTTGTAATCTAAGTTACCATTATTTTGCTCTGTACACTTCAACCAAGTAATGCCAGGGTTAAAAGTGATTGTCATTCAGTGAAATAGCACAACTGTCGCTACGTTGTTTCAGTTTTTATACCAAATATTGCTTTCACCCTC
>JASCQY010000477.1:5879679-5889965 GCA_030264315.1 Sardinella tawilis
TTTCTGTCTAATGTAGAGTAAGAAGTGGTTATCAGCAATATGGGCAGGGCAAAATAAGCAATAAAAGTCTCTACACTACCAAACTTTTCTCATATGATCTTACAGTACTTTTTCGTGTAGAATCCATTTCTGCTTGGGACATTTTTGTATTGTGTATAGTTAATGAGATTATTTGTATATTTTAACAAAATTTCATATTTAAATGGCATAAACCATCCAACTTATGCTTCAGCATAATTTTATTAGTGGTATATGAGCAATCTATCCATTTCAGTTGTGAAATTGTCTGTCATGTACATTTTTGGGCATGTTTATGCTAGCTAATTGGCATAATGTCTGCGAAAATAAAAAAAAAATTGCCAATTTTGCCTAATAACAGATAATAAGCACATTCTTCATCATTTTCTGTTTCATTTTTTTCAGTATGGGCCTACTCATTCTGACCCCCTAGTACTTGTGCACACATAGGTTAAATAATAGTAGTATATACTGTAATAATGCATAATAATAAATAATATTAGAATAATAAATAATATATTTCAACTATTGAGAAATACCAGTGCGTGCAATTCCTCTCAAAGGGGCTCATTTCTGTCTAATGTAGAGTGGTCAGCATTAGGCTATTTAATACCCTTCATATAGTAAATTGTCTCATTAATTATGCGTGATACAAAAAGAAATGGATTCTATGCGAAAAAGTACTATAGGATCAACTGAGAAAAGTTGGTAGTGACCTTTATCGCGAAGTTGCTTGATTTGTCCTGTCTAATACTCCTTCAGTGATATTTAGAAAAGATGGTTCAAAGGAACAAAACCCAAAACTACAAGTGCCTATAAGTGCCTAGTTGTCCTAATGACATCTTTTTGACTGAGGATAACTGTTCCTGTTGTACGGGAAGGGATGCAAGTCTGATGGCAACCTATTGTATGTTTGAGCAGGTGTAACATTGCGGTTATCTTCATGACGGACTTGGTGGTGGACCATAGCGTGAGTGAGGACTGGGCTCTTCACCTACCCCTGCTCATACAGGCCATCTTTCTGGGTTGGTGGCTCATCACTCATCTCTTGCACAAGTCATGTGAAAGCAGATAAAGTCTAAATTGTAAAGCTTGGAAAATTTGGAAAGGGGAGGGATGTCAAATTAGTTGTGATAGGTCTTTAGTTTTTACTTTTTGAAAGAAAATACAATATTTATTGATTCCACTTTTCCTGCATATCCCGTGGCAGTTGGGTTAGCCCCTTGAGTTGCGGATCTGCCCAAGGTGTATTCCTAGATCTTTCCCCTGTTGATTTAGTACAGTGCACTGTGCTGTATACAGTGTATGCACAGTGGCGGTCCTACACTGAATTACTCCCTGGGCGAGACCCTCTCTCACATGTGTTGTGTTAATGTTGTTACGTTGAAATGTGAAGATAAGGAAAGGCAAGGCAAGACCATTTTATTTATAAAGCGCATTTCATACGCAAAAGGCAGCTCAATGTGCTTAACAAGTGCAAAAAAAAGCAAGAAGAGATATCTTAATAAGGTACAGCATCTCAATATGCTTAACAAGTGCAAAAAGTACAAAGAACTCTTGAGTAAGAATCCATAAAAAGAGAAAGTGTCAGTGCAAATGCATAATACCATAAATAGTGGATAAAAGGTTAAGAAAATTAAAAGCAAAATAAATACAGGAGTAGAAATTAAAAAGAAAAAATATAAATAAAGTAAAATACTGTACAGCATTTAGCATTTAGATAAGATAATGTGTAGGCAGTATCTTTGTACAAACAAAAACATACACAGAAGAGTATTCTCAGAGTATGTTAATCTCTCTGGCTTCCTCTCTGACAGTATTTTCAAACCTGTTTTGGTGCTTGATCCTGACTAGGCATGGACCACCAGCGCCCCGAGGTGTTGGAGCACAGCAAGCGTCTTCTCCTCCACCTCCTCATCACCCTCTCCTGCAGCAGCAACTTGCACATGATCGCCTCCGTTCTCCTGCAGTCTAGAGACAGGCCTGTCAGCTGCGCCAGGAGCCTGCCCATCCCACCCACTTATGAGCCTGAGAGCCTCAGCACAGGTGACCCGTACAAAACTGTCTGGCGAAAATAAGATATAAAAACGTACAAATTGGAACAGTGAAGAGTAAACACACATAAACACACACACACACACACGTACACGCACACATTAAACATTGCTTGAGTATTCAAGCAGACTACTTGTATGAATTGTACAGAATTAGAGAAATAACAGACTATTTAGAGAAATAACATAATATTTTTGTGTTACTGTAATGACTGCAAGTTACACTGGCACTTTGAAAAGTAAAGAGGAATTAGTTTATAGGTATAGTTCGGTATTTTATACATTAAGCCCATTTTCTGTATTGCCCAGGATGCAAATGAGTGATTGACACCGAAATCTCAAAGGTTGGTCGTGTCGTGGCTATTTGGCTGCTTTAGAATCCACTCTGTTGGGCTTCAGCATTGCTCCCTACGGGCCAGGCTTTCTGGTCCATTTTCTGTGGACCAGAAAACATCTAAAAATCGCTCGATTTAGGCTATAGCAAGGGACTGGGGTGGTTTGTTACAGTACATGAGTTGGGTCAGTCCTTCAGTCCTTAAAAAAACATAATAGTAGGCTTAGGCCATATAACAAATACAGTGTTGAAATGTTTGCAATTGCATTACGCACTAGTTGTGCCCTGCAAAGTCTTGCCATGTTCTTTTGGGAAGGAGATGTGCCACATTTAACGACAAACAACAGCCAGGGTCGGGAGAGGGACGGAGAAGGATGAGAGCGCAGAGTGTGCAGTGCAGAAACGATAGAGGAGCAAAAAAAGTCGCCAGACACACAAAAAAGTCACCACATTTGTTGTCAGTCGCTAGAAAAGATTTCCAGTCGCCAGAGACGGCCAAAACACTATGGCAGGTTATTAGAAAAAAGCAAATTTTTTTAAATGTTTCATTTTTTAACCCAAGAATTACATGAAATGTAAAAAAAAAACGAATCGGTATTGTTTTTTTTGTTCAACGTTGAAAAACAAACAATGAGATAACCAGTCATTTTTCAGTTTCATAGTTTTTTAGTTCCTAATTGAAATTCAAATGAACGAATCATACACAGACTGGGTAGGCTACAGTAGGCCATGTTCCGTTCATTGGATTTTCAACTCGAAAATCTGATGTCACTCTGATGCAGAGCAAGTCTGTGACTGGACTTCATTCATTCGAAATCCCTGTTTGAAAAAGGTAGGCTTGCTTAAAATGTGGCTATTAGACCAAGGAGTAGGCTATCAGCTTCTCTCAATTTTTTGAAGAACATTAGCCTATATTTCTGCATCAGAAAACAGTTCTGTCAAGGCACCTCGTTGGCATACAAACAAGTTTTTTTTTTTGCTGCCACCAGCAGGAACGACTAAGAACTGACGAACGAGACTGTTATCTGGAACGACAGCGTAGTGTGTACTTTTGCTTACATATAGTAACCATTATCCATGGCAAACATAGCCTAGTTGAAACCTTTGCAATGGTTAAACAGATTACTTATTTTCAATCGCACAGGGAGGCAGATCATCCCCCCTCCCCCCATAAACTAGTCTAACAAGTTCATGGCTACACCCCAGGACATCACCTCCTATGCCCATTGCGTCCCCTCCCCCTCCTCTCTCTCGACACACAGCCTTTTCCGAAACAGAGTCACTCAGTGAGTGAACTTCATTTTCAAGTCACACTCGTGGGTGTGGAGAATACTCCCATTGAAGGGGTAGGGGTTAAAACAGCACTACATTTCGCTTTGCGCTTGACCGGGATCGGCGTTACGGCACTGCCATGGCAAAAGGTACAAGGTAATGTAGTAGTAACCAAAGGACCACCCTCTGGAATCCACAGCAAGCCAGTCCTTCTACTGTACGTTGACCCAGCGGCGTGCAGATGTACAGTATATGTGCTGTCTGGAAATATGCAGTACATCTAATTTAGTGTACTGTAGTCTTTACTGTACTGTTATTGACATTATATCAAAGCAATTATTTCTTCACATTCAGTTTCTATTTCAAGATCATTTGTGGATGTTGTTGACACCTGGAAGTGCTAGTTGTTGACACCTGGAACTCTAGTTTGGTGAAGCGGTAGTCTGAGTTGATGTTGTTGGCCAGCAGGAGGAGCAGCCTTAGTGAGGGAGCCTCCAGTGTTGGACTCAGGCTTGGGCTTGCTCTTCACTTCCAATGGCCTCAACCTGGGGGGCAGCGGCAGCCATCTTCCCCTCAGAGCCCTTAAGCTGGAGCTGGCCACAGACATGGGGGAGAAGACCAACCAACTCATCCAATTGCTCGCTAACAGGTACTACTACTAGTACTACTACTACTACAGCACTTTTTAAGATACCCAAAGTGCAGCTTTACATTGGAAGGGGGACCTCACCACAACCAATGTGTAGCACCCACCTGGGTGGTGCACAGTAGCCATTATGCGCCAGAATGCTCACCACAACTTGAGGTGGAGAGTGAGGGAACGGATGAATGAGCCAATTACAGTGGGGGATGATTGGGTTAACAAGGTTGGGACTTTAGCCAGGACACCAGGGAACCCCCCGCACTCTTTGGTTGTAGCAAGGTCAGTTGCACATGTCAAGCAGCTAAACTTCGTCAGACCATGGATTGCTGCCAATTAGATTTACAGTGATGTATTTCCCCCAGGCATGTTTATGTGACACATACATGTAAACAATTCATTTTGGTACCGGTTCATTTTTGACACCAATTCATGTCCCACTACATAAATATGTGACAATTACATGTCAGCATTCAGCTAACTCAAAAGTTAGAATACTTACTTGTCTTGACAATGGAGGCAAATTAGACATGTCATATAGAATAAGGTCTTAATAAGTTATTTGAAATGACCAGGAAATGGCTTGGATCGTATCCACTGGCAACTTAATAAAAGCTAGTTAATGGTAAATAGGTGTGTGCTGATAAAATGTTACTGGAGACGGATATCTAGAGTTTTAAACACATGTATGTTATTATGTTACTATACTCACCTAATAGTGTGCAAATAGATGCATTCCCATATGAACTGTAATGAAACATTGCATGTATGCTGTGCCTTTATATTCAATGTTGTGTGACATGTTTACTGTAGGTCACATGGACCCTTATGGAGCCATGAAGACATCACTCCTAAAAACCTGCTATCCAAGAGCACCCAACAGCTCACCAGCTTCCTTCACCACGTGCTGTCTGTGTTCAAAGAGTCCACATCAGGTCAGGGTCTCATTTGATATCCCTTAAGGAAAGATACAATGGCACTGAATTTTTGCATTTTTTCCCAGTTGTGAAAATGTACTTTCTGAAACAGCTCATTATTTTCTGTACACACTGTGTGGACAGTTGGCCTTTTCTCTGAATTCTGACTTGTTGCTCCTCCCCATTTAGGAGAAAAGGACTAGCAGAAGAGTATATTAAGACCTGATTTGAAACTTATTGTAAACTTAAATTGGACTTCATTGGGCATGGACTGATTAACTATGTGGGTTTTGTCTCAAGTGCTCTGTGGGGCCCATATGTCAAAACATTTGCTATTAACTATTATTTACTTGCACAGGAACTGTAATGCAGATTAGGCATGATCTTGGTATAAGTAGTCTACTAATTGTTTGGTTTTAAAAGATGAGTGTCAGGAATGGCCTTTGCATCCGCAAGAAGCCCTAAAACGTCTCCAACCTTGGCTAGATTGGCCAAACAGTGATTGAAATATTCTCAACAGTGGCGTCTCTGCTGCTTTATGCTAATTGGCAAAACAATAGTCTATATTTCTGGCATAGAACTTGATGATAGGTTCAACATTTCCACATTCACTATAGGCCTATATGGGTTGGCAGTTCATCACTTAAGCATAATTCATTATTCCACATCAGAGTTAGCTTAGTACAGACCAACCTATGAGAAAAGCATGTTAACTAGTGATGTCCATGCCTGTGTTTACTGTATGCTTTGTGTGCATGCTGTGCAGAGGTGTCCAAGCTGGATGTTAGAGCTCTAACTAGTGATGCCCATGCTTGTGTGTACTGTGTGCTTTGTGTGCGTGCTGTGCAGATCGCCATCTGGAGCTGCGGCTCAGCCAAGTGTCTCTGCAGACTGCGCTGTGCAGCTCATCACGGCACCACGCAGGCCGTTCCTTCCAGATCTTCCGGGCGCTGCAGCAGCCAGTATCAGCTCAGTCTGTGTCTGGCCTGTTGTCTCGCCTGGTGGAGGTGGTGGGCGAGCATGGAGATGAAGTACAGGTGAGGACTATGCTTAGGACTGTGCTCAGGGTGGCCTAGAGGACCTGCTGCCTTCCATGGTGGCGGTGGCAGGATGAAGATACTGGACAGGCGTCCGTTTCCCAAAAGCATAGTTGCTAACTAGTAAGTTACTATGTTGGTTGCAATGCAATTTTCCATTGCCAACCAACATGCAATGCAATTTTCCATTGCCAACAACTATGCTTTTGGGAAACGGACGCCAGGTTGGGCTTTGGGGAATTGGGCTGATCGTGGCGAGACAAGAGTTGGCATGCACATGACCATGTGTTGGGGTTGGTGTTGCCATGTGAGCAATGTTTTAGCACCTCCTTCATCTGGTCAGGTAGGTTGGAAAGCATGGGGAGGAGGCGCTGGTAAGAATCTGTTTGAAGTGTGTGTGTGTGTGTGTGTGTGTGTATGTGTGTGTGTGTATGTGTGTGTGTGTGTGTGTGTGTGTGTTTATGTGAATGTGCCATTAGTCTCCATTCATAGATTTCCCATTTGCAAGCATTACTGGCTGTGCTCACAGCAAGGGACTGAAGATGCTGAAGTTACCAAGAGTAGTTGTCGGCTGTTCTAGCCTACATTTAGCATGATGTATATACTCTCGTTGACAACATTATAATATACAGTATATTATAATTTGTGTTTTTTTTTTTGCTTTTTTTAAAACTGTATGTGGCGAATAAGCCTGTTGGCATGTATGCTTGTCACTTTCTATGCAGACTTTGCATGCACCTTTCATGTCTTTCGTTTTGCTGTACTGTATACTCCACTGTTAAAGTCCTTCAATTAGACGTCCTGTGATATCTTGAAAATTGCAATTCAGGCCCCTACTCTCCCTGTGTCCGACTCGTGTCGACACATTAGCATATTTTTAGCAAAATTTTCAGGTCACCCATCATGTACCTGCTGCAGGTGGGCTATTTAAACCCAAGCAAGACTCTGCTTTACTGACCCAACAACTGCTATATCAAGCACTGAGCTGATGGTGCATACTATACTATATACTGTACTCTACACGGTGTATGTCTGTTTGGCGCAAGGTTTTAATACCAACTGCAAATGCTTTGTGATCAAGTGCTGTGCAGATAGATAGATAGATAGATAGATAGATACAGTAGATAGATACAGTAGATAGATGGATACAGTAGCAGCCATACGTATAAAGTAGATTTAGACAAAGACAAAAGTACAAGCTAGCTAAATTTTCATAGCAGTCATACATACTGTATACATATATACAAACAAACAAAAAAACTGATCCTGCTGAAAATAGCAAGTACCAGCAAATGATAATATTAGGCCACAAGGATCTTGGATCAAGTGACAAAGTCCATGCCTTTGGCCATGCCACCACATGGTGGCCCATTCAAGTAATTCAGTGACCAGCTCCTTGGTTGGAGTGATGGCCAAAGAGGTTCTTTTCACACTGCACACTTCATTCTGAGGTGAATGGCAGCTACTTTGCCCTATTGCGTTTACCTTATTAGTCAGCGTAACTCCATGAAAATGCTCCGTAGGTAAAAAAAAACTCAGGCTTGCCTGGTTTGACTTTAAGCAGAGCAATTGGCTTGCAATTTTCTATATTACTGTATGTATTCCATGTATGTCTATGTACACTATATACTGTATGTGTGTGTGAGTTTGTGTGTGTGTGTTCAGTAAATGTATTCAAATTCATGTGTTGGCCGTTTAGGGTTATGTGATGGAAATCCTTCTCACGCTGGAGTCAGTGGTGGACAACTTGGCAGAGTGCCTCAAAAACAGTGACCTGATGGCTATCCTTGCTAGGTAACCTATGCAAAACACCATACTGGCCAGTGTATGAATTTTCTCTTTTACATCCATTAATATTGTGATATTTTTCTATGCAGAGTAACCGCTCCTGATATCTTGAGTAATGGAAAGCTGACATCAAGCCGGAAAAGCACTGGTGAACTGAACCAGATCCCGGGTCTGTCCTCCTTAGACCGCATTCGCCACCAGCGCAGTTACTCTGTCCCCAAGAAGTTTGATGAGGCCGAGCAGTTTGCCAGGGTCCCCCGCAGCGCCACACTTGACTGTGGAGGCCACTCCCAGCAGGGCCAGAGTCTCGCCCCCTCCGCAGACAGTCTCAGTAGCCCTGCCAGTATTAGCCACCCTAGCAATCTGCTAGCCACCATCTTCTGGGCGGCCGTCTCCCTTATGGAGTCCGACTTTGAGTTGGAGTACCAAATGTCCTTGCGCCTTCTCAGCAAGCTGCTGGCAGCCCTTCCTCTGGACAGGCCAGAGACCCAGGAGAAGCTTCAGAGGCTGCAGACTCAGCTGAGCTGGAGTGGCTTCTCTGGGTTGCAGACGCTGCTGCTGAAGGGCCTCACGTCCCCCACCAACACAGAGCTCACCCTGCAGCTCCTCTGCCAGCTCACGCCGGTCTCTCGGGCCACTGTGGTGGACACCTCACAGGCCATAGGTAACGCAGAGGCTCTATGATAGAGCACATGCAAACATTACGGCAACGCACATGCAACTAATGGCTCCACTCCTGTTCTGTGGCATGGCTTCTCTTTGGGCTTTGTGTTTTAATAGAATAGAAACAAATGAAATCTAGCAGAAATGTTAAAGAAGGGTTTGGAAGACTTTTTCCAGACCAAGTTTGACCCAGGAGCCAACACTACCTGAAGGTGTCAAGGCAAATGAAACTGAAACAGTTTCCATGCCCATATCAATTAACATTCGGCGGACGTGGACAGTGTGAATGTAGTGTTAGCGACCATTTTTCTATCCAGTATTCTACCAGATTTTTTCGTTCTTCATCTGAAAATGATTTGAAGAATCTGGATTCCATTTTGATGATAAACTTTCTCTTCTTTTTTGTAGGTTTCCCTTTGAATGTATTATGTCTACTTCCACACCTTGTGCAGAACTTTGAGAGTCCTACACAGCTTTGCAAAGATACTGCTGAGATAATTGCCCAGGTGTGTTTTGGCATAGCACTCATATATAACAGGGCTGAAGTGGTTTCCAGTTTCACTGACATATGTGTTTATTGATTGACAGGTGTGTCTAGGGGAGAAAAATGCCAAATTGTCCAATCTGGCTCATCTGATGACTCTGTACAAAAGCCACTCCTACACCCGTGACTCCTCCTCCTGGGTGAATGTTGTGTGTCGCTACCTCAGTGAGGCCTACTCTGACATCACCCTCCAGCTGGTCACCTACATGGCAGAGGTGTGTGGGACCAAGGGCTCACCCATCTACATGTATATGGCCGCTTTGCCTTTCTTTCTTTACGTTTATTCTTCACAAGTCTTTTTCCTCTTCCTGCAGCTGCTGGAGAAGGGCATTCCCAGCATGCAACACACCCTGCTACAGATTGTTTACAGCCTCCTCAGTCACATGGACCTCAGCGGCATTCAAGCCAAGCCTTTTAATGTACAAGTGCTCAAGACCATCGAGACATTTATTCAGGTAATGTTCTAACACTTGTTAGAAGAATGTTAACCTGGCCTCCTATTTTGGTAGAGACTTGGTGATAACAATGATTTCACAACAGTCTTGGAAACTGTTTAGAGGAATTTCCGACCAATATTTTCACATGGTAGACTTTACATGACATCCTTCATGCCACTAATACATTTCCACTGAACTAAGACTTCAGTCCTTTGAAAGCTTCTAATTTACTAATTTTGTAAATTTTGTACCACTTTTCTGGTTAGCCTTAATGCACAGATGCCCTGGCATACAGTAATTCAGGATTCATAGTTCTATGAACTGTAACGTGATGTTCTCTAAATAAATATCCAGACAAATATCCAGCTGTGGTGATTTCATTATATTTTACTGCATCATTTTGTTCATTTTCTTTACATGAAGAAATTATAAATATTCCATTATATTTTTTTCTGACACACTGCTACGAACACACACAACTGTTTTTGATGTTTAACAAAGACAGGTTTCTTAATCTTAAATATGTGCCTGCATGGTTTGTTGCTAGTGTATAATCAGAAGTGAATGACTCTCCTTGTCATC
>JASCQY010000477.1:5974604-5984614 GCA_030264315.1 Sardinella tawilis
CAACAACCATGACTACACTGCAATGGTCCATGAATCAAGCAACCTAAGAACTTCAAGATTTTTGTTCAATTGTCAGAAATTTCTGCACAAAAAATTGCACATTGAAAAAAACTTTCAACATTTTGCAACTTTTTCAACATTTTGCATGCACTATGTAATTCCCTGGAATTGCAATTCTAGTTTTATTTTTTGTTTTGTGCATGATAATGTGCTATACAAATAAACTTGAACTTAAACTAAGTAGTTTGGGATTTAGGACTTGATATTTTGCAAAATGAGGCGAGAAATGTTGTCCGTTAAATCTGACAACATGGGTTTTGTAACCTCAAATTACATCTGTGGTGATATTTGATTGACCAGCAGCTACCTCCAGGTTAGCGAGTAACAAGCCCCTGTCGACAGCACCGATCTCAATGTGACGGAGTATTGTGTTCGTGTTCTGTTTTTCCTAAATCAGTCATCTATTTTTTCTCTGTGGCTAACGCAGGTAAGTCAACATTTCCAACGTGCCAGCATGCATTTGCAACTTGCAGTGACCTATCGTAATTCAAAAAGAGCGAGTATTAAACGTTTTTCCGGGGCACGACACCTTTAACTAAACATAATTTTTGGAAAATAGATAAGATAAATAAAATAGATATTCATATTCTGACCATTTTAAATGTCTGACACTACTCTTCTTCGTCAATTTTTCTGATTTGGAATAATTCTGACTCTGCCACCATTTCCTGTGGTATTGCTCCGTTTCATCCGGAGCTCTCCGGATTGCTAAGCTCTTGGACAATGGACATAACAACGGACGAAACGACCTCCGGAACCGGACTAAATGTTCCGTTTCCGTATTTAATGTAGGGTGTAAATGGGCCTTAAGTCAGTGTTGATGCACAACATTGCTGACGGGGATGCTATACAGATTCATGTCTAAAAACCCGAACTATCCCTTTAAGTGGGGCATAGTAACTTACTTTCAGTTTCATTTCACTATGCCCTATTCAGTTAACATTAGCTATTGGTCCGTAATTCTGTCAATGTTGCATCAAATTTTCTGGGTTCTTTTTCCTATAGACAGCATTCTGTGACCTTGAACAATACAGCTATTGATCGATTCACACTGGATTTCTATTAACTTTGTCTTTTTTTTTTACAGCTCCATGTAATTCTAAATGCATGCAGTACTCTTTTATGTTAAATTGATTCATCTTGTTGAAAAAGTACAGAACCAATTAGTCAATACTTACCTTTGCTGTAAGTACTGACAAGGGTGGCAAAATGTGAGATGAGTGTAACAGCAGAGAAGTCAGCAATGTCTGTGATTTCCAGCGTTCGTAGTAATGAGTGTAATCTCTCAGCACAAAACCTTATAGAACAGTAAAGGAGGAAGTTTCATCAGCTTAGGGACAAGGGGGATGATATCTTTGTTTCAAAACCATTGAAACTCTAAGAACAGCAAAATCCACAATAGAAAGCCTTCCATTATCAAGATAAGGGAAAGCCTCCATCAGATAATATCCTTTATCAAATATATGGCCTTCCACGTCAAAATCAGCAGTCACATTGACCAATTATTCAAAATTAAGTTATTGTCTTGCCATGAAATAGAACAAAATAAACTTTGAAAATATAGCTGCAAGCAACAATGAGGGGGGCAAGCAGTAATGATGTTGGTTCAGGCACGCAAACTGGTCAGGGGTGAAAACGGTGAGAATAGTGCGGGCGAGGGCCGACGTGCCCTCTGATTGGTGTGTGTGTGTGTGTGTGTGTGTGTGGGGGGGGGGGGGGGGGGGGGTGGGGGATTCACAGAATACTGTATGAGGCACAATGTGGTAAAGGCTTAGGGTGTGTCATAGCCTACAATGTGTTTATAATCTATCATTGAATAGACCGAGTTTTTAATAGGGAGGGACTGCAATATTGTCTGTATATCTGTACCAGTGCTGTAGTTTAGTTTGCTGTGGACATGTAACTTGCAGCATGTCCCCTCTCTCTTGTGGGGGTTATGCACTAAGGGTGTAATTCTCCGGTGTGCGCAAGTTCAGAAATCACTTAGCTCACTTAGCCAATGGCGGAAAAGCGCGCAGCTAAGTGATGTCTGAACTTGCGACTACAGCACTGGTACAGATGTACAGACAATATTGCAGTCCCTCCCTATTCAAAACTCTAGTCTATTCAATGATAGATTATAAACACATTGTAGGCAATGACATCCTGATCCATGCCTGAATTTGCGTTGATGCAGATTTATGGATGATGGTGAGGCATGGACAAGCCACTAGCATCTCAGAACAGAAGTAGCCTAATTAAATCCCTAATATGCTCGTCTAGGCCTGGTATAGGCCTATACTGTCAAATATCGCAACAACTGCCCCGAAACACCCAT
The DNA here is from genome assembly GCA_030264315.1 of Sardinella tawilis. Lineage (NCBI taxonomy): Eukaryota > Metazoa > Chordata > Actinopteri > Clupeiformes > Clupeidae > Sardinella > Sardinella tawilis. The sequence continues at coordinate 5,976,982 of JASCQY010000477.1, forward strand.
CAAGAAACAATATCAAGTCTACTGCATACAAAGTGGACTAGTCCAAGGATGCAACTATGGGACAAGACTGACATTCATAAAAAACTGTACAAACACAAAACAAGAACCAATAGGAGAGGTAACTACATGGAATTAAATGGCCTCTGCATAACTGTACCTTACTTAAAGACTAACTGGTGTCACAAAGAGATCTTCATGAAAATGTATAAATTATGAAAAATGAAAAAAAAAAAAGAAAAAAAGAAAAAAAAAAAAAAAAACGATGCTCTTTCAAAAAAAGTTTCACAACTCCAAAGCAGGTGCTCGACCAAATATTATTACATTACTCTAAAGGTAACCAGTTTTTTAAGCAGTACTATTCCCTACTGATAGCCTATCTTTATGAGAGATGCATTCGTCGTTTGCAACTGAATTTAAACTAGAGATGGGCTGATGTACGGCCGCGGAGTGTGCATGCTGCAACACTGCGACCTCCCAAGCTTCCTCCTTGGGCAGTGATGTTTTAAAAATATCACAAGATTGGACATTATCACCAATCATGTGAAATAGTCTGCAAATCAAATTATATGATCTGGCGATGGTCAGCTTTGTGGCGTTCTGTTGTCAATTACAGTAAGGTAGTAGCCTGGCTAACACCAGCCTAAAATCTCAAGCGAGATTTAGTCTGGGGACCACCTATACATTTTCTCGTACGGGATTTCAGGTTTTGTTTGTCCAAAAGTTTGCGCATCGCCTTGCCATCTCTCCCCGTTGTGTGATTGGTTCCCAAATTCATGCGAAAATTTTGGCCATGGTCTCCAGGCTGCCATGCAGTTCGGAACGAGCGCGCTAGGCAGCATGAGTATTCCCAGGTTAGTAAGGTAGACTAATAAACGTGATTTCAGGTTCATTCTGTTTTTGTTTTCATTTTGCACCACGTGAGTTTCCACTGCAAGTGCGCTAAGGGTGTGAGGAATAGTAGAGGCCAGCAATATAGCCTCCATTCACCCATACATGTAGGCTATATGCCTTCATGACCCATAATCATCCCAAGTCACTACGAAGCTGAAATTAACCTAAAGACGTTGCATAGCAGGCTTAAACCACAGATTGGACGTGACAAAAAATATTATTTTAATTAAATTCGGGCGGGTGGTGGTTAAACCAATCAAATTAAAACAATATATAGACCTACACTGTTCAAGATTGCTACACAAACGAGCACACTTTGAAATAGCCTAGACTTACAGGACAGAGGACTTTCGCCGGGCGGCGAAAGGTAACTTAATTCCTATTTGGACGCTCTGCGCTGTATCACAAATGTTGGAAAGCATAGCTCGAAATGGCAACGAGATCGTTAAAATGCTTATCAGTAGGCTTATAAAAAGAAAGCTACCCCTCCTCAAACTTTTTTGTGTCTTAGCCTACAGTGTGAGAAAGAGAGGTTTTTGCTTGTTCACACCGAATTCATTCAGGTCGTTATATTTTGTGGAATCTACCAACATCAGCCTATTTGTAAGATTGAAAACGTCTACTACGGTTTAACCATATGAAAATGTGGAGTTACACGTGCTACTTGCTTTCGACAACAACACATCCTGCTGCAAGTCTTCCATCCTCCTTATCCTCCACACAGGTCTTGCGCTCGCCTCTTTGGTCTTTGCTCTCCAAGTACCCATGTCCCTTGACCCCCCCCCCCCCCAAATATTTTCTCATCGGATCTGCACGAATTACATGGATGGCCCATTTTGATTCCAAAACGGCGAATTTCGACGAAAGGTGAGGAGTTTGCGTACCTGTTGGTTATGTTGCCATGGAAACATGATGTAGTTAAGTCAGAGAGATGGTCATGAGCACCCACAAGATGTTTCATGTCAAATATCAAAGTTTGGCTGAGTTATGAGGCCACTTCCTGTTTGGAGGCTACACTCAAAATATAAATGCCAAAACTACAATTGGCTTAATAGCTAAAATTCCTTCTATTCTAGACCCTTTACTGACTCAATATAGGTCTATATTCGAAGGCTCCAACTCCAAGCACAAAACAAGTTGACAAACTAACTAAAATTGTTGTAAATTAAGCAATATTACACAAGTGGGAGTGGTGTTGTTAGCGGATATCACCACGACTGTGGTTCGGCCGCAGGCATAAAGCCGACAGTCTACATTGTCCAGCCGTACTCTTGATAACCACTTATGAATTGACCACCGTATAATGTTATGGGACAATATTTTTGGAACTTTCATGTTACTTAGCTAAAACCATGGATATCTTTGTAGTCCATCATGATTATCATGACTAATGGTTTTATCCGGAGTAAATCAACCCGAAGACCTGTTGTCTGAGGCTGCCGAATCCTTTCGATAGGTATCAGAATGACAGCAGTAGGTACAACGTAGACCGAATTCGCGAACTGGCCACTAACGCTAATAGATTAAGGCATATGAAAACGAAACAGACATGCCCTAATTAGTTAGCTTTGGCTGCCATTTCATTATTAGGTCTACCGTGTATGAAAATCTTTCGTTCTCATACCCATCAATAGCACTTAGCAATGTGAAACAACAGGGCTATGTGTTGATTCACTCCGGATAACTCCTTTAAAGGGGGACACCAGCGCGTCCCAACCTACTTTCCAGTGGAAGCAGTGGTCGAGTACAACGAGCTGACAAAAAATTAGCCGAAACGATGCTACCTGAACAGAGCAATTTTAGCGAGGCAGCCAAATAGCATAGCAATGCGGGCACGCTTCTGGCGTAAAAGCTACGTAAACTGCCTACCCCCATTGCTACGCTATTTTGCGGCTTTGCTAAAACCACTATAATTCCGTGAAGGTTGCATCGTTTTGGCTCATTTTTTGGCAGCTCGATGTACTCGATCACTGCTTCCACTGGAATGTAGGTTGGGATGTGCCGGCGTTCTCCTTTAACCCAACTGCCTGCATGGGCCCCGCAGGGGCATGTTTGCTGGTTTGATCTGGTGGTAGATAGTGAAATTCAGACATGAATTAATTAATTGTTATTACAATAGGCCTACAATTAAAAAAAAATTTAAATGATAGACGTCAATGAAAATATGTGTGGGCTACAGCCCATATCTGATTAACGCCCAACGGACGAGTAAATTGCGCAAGCATCCCAGTCTGTTAATATGTCCAAAATTAATCTTTGAGAAATACAATTTATTCATTCTCTCTTTAAAAAATTGTGTTTTTTTAATCTGGAAACTTTTCATCACTGTTTGTGGCAATCACCAAAACTAGCCACAGCCTGGAATTTGTAATGGTTAAGGCAGCTCTAGGCTATGCTTTCACACTTAATATTTAATAGCTTTCTAATTAACCACCTTTTATGGAGAATTTAGACTTGGGTTTTACTTACGTATTACAACAGCACTATTACCGTTTTCCGAGGTTTTACTATACATTTTTATCAAAAGTGTTTCAATATCTACTGAGAATGAACAATAAAAGTCACTGACCTCATGGGTTTACGATCAATGCACACCTTCTCAAAGATGTCCTTGAGAAACTGAGGAGCACTTTCCTGGACCACATGGTGAGTACGTAATCTGGCCTTCAAATACTCAAGGAAACGCTTCAGGAAACCAATAAAGTGTTCTGCAGTGCGGATGCTGCCAGGAACAGCCTCTGTTAGAAATGAAAAGGTAAAACAAGGAATAATTAATGCAAACAGGGAACTTCGAAAATAACATCATTAAGCAATCTGTACAATGTAGAATGCCAGTGTTCACCAAGCATCACGAGTGGTCAGTAGTGTTCACTGATGATCCTAAATAACTATTGTAGCAAAATACAGCTTCTGTCATGTGTTATTTGGCATTTTTTAAATCTCACTGTTCTCTATTGGAAGTCTCATTGCTTGTTTGTCTTACTCCATGAAGTGCTCTGGATGAGCATTGCTTTAGATTTAAATATGGAGCGGAAGTACACACGTAAAAATCAAAAAACAGTTCCAGAATTTACAAAGTGCCACATATATATGAAAAAATAAATCCAATATTTAAATTGTTAATTGTGGAACTTATTTTTCCAGATACTTCACAACCGTGTGTATTTTCTGCTCCATAGTCGAATCTAAAGCAATGCTCATAATTTTGGTGTCAACTACTCTTTTGCATCTTGGATAACTCAGAAAAGGGGCATAAAGTGCAAAATACTAGCCTGGAAATACCCATGCAGCCTTCCACACTCGTTCCGAACTGCTAGGCAGCCTGGAGACCATGGCCGAAATTTTCGCATGGATTTGGGAACCAATCACAGAGCTAGGATCGATGGCAAGACAATGCGCAAACTATTGGACAAACTGAACTTCACATCCCGTACGGGAAAATAAATATGAAAATGAATCAATCAATCTCACTTGTGATTTAGTCTGACATTAACCAGGCTAGCAAAATACCAGAACTATGCTTTAACCCTTTTCTAACCCCTATTTTCAGGATAATTTCACTATCTTTAACTCTTTGAAAGCCAGATGTTTCTGCAAGTTTTGTCCCAGCGTGCCAGCAATCTAGATCATTGTTGACATTTTTTGTAGAGCCACAGCATATTCTGCGTTATAGTTATGGACACATGGTATGGCTCATTTGAAAGGTATGACCCTTAGCTCTCAGGGTGAAAACCGTTTGTTTCTACATGCCTCCGTTCCCGAGAAATCACAAGCTAAACAGTGATTAGTTTATCATCCAAATCCCTGTTTATTTCAATAAAAGGAAATATTAGTGAACCTGCGCTGCTGGAAGCATAAAGCCCTCTGAAACTTAGCGGTACTGTCAATTAATTTTACTGTTCACAAAATCACCAGAGGGGGCTGTTGTCTTTGTTTTTGACCTGGCGTGTGGTCTCTCCATGTCCTGATCCTGGATTTTGATCTAACATAATTGTCGTCATCTTGCCTTTAGTAAAAAGGTAAGCTCACCCAGCACTGTGTGGGAACAACGCATCTGCTGCAATATCTTTCTCTTCAATTTATTCATCTTCCCCGTCCACACGAGATCCAGAAGTTGCCTGTAAACTTTCCAGGAAGTGAGACATAGCCTACCAAGCCCTGGCGAGACTGCCACTCCATGACACACCCACGAACTGACGAAATTCAATTCAATTCAATTTTATTTGTACAGCGCTTTATACAAAGCAATGTCTCAAGGCGCCTTACAGCAAGGAGCACCCAAGAGCACCAGGGGCAAGGAAAAACTCCCTTATATATGATTTAGTTAATGATAGGAAGAAACCTTGGGCAGTTCCACGACTCAAGGGGCTGACAAAAACAAGGTAACATGATAACAGCATAATATTTAATTAAAAAGAGGCATGGAGCAGAGATGGCGGGATGACACTCAGCAGGGATGGCTAGGTGAAAGCGTGAGAATTAGGCCATCATACATCACTCGTCATATGTGTGTGTGCAAACATAAGTATGAGTATGTTCATAGTGAGGGTGAGAGCGAGAGAGAGAGAGGGAGAGGAAGAGAGTTGTACAGCAAGAGAAATGGAAGGTTTGTGGTGGTTTTGAGCTATAGCAGCATAACTAAGGTGTGGTGTCCAGCAAATCAGCGCTACATCAGGGATGGTCAGTGACTGCCATGCCTAACAACAGGGCCACAGCAGAGGCAGTCCTTCACAATAAGCCCCAAGTGGAATGATGGCTTACTGTGCACCACCCCTAACTATGGGGGAGCATAAAAGAGAAAGGTTTTAAGTCTAGTCTTAAAGATGCTGAGAGTGTTCGCTTGTCGGATGTGGAGGGGGAGATTATTCCATAAGAGGGGCGCATGGTAGCAGAAGGCTCTTCCTCCTATCATATATTTAGATATTCTCTAAATTACGAGGAGGCCAGCGTTGTGTGAACGTAGGGTTCTAGGAGGATTGTAGGGGACGAGTAAGTCTTTGATGTATGATGGAGACCGTTAAGGGCTTTATAAGTCATTAAGAGAAAAGTCAATTCGACTTTTAATAGGGAGCCAGTGTAGAGAATAGGGGAGATATGTTCATATTTTCTGGTCTTAGTCAGTGTTCGGGCTGCCGCATTCTGTATTAGTTGGAGATGTTTAATGCAGGCATTACTGCATCCTGAGAACAACGCATTACAATAGTCGAGCCTAGACGTGACGAACGTGTGAATTATTTTCTCGGCATCCTCGAAGGATAAGAACTTTCTGACCTTAGCGATATTGCGCAGATGGAAAAAAGCTTGTTTTTGAAATGTGTTTGACATGGCTATTAAGAGAGAGGTCCTGGTCAATGATTACCCCCAAGTCTTTGACTTTTGGGCTACATGTCAGTGAAAAGTCCTTTAGTAGATCTTGTTGGTGGGGTAGCGTGTTATTTAGCTGTCTGGGGCCTATCACCATGATTTCTGTTTTGTCAGAATTTAGGCATAAGAAATTGTTAGTCATCCAGGTTTTGATGTCTTGGAGGCAAGCGTCAAGTAGATTTGTGGGAGTACTATCATAAGGCTTCATGGAAAGGTAAAGTTGTGTATCGTCTGCGTATGAGTGGAATGTGATGCCATGTTTCCTTATGATGGATCCTAGAGGTAGCATATAAAGGGAGAATAGCAATGGGCCTAGTACTGATCCTTGGGGAACAACATACTTTACTGTGGTGTGGCATGACGACGTATTATGAGCATGTACGAATTGGTGACGATCGGTGAGGTAAGATTTGAACCAAGCTAATGCAGAAACTTTGATGCCTATTGTGTGTTTGAGCCTGTGTAGTAAAATGCCATGGTCAATGGTATCGAAGGCAGCACTGAGATCCAGCAAGATTAATATGGATAGACTGCCATTATCGGATGCGACGAGGAGGTCGTTAAAGACTTTGACTAGGGCTGATTCCCCTCACTCCCTCACTATGAACATACTCATACTTATGTTTGCACACACACATATATGACCAGTGATGTATGATAATGGCCTAATTCCCATGTTTTCTTTCCTCCACCTTCACCTAACCATCCCTGTCATACCCCACCTCTGGCTGCTCCATGATTCTCTCTTCCCCCCCGAGCGGACGGCGACCCTTCTCCAACCTGAGACGCTCTTGGCAGGACCCCCTCCCAATGGCCACCGAGATGCCCATGCCAGGATCGACACATTCTTCAGAAGTCTAGTGACCCTCTCCCACCAGACTGCTCCTAGAGGCCCAGCTATCACTCCCTCCTGTCACCGCCTTGATCCACTTCCTTGCCCCTACCCACCTTGGGCCTACACCTCCCCCCGCCCCTTGCTCTACCCACAACACTAATCTCTGACCCATACAGATGGGGGAACTTGAGACTGGCACTTTTTTTCCCATGTCGCGGCATCTGCCGCGATGCCGCAAAAAATTACAACTGCAACCACAAGGGGGCAACATAAGGCCGCAGCGGAAAAACATGGGCCAGACGCCAGCTACATACAATACAATATCGCCACTTTACAGTCCTATAAAGTACATCGTTGATATTTATTTAAAAGAAATTATTTCGAAGCAACTGGTTACATTTATGCGACCAGGACGAGATGCCCTGAGATCTGACCAGGGTTTCCCCCAGCGCTTTATAGTTAAGGCGGCCGCCTTAACAGCAAACACCTCCCGCCTTGACTACGTCCCCGGAAAATAAATAAATAAATAAAATCGCCTAAAGC